>OZ026623.1:45434285-45664285 GCA_964020975.1 Hermodice carunculata | reverse complement strand
CAAAAAGGAAGGTTATGTTCACACAAAACTATTTTACATGTATATAACCAATTAGAGGTCCGTTGAACGAAAGAAATAACCTTTGCCATTTTATTCCACATCCGCTCACTTCGCTAAGCAGATATTCTTCCCGCCAAAGCCACTCCTGTTTGACGGTCAAAATGTTCCCAGATAATGTTTGTAAACATTGCAGTTGGGGAAATCACTCTGCAGAGGTGCATGGGAAATATCTTTACGGATGTGCTAAATATAACCATCAAATGTACAAAAGACAAAATTAGCACGTATACAAACAGTACAAAGCGCCAAATGGATAGTCACCGCACAAACCACAAGTTGTTCTCCTTCGCCGCAGGCTCCTTGCTGTAGCACTGCGTCATGAACCATTCAGCCTCTGTGGTATACTGTGTCACGTTGTATATGAACACAATATTATCACAACCTATATTATATTATCACAAGCTGTATTATCGCTGTAATCTGAGACTGACATCGATAACTTTTGTAATAAATACAGTAAGGAAAGAGAGCCATAAACATGCAAATTGTGGCCACATTTGCTACGTCCACATTAAGAAAGTCGTGAAAAAGTCATCACACTCAAAGAATGCTATCGAACATTGAAAGGCTGATGGCCCCTTGTTTTAACTCTTTCAATTACAACTGCTACCAAAGTGGAACTACTTCAGACCAACTGCTCTCAGTTATAATAAAGGATGCTGAATTTGTTGTAAAAACACCTTTTATCCAAGCACCAGCATGCCTATAGTTCCAGAGAATATTATGATCCAGGTAAACAGCTTTTTTGGTCCGCTTTGGGCACATAAAGCGTGCCGAGGAAAGCTGTTGACTCAGACAAAATTTTGCTCTAAGGCAGTTAGGAACAATGTGATGCTGCAAGATTGAAACACTCACTCTCGACCAAACACGGATCATCTCCTGCGCAGCCGACTGTTTGATTGTTCAGACGCATGTGCTAGGGATTTCGGCTTCTGAAAACATCTGGTAATAACAAGAAAAATAATTGTTTAGAGAAAAGTGAAATCAGGGTGACAACAATGGGCTGCCGTAATGTTTCGCTCCCTACAGAAAATAAACATACCGCATAAAAGCTTGCACAAAATCTGTCCCATGGCAGCGAGCGGGCTCTGCGTGATCATATATTCATACCGTATCGGTGCACGCTTTGTGGAGTACGGCTTTAAACAGTATCTGTCATTGGAATATAAACAGCTTGTTATTGCACCGAAAAACACAAACCACATGATAAAGTAGAGTCGGCTACGTAGGCCTAGTCTGTCTTAAGACGCTTTCTAAGTTATTCGTTATAAAACAAAATAGCTAGTGAATATCATTAAAAATAATAATAATAATAATAATAATAATAATAATAATAATAATAATAATAATAATAATAATAATAATAATAATAATAATAATAATAAATAAATAAAATGAATCCCCGTTTAAAAAAAAACACACACACCGGCCAGGCAACAACCATCCAAAACACACAGGTACACTTTGATGACACGTGTTGCAGCAGATCTGCGGCGGGGCAACCGTCGATGGACCATGAACTGCGCTGGCAGCTGTGGGACATAAGTCTGGCGGCATCCAACAAAGGAACAAAGTCGAAATTCATGTTGCATTGTACATTTTATGAACTCAGTCCGGCGACAGGCGATTAGAGAACATGATACAGCGATGGCCAAGCGAGGTAAACCTACTGTCAGAACGGTGGTGCGAACAGTAGCACAGAACCTTTGGCAATATGCAAGCGCGTAATAAGTTTAAGTTGCCCCGCAGGCCCATAATAAGAAGCTTGTCGATTGGCATTGGAGTTGGAAGGGCTTCTGGCAATTAGATCATAGAAGCTGCAAGTAATCTTTATGTGTTAGAGTATATTGACAGTAAATATGAAAATTAAAAAAAAAAATCTATCTGACGCTATTGTATTCTACATGTAACCTGATGCAATGGATTTATTATGTTGTCCCAGCTGATAAGCTTGCAAATTCACTGCCCTTGCTAACATTTGGTTGTACGATATGCAACATAATTTTTTTGGCCCTATCATGCTGCAACCCGTGTGATCAAAGGGTATCCGTTCCCTAATTGCCTGTCGCCCGACTGAGTACGTGCAAAGGAGCACAGTTGAGCATAGACCAATTTGTTTTACATGGCTTATGACGTAAGTCCAGTATTGATTTAGGGCCTCACTCTTCGGTGCAGTCACTGAGTCATAAATATCGGACATTTGATGAAACTCCATTTTTAAAAGCAACCTGCTTTGTTTCATGTACGTCACGTGGGTGTTTTGTTGCGACAGGTGTGACTGCACCGAACGCAATGCTTATTATTATTATTATTATTATTATTATTATTATTATTATTATTATTATTATTATTATTATTATTATTATTATTATTATTTCATGTTTCATTTCTTTCTGTTTTCATAGATACTCAACCTATTAGTTCCAGTGAAATCACAATGGTAGTAAAACTCCACCATGACACCATGCTGGAATGCCCTGTGCCTCTGGGAACGACCGCGTCGAGTATCACGATCACGTGGGATAGACTCAAAAACAAACGAGATCGTCAGCCCAAGAGGATAACTTACAGCAACAGAATCATTCCCATGCCAAATGGTTTGTCAGAGTTCCAGCTATGGGCTCCCAGCCCTTTTGAAATATATATGTATATTTGGCATTTCTTTTAAAGATATTTAAAAGATGAACATTTTTGTTTACTTTAAGATTTGAAGCAGACATGGCCACCATGATGAGGGGTCAGGGGGTAGAGAGTGGGGAGTAGGGGTGAAATAGATTTCCGTACTGGCGTGCTGGGCACTTAAATTTATCCTACTGGCACACTGGAGGCGTCTTTATTATCGGTGCGTCGTATGAGACATCATTTCATTTTTTTTTTTATTTCGCAAAATTATTACCTGTACCAGCGTACAGGTACCCCACTTAACCCTTCTAATAATTGTCACAGAGTGCCGATGCTTTCAGTGTGTCACCTTTACCGCACTTGGGAGCATTCCTTTAACAACCATGTACATTTTAGATTTAGGACATCATTCATTTATTGCATTAGCAATACTGTTAGTCTGCATAACGCTCACTTCCAAGCAGGTGAATGGTAATCTGTCATAGTTGACGAAGTTATGCCCCACTTGCCATGAATTATGTTACATCAAGCTAGCACGAACACGACACATGCGGCTTCCATGCAATTATTGTACATCCAGACATGCTGTATAGTAACACTGTAAAACTTTCTTCTGCGTGGGGGGACATAGAGTTAGTAGGCATAGGGGCCGTGTCCGTTCGTCTGTCCGGGAGCATATCTCTAGAACCCCAAGAGACAGAACAATGGAATTTATACCAGATATGTATCACATCACGGGCATGTGCGCTGTGTATTGCTTTTGACCATGAAATCAGGATCCCAAGAAAATATCCATTTTCGTGTGTCTGGCAGCATATCTCTAGAACCCTCAGAGATCGAATAATGAAATTTATACCAGAGATGCATCAAAGAAAGGGCATATGCACCATGCGTTGCTTTGGACCTTGACCTATTTTCAAGATCACAGGGCCCAAGAACAGCATCAATTTTTGTGCATCCAGACATGACGTATACATTGTATAGCTTTCTTCTGTATATTGTGGCGTCTGTATATTGTGGCGGGGGAACATAGATCCTTTGGATCACTGTGCACATGCTTTTGTTTGTTTTAGGGGTGTTTTTCGTGTTTTATTTTTTGTCTCTTTTAAGAGTGAAAATGAGCAAAATGTAAGTAGCCATTCAATCAAACAAGCACAGAAGCAAACTAATAAAGAAAGGGCCGGGCTTCTACTACTCAGCATGAATTTGAAAAGCTTAGTGCAAGTGATGCATTCGTCATTCTAGCAACAGTTTATCGAGATACAAACTATTATGAAATCTGATCTCTATATGGGACACATTGTATACAATAATGTGATATGTCAACAGGATGCAAATGGAAGAGCATACTTTACATAGCATGATCTGTTAAAGGGACAAATTCTGCATAATAGTGTAATTTTGTAAATGGGGCGCATTTTGCATAATAGGATATGTAAACAGAACACACTCTCAACAAACGTGGCATATTTTCGATGTTTAGTCACACTGAAAGACTAGAGCTTTTACCTCGTATTTCAATAATCAGTTATGTTTTGAGGTTTTACTGGTGATTTATTTCTGTGAAACAATAAATAATGTTTTGAATACAAACACCCGATATGCCTTCACAAGGAAAACATTTACAGAGTAGTCTGACACCAAATGACTGTCTCTGCATTTTTGGCGATATGATATTTTAAAACTCTTCAACGGTATCAAAAATGTCAAACCTTGGGGTATTGGAGAACCCAACAACAGCTGCACAGGCAATGACAACTGTGGTATTTATAATCAGTAATTCAAGACGTTCCGTTTCAGGATCTGTCCTCTTTACAAATGTTAAAAGAGAAGATGCGGGTTTATACGAGTGTCGTATGCACGGAACATGGGGCAGCCACGGAGGGCAGTTTAGGACTGTGACGGTGACTGAGGGTGAGCCATAGAAGATGTATACTAAACAAACAAGACAGACTTGACATCTTTGTCATTTTAAGATCTAACTCTTTCAGTGCAAAATGCGACTACAGTCCAACTACAGTGAAACCTGTCTGTTGTGGACACCTTTGGGACTGGCAAAAAGTATCCACAGTTGGCAGGTGTCCACACTAGACAGGTGTTTTTAACAAGAAAATTGATCTTTCGGTCCTGGACATAACTGTCCGCACCATCACAGATATCCACATTATAGAGGTGTCCACATGGATAGGTTTTACTGTACTGAAAACGAATTACTCTGAATTATGATGGGGGGTAGGGAGTTATTTTTCTTGCAAAAATGACCTTTCCTTCAAGTACAGGCATGCCTGTACTTACATATAATAAAATAGTTCAAGTCAATAACTTTCTTAGGCGCGCTTCGTTTACGACGAAAGCGCGCCGATGAAAGCGGTTGACTCAGTCCAATAATGTGACACTTAAAGTGTAAAAGGAATGCTGCGTGCCGGGAAACTGTTCTGCTGGCTCCGTTTGTACGATGACGCACGGGCTCGGCTGTCAATGAAAGGGCTGGATTGCTTTGTGCTTTTAATTGCGCAAATGTCAAATGCAACACCAAAACATACAATATTGAAGTCTGTCTGTGATGCTCAGTTGAATTGTGTGTTAATATTATGTTAAATAAACTGGCAAACTATCAAATTAGGTTCTGCAATTTATACAAATATTTCAATTATATACCTTGAAAGTTAAATATATTCCCAAGTATCAATTTTAGAGGCAGCCATTTGCAAGCAACAAGGGATACTAATAAAAAATATAATAAAACCTCAGTACTTTTACCAGTAAGTATTTACATTGCTCTGCGCTAGGTGGGCACAAGAATATTGTTGCAGATTTCACGGGTGCCAAAACGTGTAAACGATTCTAATTGTGATGTCATGTATTTTATAAAACTTTAATTCTACGAAATTTACAACGGTACTGCACCGTTCCCCCTAAGTTTTCTGACAGTGAAATACTAGTATGTAGCATTTACGGTCGATGTAAAATCCCGACGCGTTTGCACAACTTCAGTGACTTTTTGTGGCTTTTATTTCAGAATACTTGTTAACTTATATTTAAATGTTCATATATTTTTATCTAAATAAATATTTCAATCGGCATGCTGTACTATCATACATAACACAAATGAATCTCTTTGACTTGCACGAGAATACTTTGAGAATTGAAGATGAATGATAATATAATGAATTAATGAATTTAATTTCCGATAATGACCAAGCATGCTTTAAAATTTACTCCAGTGATATATGCCTGCGGCATAATTAGGGGATACGAATCATAGATATGGCAGAATGCATGGGCATTTACGAAACGGCCTTATGGTGCAACTTTGTGCAGTTATCTGTATTTTATCGGATTGAACGCTCACTACTATAGACCTTAATACTCCCCATCCAGTGATTCTGTGGATTCTATGACCGACGTCGGATATCATGACCGAAGCGCGTAGCTTAGTTTGTAAGTTAGTACAAGCAAAGAGTTCCATTGATTCTACCAACCTCCGAGCATCACACACACACACACACACACACACACACACACACACACACACACACACACACACACACACACACACACACACTATGAGTAAACACTGTGTTCAGCTTTAACATCTCATTTGGAATAGATTAAGAATGCCAAATAGTGTCAAAGGGCAGGTCAAGAGTTTCAAATGGAAGTTTGCATTTCTGTCAACTGATGGCGCTGCATGTGTATGTAGACAAAGCATTCGGGCCTCTAGCTCGAAAAAGGTTTAACACGCCAAACTGTTTGCTTCAAATTTGAAGCATGGAAACACAAAATTATAGTTTCTTCTGGACATATAAATGTATTAACTCTCATAAAACACCCTCCCCCCCCAAAAAAAACAACAACAACAACAACAACAAAACCCAAAAAGGTCATTATAAATTACTTAATGGAGCCGTGGTTAGTGCTGATACTAACACTGATCAAAGATTAAAATGCAGCCATCTGATTGGCTGTTGCCCGCTGCCCGTGATAGAATCCCAAATATTATTGTATCAAATGTATGGGATTTGTAATTTGGGATAACACTTTCAGACAATTACTTAATTAAGAAAGCCTGAGGTTTTAAGGGCGCGAGGCAGTTTTATCTGGTAAAGTTGGTTTCCAGGATTGCAATGGCAATATCAGATAACTGTGTATCCTGCAAATTATGGCTTTCAACTATATAAGGATATTTTTAGATAATTTATCTTCTGGAACGGGTTTCCAGATTTACAGTAAGAGTGTCAATTCATTAGGTAAAAAATGACTAAACTCAGTTTTCGAGTTACACTGTCAATAAGATTGATATTGCTTGGGTTTAGAGAGCCACGGCCGTCCCATTCCAACCAGACCGATATCAGCGTCCAATCAGAGCATCTTGGCAATAGGAGGTTCCGCGCTGAAATTGTACTGTGCATTCGCTGGGTGGTAAGGTACAATGTTATGTCTCAAATTTACACAGAATAAACGTTGCCTTAGGTCGAGTGCCACGTCACCTGGTATATGTATGTCTTCTGTGTACTTGCTTAAATGTCAATATGAGAAATATATAAACAGGGTAGAGTTGGCCACCAGGGCAGGTGCTTCTCAACCTTTGAGCTAAAAATGAATCCATTCCATGCCGTCGGAGCATACATATTTAATTTTCGGTCAAAATCTTCTTTCCTGTGCTGGGAAATGCTGACAATCAGTGGGTATGGTATTGCATACTGGCCGATTACCAAGGGTATTGACGATATTTGTGGGAATCTAAAAAAGGTATTCCAAAGATATGGAACGTTCGTCTTTTTATAAGCTGGGCTTGTTTCGAGAACATAACAGTAAAGCTTATCGCCACTGCTGGTTTTAGGAGAAAAAAAAGCATGTTTTGTCATGTTTGGTGCAGGGATATACCGAAACATATGGGTACTTCCTTCACGAACGATCAGGGAGAAAGTGCTATCGCAGCTTATTTTAAAACTCTTTGATCAAATAAACCTAACATTTTCATCAACCCACTCAACTGTAATAAACGCAGCAAAGGTGCCGTGCCTCTCTACAAGTAGCACTATCTGGCTTTCATATAGTTAAGCCAGTGTGCTTTCTTTCTTTCTTTCTTTCTTTCTTTCTTTCTTTCTTTCTTTCTTTCTTTCTTTCTTTCTTTCTTTCTTTCTTTCTTTCTTTCTTTCTTTCTTTCTTTCTATCTTTCTTTCTTTCTTCATGCATAAAGTCCGGTCTTTTTTGAACAAGGGTGACAGCTTTGTAAAATATGCAAATCAAATTCGATAATTTAAATCTTGAATATCTTCAAAGTATTATGGGTAAGGGTGCCATTCCAACGTCAATCAGTAATAATGCTAATTAAATCACTTAAAAATTTAAATGTTGAATATCTTCAAAACTATAATAGGTTGACGTGCCAGTCCAAGTTCAATTTACAGATTTGTGCTATACATGCATCCAATGAACCACAAGTAAAAGTTGAAAAAAATGATTTATGCTAATTATAGCACTTTAAAAGTTTAACTGTTCAATATCTTCAAAATTATTATAGGTAGAGATACCATTCCAGCTGCAATTCATAGGTTTGCGCTATAGGCGCATGCAACGAACCACAGATGTAACTTGTATATTTGAAGTTATACTAATTAGGGGGACTAAGAAAATCTAATTTTGAGCAGATATATTTAAAACTATTATGCGTAGATGTGCCATTTCGACTTCAGATTCGCCCATCATCAGTTTTGTCCACAGCCAAGCACTCAGACGCCTCTGAAGTCAGACTCTCAGAATTGTATGTGGCCCTATCAGTGAAATTGAAATAATGCAAATTAGGAGTAACAAGAGCAGGCCATTGCGTATTTGTGATATACCTGACATACAACAGGCCATGATCTGTCATCAGCAGTACATATACATAATTACATATATATGTACATCATTAGGATTTCTTGTTTATTCTCATGTCAGTATGAAACGTTTAGGTCACATTATGGTGACCCTTTTCATCATGCCATGCTGTAGTCCGGACAGTAATCCACAAGTGAATCAAAGTTGCAATTAAAAGTGCACTCTAGAGAACTAGCTCAGAGTTTCTCACTGCATGACACCTGACATTGTGTTTTATACAGAAGTTTTTTTTTGTTTTTGTTTTTTTTTTGCCTGGCATATCCTTTTTACCAGCAGTTTTTTTTGCCAGGAACCTTATTTTGCTGATTTCCTTACTTTTCTTTTTTTTTTTCTGTCATATGGCTTTTCCAATTTTGAATTTGGATGTACAAGCCGACTACTGTAAATTCCTTTAATTTCGCTGTACTCGTATTTTCGCTTATTTCACTGATAGCACAAAACCGTGAAAATAAAAACACAGGGAATAGTATTTCAACATTTTTTTGAATATGAATTATGTCCGAAACAGTGAAATTAAAACTACAGTGAAATGTAAAAAAAAAATACAAAACCGAGAAAATTTATACAGGCAAAATAAAGCAATTTACAGTACCTTCCTTTGTACGCACACTGACAAATTTGCTTTGAAGCAAATGTTCTTTTCTAGTACCTTTTACACTTCTGTTTAACCACCATAAATCTCAGGCCAACCCCAAATGTGACGTGGGCCAAGGACAGCAAATCAATCAAACACGGAGGTCCTTTCTTGAGGATACGTAATGTGACGGCTGAACATGCGGGGATCTACCGGTGTACTGGTGGCAATGGTGCCGGCATGAATATCACCAGAGCAATAACAGTTACAGTAGAATGTAAGCAAAAGTTTATCACCTGTTGTGTGCGATTCGTGTGTATGATGACATTCCACAGTGACTTTCTCTTTTGAGCTTGAATTTTCTCATTTTTTCTGCGTAGTTGTTGGCTCATACATTGGTTATCTTACTGCCACCTAATAGTTCGATAGGATAACTGATAGCAATGGTGTGCGCTTGCTGTGTTAATAGATTTACGCTATCACATTACTCTTGTATACGGACACGCAGAAGTGAAGTTGAAAGTCAATGCATTGCAGTTCACTTGATTGCAAGGCTTTGCATCGGATGCTTGATAAACACATCTTACAAGCAACGAAATTTATTTCAGTGCTCCCTGTCCTGGCAGACCACTCCTATGAGAGACCACCTCTTTAACTCTTTCACTAGCAACTGCGAGTTAAGTCGAATTACTTGACATGATGTGTTCTCAATTCAAATAATGATGCTAGATTCATGTTCCCTGTATGAAGCCCCTTCATTTAAGTACCAACATGCCTGTAGTTACATAGAATATGCATCCAGGCCAACAGCTTCCTTCGGGGCGCTCTCGGCACAATGCGGCCAAAGCTGCAGAAGAAACCTGTTGACGCCATTTGAAATATGGCATTAAACAGTTAAAGACCACCCTTTGAAGATATTTTGTTCTAGTTTTCACTTTTATTTGTAACTCCAATGAAAGGCCATCTGTTTTGAGAGACCACGGTTTGTTTATCCTTTGGGTAGCTCTTTATGACAGATTCCACTTTCAATCATAATTATTAGCAGATGCACTCAAAATTAATGGAGGGAATTTTGGCGGCGGCGCGATCCTTTATGTTTCATTCGTGCGCTTTTGTTTTATCTTACACTCAATAACTTTACGCCTTACATGTACAGTATTTACTAGAACATTACATTTTGTAGCTGGTCCAGTATGGATGGAAAAACCGGCAGACGTAAATGTGACAGAGGGAGATGATGTGGTGTTTAGGTGTTCTGCTCGTGGTACTCCTCATCCAGCGCCAACCTGGTACATAAATGGAAACCCCTTTCGAAGTAAGGCTCCGCAATTTTTGTCTGAATGGTATGCCTTGCCACTGCCGCGTTTTCCATTGTGCACAATGTTATGTGGACATTTACATTCAGTCTTATATGCTGATCCAGTCAAACGTATGCATAAGTATCACATGCCTGTTTCTTAGTGTAGTGCCCTTTTTGCTCGCTGTTGCCTTAGCTTACTTGTCAGTCAACTGCCAACAGAAGTTATGCTTTGGGTCTTTCTCCGTCATCCGTCGTCCACAATTGAAATTTTAGACTTGCTCTTCTAACACCATTGTCCGGATTCTCTTTGAATTTGGTTTGGATCTGCTTTGGGCGGGTCTTTTACCAGATTTCCTCAAAGAGCTCGGCCCAGTTATTTTATTTTTATTTGTTTGATGATTTTTTATTCACTCTATGGCAAAGCTGAAAAAGTCTCTCTCCTTCAAAACCAGTTGTCCAGTTGCCCAGTTGCTTAAAATCACACACAGAGAGTTCTGGACAACCCTAGCAGAGATCTTAATTGTTCAAGAAGTGGTACTGCAGCTTTTTATTTTTAATGCATAATTGTGCTTTTGGTAAGGTTCCACAACTTCTTCTGAATCGAAAACTGGATTCTCTCCATGCGTGGTAGAAACGTAGCTTTCCTGGAGATCCACATCTCTTGTTTGTGGTGTGGTAGTACTCTCGTTTTCTCATTTTAAATTAATTTTGAAGTTACGTAATGACAGGTAAGAATACATGTTAGCATGGTAACTATAAGTATGCTAGTGGACATACATATTTGTAAAATATTCTCTCCACAAGAGTGAATAAGGTCCACTTGAGAATTGGTGGAATGTACATTAACGTGGAACTATCCCAGGTGTCTGCAAATGGTCATGTTCTATCGATTTTCATACTTGTTTATGATTTTTATTTGAATTTTTAGGGACACTTTAATATTTTCTCTGAAATCATTTGGTCAATGCATTTGAACTTGCAAAGAAACACGTCTGGGTACCTCTTGACCAGGTGGGGCTTGTTGTGGGTTGAACGTCAAGGTCACCTGAGGACAAGACGTTCTCGGAGTCTTCTTGTCATCGGTTGTTCCCAGCGTGTTAGTCGTGGTTTATAAATTTTAGGACAGGTCGGTGTGTGGAGTGCACTTTCAGGAAAGTTGAAGGTTACATTAGTGGGGGGGGGGGGGAGGGTCTGAAAAAAAAATCATATCGAACAATAATCCGTGTGAACAGTATTATTATATTGTCAAGATAGAATTGGCCATTCTTTACCTGAGCAACTAGTATATATAAACAAATGTACATATTTCACAGTGTCATCCACACATAATGGGGCATGTTTAAAGGTGGCACAAAAATGGAATGGGAAGAAACAGAATTAACTGTTTTATTTGAGCAAAATAGGACCAATTTTAACGAATTTTTTGTAATTAATATATGACTCTATTTTTTCCAGCTACCAACATTAACAAGATGTCCGTTCTGGGTCATAAACTGCGCATAAAGAACGTTTCGCGCCAGACAGATTTGATGGCCTTGCAGTGTAATGTATCCAACAAATATGGCTCATTACATCAATCTGCATACTTAAATGTTATGCGTAAGTGTTATTCCGCCTTGGCCTATGTCAACAATGAACGGCCCCGCCGGCACGTGGGGGAACATATGGCATGACATACCACTTCTTGTTATTAATGCCTGACTAATGAGAAGAACCCGGTCTATTTAACAACAGGTTGCTTCACTTTCCCCTTTTTGGCTTCTTGGTAGAAATTTCTGGTAGCTGCATCCGTTGTTAACATACGCTATCCAGTACGTGTACAAATGTAACATTTTAATGGATTTTTGGAATATAATTGACACTCATCTCGGAAAAAGAGAGCTTCAGATCAAAGGTTGAGACTTTGAGTTAGGTACAACTTTTTAAAGGACACATGGTCTTTGAGAATGTCATTCTTATGGAGGGGTCACACATGTTTATGTTTTGGCCATACGGGGATTCAAGGGACACTCTTTTCGATATATCGACATGAACATGCAAATCCGAGATTGGCATCCCAAAGTACTATGACTCCTCCTCGGTTGAAAATGGGTCAAGGTCATTTATGCTGATACAATGGTGCACTAATAGCTCAGGTATACATTTAATATGCAATGAAAAGGAGAAAAAAGAATGACACTTAACTAATGGAAAAGTACATGTAGATTTTTTTTTTAAATCAAAGCAGAGAATAACACTCAGATACGGAAGCCAACTTGAAAGGGCCTGTGCTCACAAACATGAATGTGGATATTACCTGTCCTTTTTATGGACGGAGGGCTTGCATTTGTGTGACAGAAAGTTCAATTTGTGTTTGACAACAATATGTATATATGGGCCCTGAAACTTACTGTTGTATACTAAATGAGAATCACATCAAACAACTTTCCTTTTGGCAAAGAATTCTTTAAAAACCATAGTATTTTGTGACACCATGTTATCCTCTTGAATCCCTTCAATTATGGCCTACAATATGGCAGCTAGAAAGTAACAATAGTGGCTGCCCACACCATGACTAAATGCTACCAGCTTCCAATGATATAACTTGGAGGCCTCGACTAACCTGTATAAGCAATTCCGCTGTCAATGACAATAGATGCAAAAATCTGGAGGAGAGACTGTACATTTAAACAAGGAGGATACAGAGAGAGGAGGGAAGTCTAGGCTTTCAGGCTGCTCTCTCTACCCTCCTTGATTGAGAAAACCATTGCACTTAGCCTTGTGATGTTATACAATTGTAAATAATAAGGATTAGTAGCGAGCGTCAGCGAGCTCTAACCATAGACACATGTGAAGACAGGACATAACAGAGCGGTAATTTATCCAATCAGAAAACTACTCAGTATCTAGTCAATGGACGCGATTTTCTTCATCACCCCTACTGCACATGCGCACATGAGCACAGTCATTGCCTTTTTATGCGTCCCGGGTAATTTCCGCAGTTTTATTTACACCAAAGTCTCAAACTTACAGGGCGTTATGGAAATTATGTCAAGAATTCATGTATGTTCAGAAAAAGTTATTGATAAAGTGTAATATATGATAACGTTCACCGACTCGCATTGTTGACACCTCGATGGAACCTGGGCCTGGCAAACACGCTACTGGGGCTGCAAATGGGTTTCTGGGGAATAGAAAAACTTGACAGGTGTGAGGGTAACCTGAATAAGCATGTAAAGTATGTAATATTTATTGCGCATGTTGCGTGATACCTTAATTAATGTCTGCAGTCACCAGTAACAAGGTAGCTTCTGGAAGCCTTCCAAATCGTAACTCACACTATGTCCCACACAGGCCCCCAGGCACCATGTTGCCAATGAACTCTCAGATTTGGCGTTGTCGCGCGATATTCCAACAATCACTTTCCGTACCCACTATGTTTCTGCCAGCGGTTACGTCACTATTTCAATTGGGGGTATAGAGATCTTGTGAACAGTACTTAAATTTATGGAACAATCTCTAACAAAAAGAAGGATACACAAGAAATGGGCTTGCTCAGGTGGTCAAGGCACGACGGCGTTGCCCCTCTACACTGGTTTCGTAAATGGCCGCTAGAGGGACCTTGGGACCAGGTCCTACTGCCTGATCCATCAACGTCATTGTTGATACTTCTTAATGCTGATGCTCGCATCTGAGGCTATGCCTACAACATTTTATTCTGTTTTCTGCAAATAATAAGATATGCAAATCAGACTTTCAAGCAAAGATGCGGTAAAAGTATAATTTTTCAAATTCTGCATTAATTATGTTTGGCAAAATACTTGGTCGTAACGAGTTGAAAGGAAAACTAATTTGACATGATATAATAATCGCGTGTCATTCATCCATGCTTATCCAACTCCCCAACAGTTAAACATGTGAAAAGTACCAGATCTAACATAAAGGGCCGTTGTATTCAAATGATCAGAATCGTTTATAACACAAAATATTACAAGCACATACACCATGAGAGATAAATAAAGGCGAAATTAAAACCATATACATATGTTGTGTTCATTGTATTCCAATTACTGTACACTCTTCCTGCTTTTTCATCTAGGTCCGACCAGAATCACCAAATCTCCGAAAAATATACTCCTGCCTCATGCAAGTGACGTCATCTTTGAGTGTAATGCCGAAACTGATCCCGGATCGGTTTTGTTTATTGATTGGTTTCACAACAACTCACGTGTCCACTACCAAAAAGATAAAATGTACAAAAGAGAAGATAATTCACTACTAATCATGAAAAGTAAGAAGACATTTAAAGAGAGAGGATTGCTGGGAAATTACACATGTGTAGCATCCAATGGCGTGAGTCGAGATCAGAGAAGTGCAAGGCTTGGCCTTGCTGCGTCGGTCTCAGATGACAAAAATGAAACGACGACAAGTTCATCTTCAGTCCCTTTGCTCATCATCTGTTCGATCTCAGTATTTTACATATATCAGTTAATTCTGAATAAGGATTTGCTGTAGTATTTTTATATGTATGTCTGCCATTTTTATAAACGAAATACTTCATTCATTTTTTGGCTCTGCCCAGCCTGAATAACATGTTGTGATTTTATTTTATTTTATTTTATTTTATTTTATTTTATTTTATTTTATTTTATTCCATTCCATTTTATTATTATTATTATTATTATTATTATTATTATTATTATTATTATTATTATTATTATTATTATTATTATTATTATTATTATTATTATTATTATTATTATTATTATTTGCTTTTAGCTTAACGTACAACTTCTGAGCATAAAAGAATGTTGTCTACGTGGGTTTTGATTAACCGGCTTCTATGCATTCTTTTGTATTGTATTACTTTATTGTATTTGATCGAAGTGAGTTTCATTTTCCCGGTTAAAAAAAGTAAAACAAAAAAGCATACCAATTTGATAATTTAAGAATGGTAAATAAAGATACTTTGTAGGGGAATTTCTCTTCATATGCTGGAGCCTGACATGTACCTTTTGCTAAGAAAACAAAAGAAAGAAAGAAAAAAAAACAGATAAAAAACAAAGCGCACCGAGGAAAGCTGTTGATCTAGATCCACGCTAAAAACAGTGTTTCCAGACTGTTTATCCTTGAATTTTCATGAAAAGTCTTTTTACTAGTCATAACCACTCAGCCGACCACAACTTTCCTCGGGAAAAGCAGGCAAATTAAATGCCTGCCTTGTAATCTTTTATCATTTGGTCAATCTTTAATAAAGTTTCCATAATACGGTCCGAAGAGTGTCACTTTGTCATTTGGCTTAACCCTATCCAACTTGAATTAAGACAGCCTACAGTTTTCTTTCACATGGGTTGCACACTAAGTGCCCAACCTATGTCAAGAAAAGCTGTTTACCTGGGCCGTGTGATCTTGACAGGTCTCATCTACAATTCTCAGTCAAATTGGTGTAATTGCTGTTGAAATTACTTGAATACACTGAAGCAGACGAAATTTGATCACCACCGGGATTTGGTCGGTTTAAGGGGGAAAGGGTTAAAGCAGCTGCGTGTAATTTAGAATAGATATTTATGTCGCTAAAATTAGGAGGAGCAGAGAAAATCTGGTGAGTGAGTGTGGGAGTGATATTCTTTCCTATTGCACACATTAGTGAATAGTCCGTTTATGTTCTTACTGAAACAGTTAGGAGGACCACATGTCCGACATCTAATGTTACTAGCGCTCTGGGTGTCCCGTCAGTACGTCCGTATCGTGGGGGCTTTTTGTCACCATTGCCTAGCAACACGGTGAGAGGTTTTGCTGGCAAATCAACATAGATGTCCAAGTAAACGCATCCATTCACCCCCGCGTGGATGAAATGCACGGTATGTCGCTACAGATAATGACACAAATGAAAGAATGCCCGGCGAAACCATATTTAGTGACAAAATACAATATATATATATATATATATATATATATATATATATATATATATAAACTAAAGATATACGAAACAACAAAATAGTCAAGTTGTCGAGAGGATGATGCAAGCTACCAGCAAATCCAAAATCCTAATACCCTAGAATATGATATCTCTAGTCGAAAAATCTTGTTTCGTGTCTCATAACATAATGAGAGGGAACATTTTTGCATTGCCCCTCCCAATGTCCTCATGTAGATATTTTTTTTTGTTCAATATCACTCATCAATTCAAAATCTGTACATCGGTCTTGAATGGTAGCTAGATGTTATCCACTTTTTGTTGTGTTGTCAATTCATGTATAAGAGGCCTTCACATAGCCATTGTGCCTGTTGGCCAATTGTTTTTTCATAAAAAAAATGTTTAAACCAATGGTAGCTAATTCAGCATGTGACTCTCCGCGTTCTGCTTGCATTGCTTCACAGAATAACAATAAATAAATAAGATTCATCCTCAGTTTTACCAGACTTAACACATTTTCCAAAAAATGTCGTTCTACTGGCGTTTCTAGGTCTCGTATACCTTCCAGTCTCATAGCCAGAGTGCCTGCACTAATTCTCAGTTTGCTCAGGTATCTTATTTTATTAACCAAGGGCCCTATTTACAAAGATTTAAATCTGATCCTGAATTTAATCCTAAAATGAAAGTCCGTGTGCTTTTGGGCCATGAACTACTGAATCGTTGGCCTAATGTTTGAGCTAAACTTGCAGGATTAACTAATCGATGTTCTCTCCTGTAATACGACTTTGGAATTAAAGTTTCCAATGTAATAAAACGATCTTAATTTAATCCAGACTTTAATCCTGGATCAAAAGATTAAATAGTGGATCAAACTTAAATTGATTTAATTAAATAAGCCTGTAAATCCTTAAGTTAATGCTGTAGCCAAGAGCATATGTTGGCTAATCCTCGAAGTTTTGATTAAACATGGAGCCAAGGATTGCTGGTTTGAGTTGCAAACCATATTGATTTTAATTTTGGGATTAAAGTTAGAAGCAGATCAAATTCTTTGTGAATACGGACACCGAATATTTTGAAGGATATCAAATTCTAACTGAAAGTAAGATTTAAATGTACAATAAGTACGCAATGTGTGTGTTTTTTCTACCATTGATCACTTGACAGCACAGTTGCTTGTACATATTTTGCTATTATTAATAGCAGTGTAATATATGTTACTTACAAAATTAAACTATGTTTCCTGTATATTGACAAAAGCAAGTATATCTTAGATATAGAAAATCCAACACTTTTTCCATTCAATAGCATATCATAATTTTCAAGTAGAGATTTGTAAACTAAGAGGTTTTCAGTACTGTTTTGTTTTATATATTAACCAAAACTTTATGGAACGACACATCATTTCTAGTGCTTGCCGCATTACGTGCCTTTCTGTTTACGCCTAATATATATTTGGAGAATCTAATGTAATGATTCGGTGATGGAAGCTTATCACACAGATGTATTAAATAATCATTATCAAGACCTTTCACACAAAATACGGCAGACTTCACAACCATATTAAAACATTGGTAAAATGGGTGAGTTAGATAGTTTCATAGCTAATTTGACATTATCATAAACTGAATAATCTCGTTATTAAAATGATGCTTTGGTGGCCTGATCTTTAAGTTTTAGTCGATATACTACTTCTGCTTCCATCAAGAGATTTGGTATATACACCCTTCCAGTGAACGACACGTCAAAGTTTTGATAATTTTGTCAATTAAGCGAATTTCAAAACGTAAGTGCTCAATATCTTGAAACTATCTGTGATTAATAGACGTGTCATTGTAATTTGTTAATGTATGTATTAGAGCAGGTTGAGTGTTTTGCAAGTTGACTGAAACAGACGAAAAAGAGAACAAAAGACCCTGCAATTGATGGGGCCCGATTATAGTTCATAAATAAAAAAATAAAAGCACACGGGCATTACGTTGAGTAGACATCCAGATGAAAAGTCAAAGAGTCCACCAGGTTCACTCGAATATATGTCACGTTAGATCAATAATATGGGGTGGGATAGATCGTAAAAATTAAATTTTAATTTTGTTAATAAATGAAAATTAAAAGCACACGGGCATTAGGTTGAGTAGACATCCAGATAAAAAGTAAAAGAGTCCACCAGGTTCACTGAAATATATGTCACGTTAGCTCAATAATATGGGGTGGGATAGATGGTAAAAATTTTATTTTGATCTTAATAATTGAAAAATTAAAAACACACGGGCATAAGGTTGAGTAGACATCCAGATGAAAATTAAAAGAGTCCACCAGGTTCACTCAAATATATGTCACGTTAGCTCAATAATATGGGGTGGGATAGATGGTAAAAATTTAATTTTAATTTTGAAATAAATTAACATGCATTTGTGTCAGTGTATTCATTTTTTCATAATGTACAATTTCTATGCGCGTGTTGCATAAAGAAAAGGTGTTCACCGTCACATGGTGGCGCTGCAAAAGGTGATGTCATGCAGACGATGCATTCGTGCATAAAACCTTTAAAGTGTTCTTTCAATAAGCGACATCACACGACGAAAAACTACTTCAAAAGCAAAGTGATCAGAGTAATACATCAATATTGTCAAATAACATGGCATTATGCAAAAGCAAATGAACAACCACGAAACACAAATAACAGGAACTAGAATAAGTAGATATTATTGTGTGTGTATTGATCTCGGCTTTGAACAATAATAATAATAATAATAATAATAATAATAATGATAATAATAATAATTATAATAATAATAATAATAATGATAATGATAATGATAATAGTAACAATAATGATAATAATAATAATAATAATAATAATAATAATAATAATAATAATAATAATAATAATAATAATAATAATGATAATAATAATAATAATAATAATAATAATAATGTTTGTTGAATCCCTATTGCTAGACGAATAAAATGTATACATCGAAATAATAAACAGGCACATTGACATAACAGAAATTTCACAAGCACATAACTGGAAAATTCACAAGCTATACTGGAGTGACAAAATAATATATACAGACATACATACCAATACTCTTAAAACGTAAGTTCGAAAGGTTCCAGGTTTGACAATGACGGTGTCACGCTCTGGAGATAGGCTTGTTATCAGGAGGGCGATTCCTATGGAACGATATTAGGACCAAAATTCCATTACGCCTTGTGGTAAATTCTATTGTGCGTGGTGTTATATTCTATTGTACCTGACGATATAACTATTCTATTGCGCCTGATGTTACATTCTGTTGTTCCTGATGGCATATTCTATCTTGCGTCACTCAATATTCCCTTCTCCTTAATACTTTCTAAATTCTGAATTTCATATGTAATATCTTTGACGCCATGTTCTCTTATATTGTGTTGTATTGCATTATTCTAAACTCCGAAGATGGCACAAAGCCGTCACACATGACGGTGATGCCACATACATGTAGACTCATACGTATGATGTTGAGCATAGTGTTCACTTGGCTCCGAAGCAGACCCATATCCGTGTTGTGTCTACTCCACTGTGTAGTTGAGATAACACGAAACTTGATCTGCTTCTACGGCAACCTGTTTACGGTCGGCTCGAAATAAAAAACTAGAGAGGGCTCATTTTGGTGCGTGATGCTTGTTGCCAGAGCATTTGCCAATGTTTTTCGCAGGTCTACTGACCATGTTTGTGGAAATGATTTGATGGAGATGCAAAACCGTCCCCCCACCTTGGCCCGAAAGTAAAAAGAAAAAAAAAAAATCTTTGAAACAAGAACAAGGTCTCAACGTTAATAGGGCCATGGTGTGAAGCAGTATCCGGCAACTAATTAGCATATACACACGCAGGTAGGACTGCAAAATCTGTATCTCACCAGTGTTCTCCTTGAAACACCGGACGAACGGGCACCACTGTTTTGGGGGGTTTTTTTGAAGGACTGAAACCATAGTGAACATTTTGACCTACAAGGCTTGGAATTTGTATTATACTGTTTTATTATAAAAGTTTTATTTTAATTAAACTGGTCACTTTGTTAAATATCTGTGGTCAGTATAATGTACAGGTGCTTACTTTACATATTCTATCGCATTGTAACCGTAGAATTATGGTATTTCCACAAAAACTAAACAAACTACCATGCATTTTGCTCTTTTGGATAGGTCTCGCACACAGTGTGACTCTGCATAGAAAAAATGAGCAGGTGAGGCAGCTCATTTTTTATATTGTACCTAAAACACCAAATGAATTCAAGTGATACGTTACGTTCCCAGTGTAAAGGTAGGGTAAAATCATAACTCATTAATTATGTACATTTTTCAATAACTGACTAGGTCGGGATACTTAAGCACGTGTGACAGAATACAGTGTTCGTCTTACTATGCACTCCAAAGACGTTTTGCAACTGAAAGAGATTTTTTTTTCTTATTTTCATGATACATTCTTTTAAAATATAGACTGAATAGTCAGATGGCAGTGTCTCATTTCCGAAGTTCACCAATGGTTTCAATTAGCCTTCTTCTGTTAACAGCTTATTTTGCCGTTATCTGTTTGTTATCTGTCTGACATTGACAGTTGAATTTTCAGCGCTGAACTGTGGCAGTTAGCTTACTGGAAGCTGGGTTCAAATAAAATTCCCCATAGACCTATATTTAATCTAGTCCCACTTATATCGCTCCCAATAATATCCGTACATAAATTAAATGCCACCTACTTTAATATTGATATTTCTATTTGAAAGTAGTATTGAGCATATAAGCCCAGCTCCATCAAAATTCATAATGATGGGGTTTGGGATTTGCACAAATAAGCAGTTTCGTGTTATCTAATTACAAGTTTATACTTGAAAGTCATTTGCAATTGAACGACGAACTCACCGAAAGGCCGTCCACAAGGCAACGCTTGAACCACATAATTATGTCCCCTCCGTTCGACTTTGTATGTTTAAATTGAGTAATAACACAAACAATTTGATGTTTTAACCATTCGTTTCTCAGTGGAGCGTTGAAATGGTTCACACCTACCACCACCACCACCACCACCACCACCACCACAAAAAAAAAAAAAAAAAAAAAAAAAGAGATAAATGAAGAGAAAAAAAGTTACATATCAAGCTGGGTCCCTCAAGGCAGTTGACTTCATATATATGGTTGTTTTGCTGCTCTTAGTTTCCTTGTCTTCAGATATTATGTGTGTTCGCATTCAGTTTATAAATAAAATGTGTACAGTAGAATTTCAATTACCGACATCTCCGTAAAGAGACCATTTCTATATCAAGGCTACCTAGTATTAATATTTTTTTCTTAATCCTGAATCAAATTATTTCCTCGTAAGATCAATCCCATAGGTAGTCCTAATAGGAAGGTTTCACTGTACATCCATGCAGTGTTCATGACTGTATAATTGTTTTAAAGATCTGTGTATTCGAAATGGAGGTCACAGAGAACTGTGACACTATGCATGACAAAGAACACAAGTAACAGTTTACTGCACACATGTCCGACTCCAGGGTTACTGACCTGCGCACATAGTTCCTGCCCTAAGCACGACATTTCTAAAATAATAGATGAATTAAATTGCTGCTTAATGACTTAACGAGCCCTGTCGGGCTCTCGTGATGCCTACAACATGGTCACAATAGGATGTGTACATGTTGTCTGTGGCTGTGTACACGATGTCACTTTTTTCATTTAATATGTTTACATGCAAAGTAGGGCATGTGCTTTGAAAATGATATGACATTAAATCGATAATCTTATGTCAGGCTTTATCATTGCCCAACCATTCATTTGATGTCTAAATGAAATTTTCAATAACTGTGATCTTCCAATAATGCATATGCAGGGTCATTGTATCGCATTGAATATTTAAAACATCGCGTTATGACAATTTTTTTCAAACGCTTTTGTGTGTGTGTGTGTGTATGTGTGTGTGTACATGAGTGAAAGATGCTGATAATATGTAACGGGGGCTGTATAGTCACAGAAATAAGTTATACCGATTATAGTTAAATAATGTTAGAGCACTTATAAAAATTAGAAAATAAACTTCTTTTTACAAAAGGCATAAATTCGCTTGATGTTAATTGACATGCCTTCATATCTAACCTAAGAACATGCAAATGATATGACTCAAAACAAGCGAAACAATTTACAGCATCAAAAGCGAAAAGATGACAATAATTCACTTAAACTTTTTCCTGAACTGATTGATTGAGATTAATCAAACAATCGATCAATCAACCAGTCGGTTAGTCAGTCAGTCAGTCAATCGAGCAATCAATCAATTAATTTGCCTATATTTTTATACACATCCATCCATACATCCATACATATATACATACATACTTTTTTTTTAATTCCACAGGTCTATCAAATCATTCGTTTTCTCATTCATTTTATGCATTCAGTAATTTGTTATTTCGCCTAACCAGTCAGATAAGTTCTTACGCTGCTATCACGTCCTATATGTTGCCTAAAAGCGACGCTTCTGATTCCTGGTAATAAATACCAGAAGATAGCAACTTCCTCGTGGTGACGATTGGGATTGGTGCTGCTGATAAAGTCAGATAGAAGTGTATTTTTTGCTCTTGGTTTCGCGTTCATAACTCTATGCTCAACTTAATCAGGAAGTGTCCCCAAAATATTATATCCCGGAGACATATTTCTTACTTGTCTGCTTGGCGTACGCTGATGTTATTAAATTTTGAAAAGCATTGCCATAATCTTACACACACACACACACACACACACACACACACACACACAAATATATATATATATATATATATATATATATATATATATATATATATATATATATATATATATATATATATAAATAAAATTTTGGCTAACCGTAACCATTTAGGCACCAGTTGTTGTTTTATCTCTGATAGCTTGTTAGCGATGTTCTGTGTGCTAAAATTAATATTTCAAAATGTCAAATATCCGAACCTTATACGACCGTTTTCTGGTTCCGCGAAATTTTATGTTTTTGAACCAAATTTATGTGTAGCTACGTGACTCGCATAAGGTATTCGATTTTTTTATAGTATTTTATTTATTGTTACAAAAAATGAAAAATTGAGGTTTCCATATTTTGGGCTCCCTTCATTTTTGAGCGCATTCATTTGGAAGAACTAAATAATATGTAAAAAAAAAAAAAAAAAACTGACACTTTTCGGAGCCACACTAATGTTGCTAACTTTCTGTGAAAAAGTTTGAAATCTAAATGAACCTGCAGTTGTTTTTACATTTGTACAGTTGGCCGACATTTGGCATTTTAGCCACAAAGCTTAGTATTTATTATGCCACCTTCGAAGAAGGGCTGGGGGCATATGGCTTTGCTTATGTCGGTCGATCAGTAGAGAGACTTTGATTTCCGCACCATATAACTCACGAAGCTTTTTGAGATTAGACTTTAATAGTGCCCAGGTATATACCCCAGTATAGGGGCTAGCTGAAGTATGAAGGTTGTTTACCTTGACCCTATTTCTAAGGTCACGAAAGTACTGTAGTAAACTTGGTTTGCGCATGATGACTGGAAACGTCTTTATGAGAGACCCTGTATAATGCACAGGATTATAGTCCTTATCAAGTGCAAGGTCAAATTTGTAGATAGGTGACCTTGGTCTAAACTCCAAGGTCCCAACGTCACCTTAGGGAACTTATTTTCTGCATTGTAACTCGGAATTTAAGTTATGACTTCAATATTGAATAGCAATAGTCCTCAATTAGGGCTTGGTCAAGCTGGAAGATGGAGGACCTTGACAAAATTCCCAAGGACAGCACATGGAGTCCTGTTAATGAACTTGGTTTTGCATGATAACTAAAGATGTTTTTCCAACTAGCGCTTTCATATTACACAAAAATAAAGCATTCTCTAAGAACTACATCAAGTTTTGAAATGGGTGACCTTGAGTCCAATTCCAAGGTCACAGAGCCACATTACTGGATTTGGTTTCTGCTTAACAGCTGCAGATTTTTTTAAGCCAACGCTCTGATTTTGTACATGCTTATATTCTTCTATTAGGGCTAGATCAGTTTCAATGAAGGTTCACTTTGACCTAATTTTCAAGTTCACAAGGCCACTTTAGTGAATTTGGTTTCTACATCCACTCGCCAAGGTCAGGAGTACCCCATTTAGTACTTTTCAACAGGTAATTAGGGCAAGCATAATGGCGGGAGGGGGTGTCTTTGTTTTACAAACATGTCTTGTTTAGCAATTATATGAAAAGGTTACAATTATAGTCAGTTGTAGAATCAATGGGCTATTTCCATTCTTAAAATATATACTGTCTACGTGTTTCCATCAACAGTTTCGTCTCAGTGATTATAATAGTTACCCAAAAAATCACTCTACGAACAAGAAGAAATGAAACAACAACAAGAATTCCATGATTTACTTTGTTTATTCCTTAACCTGTAACTTTTAACATCATGTTCTGAGATCTGTCAAAAAGTTTGAATGAAGAAATCAAGATTTCATCTTAAAGCCACCCATTGATTAGACGGCGGTGTTTTTTTTTTAATCAGTGAAACGTGCTCACACCTGGAAATCATTCGTTACAAATTTCTGAAATAGCACTACACTCGCCTGATTGCACAGGTAGGTTATCAGGAAAAAAAGAGGCTGAGTAAAACACGAGACTTCAGTTAACAACAAGTGTTTTTCGTTCAATAATTATAGTAATAATAAAAACCAAAGAAAGACTTATGTCGGTGGGATCAAGACACCAATTATGAAATCACGACAAGTATAGTTAAAATAGTTAAAAATTCTTCAATATTCTTTAATGTACTGATTTTGTTTCAGTCGTCTCTACACAGTATTTTCCCTGATGATTGTATTTTAGACGTCACTACGTTTTCCTGATAGCAGTGTTAACATTCTGTGTGCTCCAAAGATAACACCAATACACAAATTTCGACTTAAGACCGTGATATACAGCTGCCTCGCAGTCCACCGCAACGCCTCGCATGCAGGATGTCCTGTTTCAGATATTCGGTTCTTCACGGACCACCAGTGAAATTGCCCCAATTATTAACGAATACTGTGTGTAAAAAAAAAAACAAAAACAAAACAAAAAAAAAAAAAAAAAACAAACAAAAAAAAAAAAACAAAAAAAAAACAAAAAAAAAAAAAAAACAAACAAACAAACAAAAACAAAAACAAAAATAAAAACAAAACAAAACAAAAGCAAAAAAACCCCCAGTGCTTTGTCGTGGCTTATGATCCCATATTTAAATTTATTGTTATGTATGTGTGACCACTGTGTGTAGCAGGGCAGACAAGGATGAGACTTCACAGTTCAGTCCTGAAAGCGTCTGAAATAATGTTGAGCACTCGCCTGGTCTAAGATTGTTTATTTAGTAAATAAGTAAACATTCATAAAACCCTGGTCATACATACTTTTGCGATAATATATGATCTGGTCATGTAATAATCTCTAAGACAGTATATATATACTTAGAGATTATTACATGCCCAGTTCAGTGTCTCTGCATGTATGGATCCCCCGAGAGCCTGAGAGCCTGAGAGCCTGAGAGCCTGTATCCGATCCTCCCAATAGCCGAAGGGTGGATGTAGGGTACAGGCTAGAGAGGGCAAGGATACTGAATTGGGCCTGATATGATCTATATTTTCAAAATACCAGCATCCATTATACGGTCCTACAAAAAACATTAAAATGAAAATAAAAGTGAATAAACTTTGTCAGCCAGAATGTCCAGCTGCTTTTCCCCTCCAGTAGAAATTGCTGGTCTGTGAAGGCCAGTGTAGCTAATTGTCGGTGCTACATAAAAAGTAGCAATCTTAACGGTCAGTGAAAAATTAAGGATATACTGACTGACTGTATCGTCCCTTGGGAAATCCTAAATGTTGCCGAGGTAACATTTCTCCAGCATCTAATTGGACAGTGTCAGCACGCACCCTCGTCCTGATGTGGTTACCCCCCCCCCCCCCAACACATTGTTTGCTAGAGGACTAAAAATGCAGTATGAAGGCAATTTTATTACTATATAATATATTTGTAATATTGGTGCAAAGTAAACCAAGAGTAAAAGAAGATGTACCTCGTACAATTCCTCATGTCATTCCAAGGTCGAATTAGATCGCATTCTTCCTTTCACAGAAAATCCTCGAGATCATGGTCAAAGTTTCATTCAGATTATTGTATTGAGAAGTTTCCTCTTTATGTAATGAATTGGTTTGCTTCGTCATCTAACTCGGATGTGTTTGTTATATTTGTGGATTTTGTTTTTGAAAATTATTATTAAAGAATTAGACACCATTAACCCTGCAACGTCCTTACGTAGGTCCGGGGTGCACTGCGCGCAGGGTACCGAGTTAAGACACACGAGGTCGCATTTCCCCACCGAGTGCATGAGAGGGACCACAGGATCACATGGATTGACGACTCATCGCGTTTAAAATAATCAAATTTTGTCTGCCTACACGTAACTGATATATTACATAGCATAGAAATAAGGGTTTGTACTTAAAGTGGGTCAATTTTAATTTAGATTAGCCTACATACACGTTGATTGTTTACACCCATAGATATAAGTGGATCCAAAGTCGAAAATTTCGGACAGTTGCGTGTAAATAAGGTAATATATTGCTCAGATCCTGTTTTCAATTCCACAGCTGCGCTTACACTTAAAACTGGTTCTAAGTTGCAAATGGAGATTTTAAAGTCTTAGTTCTAATTTTCTAATTTACAAAAGAGAGAAGGATCAACAATACATGACCCTGTTGACCTTTTACAGCGTGCATCTTGCCTGAAAAGCTACCCTTGGAGAGAACACTGTTTCAATATATATACATTTTTTTATATTTCATGGAAAATTACGCGAAATAAAAGCATATTTGTTGAAACAAAAGCGTATCAAACGTTTCGATTTCCATTTTTTTTTTCGCAGAACAAAATGTCAGGAAATTAATATTTACTGTATTCTCCGTATCATGGGCGGCTGCAGGGGATCTATTGACAGAGGGGGAAGTGAACTAGGCGCCACAAGGAGTGAGACGCTGTTCGTTTGCTGACTTCCATTTAAGGACGTAAAGTTGACATGTATACAAAGGTTTGTTACGAGAATCTCTCTTCGACAATTTTTAAATTAATTTCTAAACAAAATAATTAAAAGGGTGGTTGTTGATGAAATACGCACAGAATATGTAGTTCTTCTTTGAATGAAAAAAACACAGAAGTTAGGTTTTTATTTCAAGTGAATAAACTTGGAACATACAGTTTTCATTTAAATGAAATACAAACATGGAATACGTAATTTAAATGTATATGAAATAATCCTCAGACATATAGTTCACATTTCTATGAAATAAACATGGAACATATGAAATAAGCCCGGAACATGTAGCTTTTATTCAAACACAATTAGCCCGGTCGTGTGACTTATTTATATGAAATAAACATAAAACACGTAGTTTATAATTTATGTGAAATGAATATACAATTACTACATAAGTATAATTTATTGTGTAAACGAAATAAACCAACCATGTTTAATTTATCAACATATATACAGCGAAAAGAAGAAGAAAAGTACCATAATTTTAAATTTGTGTCTACGGACAGGTCTCTTTGCCTCATTGTTTTTTACTTTAATTTTCAAAACATTTCAAGAGCGCCAGGCGGAGCTAACGACACTTAAACATTATGCCTTAGAGACGGAATTGTTTTAACCGGCAGTACAAAAGTTTTGATGCTTCCACAGTTCTCTCGACTGAGATTTGGGAACACATGACTCAGCACGATGGGTATGCCCATCTGTTTTTAAAGGCGGTGATCGGTGGCCTTGCTCTTCCAAATAATAATTGTCTCCCCTGTTACGGTTTGAATTAGTGCTTGTTTGTTTACATTTTATCATTATACCTTTCCAGGCTCCGGGACTTATTAACTCAGCACAAATTTGTACACAGACGAGCGACACCCCCCCCCCCCCACACCCCCATTACCCCGTAACAACGTAATTAATTCGAAACAGGAATCAATTCAACGTCAGCTTAAAATCATTTAAAAGAACACCAAGTGTCCAGGTAATTTAGGGAGTAATTACGACCAGCTTTTAAAAGTCATAAATACATTATGAACATTTGTATTGTTTCATAGTAGGCGTGCAATGTGGGTTCCGGGTCAGTTCACCTCAGTGTCATTTGGAGACGTAAGAGCCCCCAGATATCTTCGTGTATCGTTGTCAACAACATTATTATAAGGGTTCTGGATAAGTACACTCACATTATACTGTTTCACGTAACGACAGTCGCACCAGACTGTTATTTTACAAT
Source organism: Hermodice carunculata (assembly GCA_964020975.1). Classification (NCBI taxonomy): domain Eukaryota; kingdom Metazoa; phylum Annelida; class Polychaeta; order Eunicida; family Amphinomidae; genus Hermodice; species Hermodice carunculata. The sequence continues at coordinate 45,635,613 of OZ026623.1, read as the reverse complement.
CCACACAGCGCCATCCGACGCACCATCCCGGCTCCGCAGACTCCTGGAAGCCTGAACATGGACATTGAAAAATGAAAAGTGAAAGAATATCTCTGTAAAATACGTCAACCAGGGGACACGTAAAATATATGAAAACATACATATATCAGCAGCAATGTATTTTCTCTATCTGTTCGTTAAAACTTTACGCCAAAAGGCATATATGTTTTTTTGACTTTAGTGTGAGAAAATGACAGAAAGGACATTGCGGAGATGGCGTAGCACAATGATCCAGGTCATCTACGAGTTCCCCTTATCGGTCGCAAAGTTGAATCGCCTATTCTAGTGTATGGAGGCGGGAAGGTGGAGAGCATGCGCACACCTGTGTGGTTACAGAACTTCATACGTGTATGTAGTCAGAGGACAAAATATTGGCTACCGTAAATATATATTTTTTCAAGTGTGATTCAGCACATACAAACTGTTGCGATTTGTTGTTAAAGGCATTTATGGGACAACGATATTTTGTTGACCTCGACATAATAGAAAAAAGGAAACCCCGTGGCTATATACTCTCATTTAATTGAACACAAATGTTCAAATGTTCCATAATTTATTATCTGAAAAATAATTCGACCTCGTAGAGTAAGAGCATCGTCTCCTACAATGTGCATCCACAAAACTAAGAGAGGGTGTCCTTTTTGCGCTTAATATACACTTTACTGGGGTATCACTTGTACTGATAAAATTGCGTTCCAAGCAGCATCCGTGCTTGAATGCAGAAATCAAAAGGAGAAAATCAAACACATTGAAAAGATTTTTGTATGCTCAAATCTCAAACAGGTTTGAATCATAATTTATTTCTCACATGATATGCCTTATCTTGAATTGTTGTCTCTGTTCCGATATTTAATGTTGGATATGACCACCAACAACAGTGCAAATTAACTCTTGCTGAGCGAACAGCTTTTATCGGCACATTCCACCACAAGCATATCAAGAAAAGCTGTTCAATTGGACCATTTTTAGGGCATCTCTATGCTGAGGCTTGAAAGAAAAGTCGATTTACAAGGGATATGAAACTGGTATCGTTGTCTTCAAATTCGAAGCACATAAAGGTTTTCCGAAATCGGGAACGAAAATGTTAAAAGTATTAAATTTTGCGCTTTGGAAAGTGTAAACTTCTCCGTACTGCAGCTTTACAGAGCAATACTAATTAAAGATATAAACTTGTCGTGGCAAAGATAAACACCACAAGGAAAGTTTGGCTGCATATCGAATGTAGTTCGAAACATGGTCGAAACATAATATTTAAGGAACGCCAAATGCTACTTTATATAGAATACTCCATGCCAAACTCAATTCTGCAATGTATAATCACAGCACTGAACACGCAGAAAACAGATAAATTATGCCAATTCCAGGGGCCTAAGTATCCAGCAGCAATTGCACTGAAGGTCCGAAAATAGACGTATTATCAAGACCCCGTATGGTATATCCTGTTTATGCATTTTCTGAAGAGCATGTTTACACCTTGCTATTCTAGTCCATTGAAGCTAAAGTATTAAACTACATATTCTGTCTTTGCTTTTCATTTTTTCAGGTAAATGCCGAGATTAACTAAAAGCGTCTACCTCTTATAATACAATGGCAGATTAGTTTGCAAAACGGTAATCTATTTTAGGCACGTGTATACCAATATGTGTGGGTGTGTGTTTTTATTTTATTTTATTTTTTTGGAGGGGGGGGGGTATTAGAAAACATTTGACAATAACACGAATCCAGGTTGCTCCTACTGCATTATATCCTATAGTGTATCTTACTTAAAACAAAGTAAATCATAAGACACCGCTTGAGGATGAAATATATGTGAGGTCGAAAGACATGGGAGGATCGCGAAGTTTAAATACCAACTCCGAAATCTCATCATGTTTCTGGTATGGTGAGTCGTTGGCTCAACTATACTTCGGATAGATTCAATAGTACATGTTTCAGACACTAAAACGATATCAGCCAATGTAAATGGCGCATATTCCAAAGTTTCATTCTGTTCTTGCTCTCTTTGATGACCATAGACTATAAGTTACAGTCGTTACTTTTACCGCACGGACCGAGAGAAGAGTAAGCTTTGTTCATTTTAAATAAATTGGTTTTCAGTTGGATGGAACCCAGCCGCATCTGTGCACCAGTTTTACCACCATGTATCTCCCACACGAAACGAAGCAGAGATGGAACCTGGTTTTCCTCGTATACACCTTGTGCCATTTTGAATAAAACGTATATATGCCACATCTTGGAAGTATTTACCTGTTTTAGACGAATGCAATAAATCTTAACATTAATTCTTCACTTGTGTCGCTAATATACTGTACTGTACGTCTGGTCTGATTCTATAAGCTAAAGATATAGCCATAAATGCCGCAAAACACTTGTTGCGGTGTATCGACACAACAAGCACAGTTCCTACAACTGTGCCAGCATGTTCCACGTGCACGGAAGTTATGGCGCTGGAGGTGACACCTTGTGGCGGCGCTAAATATGAGACACCCATAATAATGCCCCGCCACAAAACCCGGTGTTCACACCTGTCAATCACAGAGGACACATCACTGTCACAGACAGGGTTAGATACCCCTTTCCATTAAAAATTAATTAAATTAGCGTCTTATTATGGAAATTTAAGTGCACAATTACGAAAGTCATATTCACTAAGTGCTTTCTAAATTGGTTACAGGAGTAAGCTTCCATCTGCTTGTACTAAGGATTCTTTGTTTCCAAAATATCAGTCATATCCTGCTTCCCAACGAAGGCAGTGGCCCGTATCTCGGAGGCAAGGCTATGGTTACTAAGACAACTGGGTATGCAGGTGTGGCTGGAAATTGATATGCATGCCTCGCATTGTACTTACATTTATAGTCAAGTGTGAACACCGGGTTTTGTGCACGGTTGGCCGAGCTGCAACACGCTCGCCTTTCACCTCTGCGACCCGGGTTCGATTCACGGCCGGGGAAGCATGTGGAAAGAGTTCCTACCACTCTGACTGTGCACGGTGGTTTTCTCCGAGTCCTTCGGTTTCCTCCACCGAACATGCAGGTAGGAAGTATACGCCACGATCTGTGCCATGGAGAGTGATTAATATAGGCTTGGCCTGCTTCGCAATCCATGTAAAAGATATGGGTCTATACTTTTTTTTTTATTTATAGTCAAGATGGTCCAAGTGTGCAGAAAGTGGCCGTGTTAACTGATGTCACGATCAAACACAATCATGGTTGCCCATCTTCATGTAATAATCGTACTTCCTCTTATGAACTAAAATCAGATCAATCCTCGATGGCCAAGATACCGTTTATAATTTATTTTCTCATTTTCCTTGTTAAATCACATTAGATTTTGCGGCTTAATCATCGTAGCTCCACATAATATATGGAACACAGTGCATTTGTGTCCATTTTAAATCTATCGGCTGTTGCCTTTTTACACCACAATAATGAATAAATAAATAAATAATTAAATAAATAAATAAATAAATAAATAAATAAATAAATATAAATGAATAAATAAATAAATAAATGAATAAATAGATAATAAATAAATAAATAAATAAATAAATAAATAAATAAATAAATAAATAAATAAATAAATAAATAAATAAATAAATAAATAAATAATAAATAAATAATTAAATAAATAAATGAATGAATAAAAAAATTAAATAAAAAATAAACAAATAAATGAATGAATAAATAAATGAATAAAGAAAGAAAGACAGAAAGATAGAAAGGAAGAAGTAATGAAAAAGAGAAAGAAAGTCCCTAGAGGAGCTTATTTTTCAAACCGTAGCCAGGAATCCGAAATGTGAACACCTGGTATGTATTATGAATTGGTCCCAGCGTGGAGTAGTGGCATTTCATAAGTCTTAATGTACCATTCACTTACATTCTAAAGCTATAGGTGGTGTATTTAAGCACTCATACCATAATTTGTTTTGGGGGTTTCCAGGCTACCGAAGTCTGACTTCCGAAATCAGGGATTTCCAATTTTATTGGTCAAAGTCTGCACTATATCTAAAGAAAGAATATCTTATTCTGAACTGGAAAGAGTTAAACTTGCCACTGTAAATGGGGAAGGGGGTGCTTATCCAAATTTTTTACAAGAGTGGGCAACTCAAACCATAGAAACTGCACCTTTTGCGACGGTACTTTATAAATAAAAAAATGTTTCTTAGGTAGATTTTAATCATAATAAGAATGCACGTGATCAAATATTTTTGTCGCAAGTGCTCTCGTTATTACATTTGATCTCTATTAGGGACATGTGATAAACTTGGTTTAACATTCTTTAGAAAAATTACATTTTTTCAGGGCTTTCGGGGCTTAGAATATTGAATATTTGTTAGGATTTACAAAAAAAAAATGGGCTCAAGAGCACTGCAAACCTACCGTGATTAGTAATACCAGGGAGTAACTGTGTAACAGCATTTTATAGGCACTCGTGATAATTACCAGTTACATTTGAAGGTCACAAGCGGCGTCCTCGTGATTATTGCTTTTTCTGACTTATACTTTAGTCAGTCCTCGTGGCCAGGGTCCCCAGTGACCCAACAAAGTGACGAAATTCAAGTGTGCTGAAAATTTACTCCAAATGTCGTGGACCTGGCATTCATGACGAAATTAATCAGCAAGTTTTGTGATGATGCAGCCGAGGAAAGAGGTTTTGAGCACCTGTACAATGTGTTCATAAAAGAGCATGTAATTTGACATTAACATCCTAGCTTGTATACAACAGGAGGAGGGGTATGGGGCAATGTACTCTTATGGCACATAGTAACTGATTAATATTAATCTTATTTTACAATAAAACTAACCATTTCTTACAGTGAGTCAAACATTTGGAAACCAAAATACATAGTACTAAAATGAGCATGATTTAATGTAGAAAATGCATACCTTTGTGTTTTATAATGATGATCATTTTTACATAAAGATGGTTTCGATTGCTCCAAATTAATGTTTCCAAGTTGGTTTAAACATTATTTTATTTTCAATAACAACCGGCGAGAAGACAAAGCCCATATAAACCCTCTTTCAAAACAAATTGAAAAGAGTACAATGAAAGAAGAAAGTAGACGCACCCCAGGACAAGACATGGCATGGACGAACATGAAGAAGGGTGACAACACATGGACCCAACAGATGGTAAGCACACATGAGTTGTGGCCGTGTGGCTCCCGTTGCCAGCGTGTCAAGATGATGTATAATACTTGCTTAAGGAAACGATTCGTATCTTATACAAAATTTACAACCGCTTCATACATTTCGATATTTATAGTATTTTGACACCGCTCTGGTCCATGGAGTAGACTTATAACAGTAAGGCAATAATCAGGAATAACAATGTTTCGTACAAGTTTCGTTGAGGTGTATAAAATAGGCATTCTAGAAATAGTAAAAACAAGATGAAGATGCTGCAACATGAATTTTTAAATAAGTCTGTATTTAAACTAATGGATCCCGTAGGCAACTGAGCAAGTATTGTATTTTCTATCCTGTTACCAATGTAAAACAAATCATCATTCTTTTTTACTTTGTCACTTAGACTTGAATTCCTCGAAGGTTCACTTTTTCTTGTTGCACATGGCAGCTCCTTCCACAGTTTGACACTGGATGGGAAAAAAACCATTTGCTGAAAGAAACAGTAAGCGTAGGTATGACAGTTAATTTTAAATGAGAGCGAATATTATATTTAGATCTATCGCAAACTGTTTGAGTCAACATATTTTGGAGGTACTGTGGTGTAATTTTGTTTACTATTTTGTACATAATGACCAGTTGCTTTTTTATTTTTCCTTCTGGCAGCTAATAATAGTATAAACATATTTATTTTCACTGGATTGCCTAATAGTAAACAAAGACTAATCTGGAGGCTCACCAGTAACTAATGTATCCCATCTAGATTTTTCTAGGCAAGGTCTTCCCCTAAAACTCTCTTTTATTGGTACCAAATTTTGGAATGAACTGCCTCAGCATGTCCGGGATGCACGATATCCGTTTAGTTTTTTATAAAAAAAGTTGTATACAATTCATTTTTGATCACGTAGAGCCTTTCTGCTAATGATTTTTTTAATCATTGATTGTTTTATCAGACTTTTTGCTCTCGACTGATCGTAATGTCTTATGAACTCAATGTAATTGATCTTTTTGGCTTCTTAAAGTACTATCTTTTAATTCACCTTGTGCACCACTCATCTACCCATAATCATCTGATCTTTACTCTCTGAATGACTTGGTCATATATTTTTAATTGTTATGGCATCCAAACCTCAACAGTCATGTCTGACCTCGGATTGCAATAAAACTTTTCAAACTTGTCTAGCTTCGTTATAAATTTGTGCATGGCTGGTAAAACGATGTGCATCAGTTACTGCTCTAGCGGCTGCCAGTTGCACATTTTCAAACTTTTCTTCGTCTTCACGCGAACAATTTCCAAATACAACATCACCAAAGTCCAGAATTTGTCGTATGAAAGAAAAAAATATACAATTTCAAAAGCAAGTCTGTCTCGTTTACATTGAAGACTACGAAGGATGCAAACCATGTCCATTGCTCTGGTGCTGGCAGTCTTTATATGAGAAAACCAGGTTTAATTAGATTTTAAGGTAGCGTCAGCAAAGCTATGCGCCTGTAGGAACGTGGTCCTCAACCCGATCTAGTGCTTTGGTTCTTACTTTGGACCCATAACACTGTATACAGGTAAACAACATTTTATCGACACTGAGATATCCGACATATTCAAAATAATGACACAATTTTTCATGGGGAAAAGTTCATGGTCTTTGTTATTTGATTCATTTATCTGACATATTCAGTTATCTGACACTTTTTGGGGGAATGGATGTGTCATTATAATGAGTTTTCATTGTATATTTATTTGGCTCAAGATGTGCAGATTATATGTGCATAAAAAATGTTTCAATGTATTTTTTATTGCAAAAATGGAGTTCTCTAGAACGGTCTAATTTATTAATCTGTCACAGCTCACAAGAAAAAAATATCAAACCTAACGCCTTAAAGTTTGCAAAATAAAAGTTTAAAAGTTCACAGACATGCCTAGGGGCGGTGTGCTCATTTTTGTTTTAAATGTAAGAGTAAAATTTGAACCTAACATTCAAAGTGGTTATCACATCGATCAATGATTCCTAAAGTTTATGGCCCAAATAAACACATAAAGAAACAAAATATAAACCAGTCCAGAAGACGTTCCACAAGTTAAACTCTTAGCTCCACAAAACATTTTATTTCACGAAAATAAAAACATCCGTTATTGAGAATTCTTCAATCAAGATTGGTAGAGTGATGAAAAAATCTGATCATCAGAAAACTGCAGTTTGGAACATCACCCACATCTCATGACTTAAACTTTTGTTGATCAAGTTGTTCTCATTTCTGCACTTTGAGCTTTCTTGTGACAGAACTATACACGTACAGCTATCTCTTCGATACGTTTTTATCAGACTCAAGAGTTTGCTATCTTTTCAAACTGATATTATTCAAAATGAATCCTCTCTGATATGAGCCTCTCTCTGGTTTTTGTGTGTGGTTTTGCAGGGCTTTACGAGAAAAAGGTGGGGTAATAAGTTGGAGTATTGCAAAGAAAGCAATCCAGAGTCTCAATGTAACCAACACAACAGCAGTGAGTCAATGGATATTTGTGTCCATTGTTCTGTCTCCACAGACTGTGTCGGCCTCAGTGGGCATGTTCTGTCTCCCAGGCCTCAAGCCCATTGTTCTTCCCAGCCAATGAGCAGCTCGCCCAAATTTTATTGGCTCAGGCCTGTTCTTGACTGACAGCACTGCACTCTCATTTACATGGTGTTGTAAACACAGGTTCGTGTGAATCCTTGAGTAAAAGGTTATAAGTTTTGGTGCTCAAGTTTCACCTTTAAATGATACATTTTTTTTTCAATGTGTTTCCTCGTTTTTCTCACTGAGCATGTGGATGTCCACTATAGCTTCCCAAAACGTAAGAAAATTATATTCGTGAAGAATATGATTTTTATCCAAAAAATTGTTTTAATGATGCCACCTTGATAAAAGCCCAAGGTGCTCCTTTACCTTTTCGATGATTTATCCTTCACACGTAAAGTTAGGATGGGATCAAGTTTGCCTTTTCCTGCTTACAATCAATTCTTTTGTCTTGTCTGAATTGAAACCAAAGCCAGTCACTGGACCATTCAGTAACAGGAACTAAGTCGTCATTCATTTCTTCACAGTAGTGTCAGGGTTATCACTAGTAACGTAAAGCACAGTACCGCCTGTGAAAAGAGGAACTTTTTTGTATGATATTGACAATATCATTTATATAAATGAGAAAAATGAGGGGTTCTAATACAGAACCTTGTGGCACTCAAACTCCATTGTATCCCCAACTTGATGCTGTGCCATTTATCACTGCCCTTTGAGTCCAATTCAAAAGATAACTATGAAATCAGGCAAGGAGATATCCTGTGATACCGGCATATGTTAATTTGTGCAATAAGGCTGGATGATAAACTATATCAAATGCCTTCAACATACCACAGAAAACAGAACTAACTTTCTTTTGTTCAACAAGAGCTTTGAAACATTGATGGTACAAGAAAACCAATGGGTTGATAGCTCGATCGTTAGGCGTGTAATCCATCTGTTTGTCCGAGATTACTAATATTGTCCCTAAAGAACAAAAAACCATCTGGGTCTGATGCCTTACTTGTATCCAGACAAAATGTCAAAGATCAAATCTTGCGTGATCTCTAAACAGCTCAGACAATCATTTGGTATGACAGAGTGTCTAAAAGAATACATAGATGAGTCAACACGAGCATTGTCTAGAAAATGTGCATTTCAGCCACAGAACATGTTGGCATCATTTATTCCGACAACTAGGTGTTAAATAGAAATCCTGAATGTTTTCAAGTTCTGATCATATGCATCCAACACTGTAGGCATTGTTATCTTTGAAGCAAGACGAGTTAATGTCATTTTTGTTCATATAGTTCATGAAGGACTAAATGGCCATATATGTCGAATATAGTGATGAATGGAAATGAATTTTAATTGCAAGCACTTCAATATTGATTTCGGCTTATAATATACAATTTGTATAATTATGAGTCATGAATCTTTCAAATAATTAAAAAAGTGGACGAGGAAATAATTCCAACAGGGCATAGTTATCAGTAAAATAACATGATATCCTGAGTTGAGAGCATTTACATTATTTAAAATACATATTTGTAAGTCGTGCATCTCTTATTGCTTTGGAGGAAATGAGGGAATTATTTTCAACAAAAAAACATGAATTGTACAATGTGATGATATCTTGCTTTAACAATATCTAAATTAGTTTACAATTCACAATTGTAAGTCGTGCATCTCTTATAGATTTAAAGAAAATAAGGAAATTGTTACCAACAAGGGATAGCTATTCGGAAAATACCATGATATCCTGCAATGAGAACATATTAATGAACATTTCCCCTCTACTGAAAAAATACTGTTTTACTTTCTGTTGTTCCTTCTAAAGAGATATATAAAGCTTATGCTTATTTTTAACACACATTTCGTGAACAGTATGATTAAAATCAAAATAGAAACTTGATGACCGCAATAAAAGAATTGGAGCATAATCCAAAACAACACTTGGCCTTTCAGTATGTTCACCCCAACAACAGTCTAATTGCTATGTTTACATATCCCCCAGATGCCCAAAGTCAATTAACAATAAATAGTTATTTGTATGAGCCAATGCAAATACACCAAAATGATAGATATTAAGTTTTCCGTGCCAAGACAAGTACACAAAAGGAAAAAATGAACCATATTCAAAGGGTAAATGAAAACCTAGCCTTCCTCTGCGAAGACAAGTCACCAAAAGATAAACGAGAACCTAGTCTATACCTAGACAAGCCAACCAAAGGATAAATGAGACCCTATACTATCTGTACCGAGTACACTCAAACATAGGATAAATGAAATAAAACCCTCGCCCACCTCTACCAAGTAAAGTTAACCAAAAGCCCTGTGTCACCAAATAACCTGTGCATCTTTCTTGAAACAAATACAGCTTGAACACCACTTCTATCACGAAATTATGATCTCAAGACCCTAAAGATGTGTATTGGACACATTGATCGACAGTTAAATTAGATCATGGTCTGATGATAAGATCTTAATACATATTTCACGGAAAACAGTTTTCAGGATCCAGATTATATAAGCATAAATTATGAGCATTATTCCTTTGAGAGTGGTGGGCCGCAATAATCAGCTGTTTTGAGTACAATAGGTACATTTAGGTTCACTGGGGACATCTGGAGTACTTTTTTGTGGCTCTTTGCGTGCCCGGTGACTTCAAACCACTTGACAGTGATAAGTTTAGCTATTGTTGGCTCGTTCCTTTGCTCGACAATCGTGGAATTGACTCAGATGTGAGCGAGGACAGTGCAGGGCAACATGTGCCCGGACAGAAGGGTTCTCAGATCCGTAGGATGGTTCTGGGAGGACAGCAAGCTTAATTGTGACCCAGTATTCACATGGCTGTTTAACTCTTCAGTACCAGCTGCGCTTAAAGTTGCTATGTTTATAACAAAGATTTTCAGATTCATGGTCCTTGTGAGGAGACTTTTTATTCAAATTCAAGCATGCCTTTAGTTCGAGCGAATATAATGGCCCAGGTCAACAGATTTTCTCGGCGCCAAATTTTGTTGCCTCCGTCCAAAATGTGGCGCTGTAAGATTTAAGCATCGTTATGTGAAGCACCACATAACCTGAAATACTCATTTGGACATGACTGCTGGGTTTAACAGTAATCAAGCAATTAAATTTGGAGTCGGTTTGTTTGTAAAAAAAATATGCTTGGCGAACGAAGGAATCAGAGCAACTTATAGTCCCCATCAGGCAAACAGGACCAGTCAAAATCAAACTTTTTTCAGTTAGATATTCCGAAATTATAATCAGACAAAAAAAAAATACCATTCCTTGCGATACAAAAAAAGGCCCCAATTCTTGACGTAAACTTGTAACACATTTGTTCAAGTTCTTGGCCCAATTTTTCCTGCCTTTGTCTTACGCAAAAGACACATTTACGCGACCATTATGTCACAGAGGCGGAAGTGAGACTTAACATGACTCCCACGCTAAAGGGACGTAGCCAAAAAGCGGCTTTCAAGTTATAATATGTTTGAGATCACAAGCAATATATTTACTCTAAGCGAAAGAAGAATATACATCTACCAAGGAGGGTAGAGAGGGTCCCGGGTGCCATTTGTGTTTCGGAATGTTGAAGATGATTACTCTTCATTTGAAAACTATTGTATTGTCCATGCCAAGACTGGTGAAAAGCAACGCCGCGGCGCACTGAGTTTGCTAGTAACACTGGTAAAAAATCAATCAATTAATTAATCAATCGACCGACCGGCCGACCGACAATCGAATGATGGACAGATCGATCAATAAATGAATGAAGCAATCAATGTATCACATAGAAAAATATTATGACCTGGCGAAGATGGCATTCTATCTGTCTATTTACCCCCACAACAGGACGGCATACAGTCAGGTAGACCCGGCGTAAGCCCAACAAATGAGGTCCACTGCTTTTATGGAAAACATGACAATGTCTTTCTTTCTTTCTTTCTTTCTTTCTTTCTTTGTTTGTTTGTTTGTTTCTTTCTTTCTTTCTTTCTTTATTTGGTCGTTCGTTCGATTGTTTGTCTGTTTGTTCGTTCGTCCGTCCGTCCATCCATCCATCCCTCTCTCTGTCTCTCTTTCTCTATCTATCTATCTATCTATCTATCTATCTATCTATCTATCTATCTATCTATCTATCTATCTATCTATCTATCTATCTATCTGTCTGTCTATCTGTCTGTCTGTCTGTCCGTCCATCCATCCATCCATCTATCTATGTATCTATCTATCTATCTATCTATCTATCTATGTTTATTTGTTCATTCATTCTTGAGATAAACCTAGGTGAAACGATGATACATGTACCTTACAACAATGGTGCCGTTGTGATGGCAAATAGCATTGTACGACTTTTATGTCTGTGTGCCAACACAGACATATTGTTTTTCTAGGAATTCTTTATTTCTTTCTTGCTTTCATTTTTACTTTCTCTCTTCTTCCTTATTTCTTTCTTTCTTTCTGTTTTTCTTTCTTTACAGTCCGACATTTCATTTGAAAAGTATTACACGTAGAAACTCCAAACCTGGCACAACTATACTTCTATAGATGAAATCTTGCCTTTTTATAATGAAAGGTCATGGTCATGTTCTGAAAACTGTGCAAATGAGGGCTAATTAAAGTTTCAAATCTTAAGTGTCTTATATACTATAGCAGATGTGGTTCTGAGTGTACAGGAGGCCGATCATAGCATGGCAAAAGTCATCTCAAATGTCAAGGTCATATCAAGTTCAAAGGTCATGTCAAGGTCAAAAGTCAATTCTAGGTCAAAATGCCATTTTAAAGATCAAGCTTCTCTTCAGGCAGAGGTCATTTCAAGGTGAAAGGTCATCGTAAGGTCAAAGGTCACTTTCGATGATGGAGTCCTTCTAGTCATAACTTGGTCAATTTTTATCCAATTTTGATCATGTAGGTCTCAAATTGTACCTATTGTAACACTGCATATTTTTGAAACTTACATGTGACCTCTAAAGGTCACAGGGCAACGTCATCTGGATCTTTGAAAGTTTCACCCAGCCATAGCTGGGGCATTTTCCATCCAATTCTAATCATGTTGGACTTGAATTGTAGGTATTGCAACACTGCACATTTTTAAAGAACATATAAGCTCTAAAGGGCATAACTTGGTCAATTTTCATGTGATTGGGGTTCATGTTGGGATTCAATTGTGGGTATTGTAACACTGTACATTTTTTGCGATTTACATGTGACCTGTAAGGGTCAAAGGTCAAAGGTCAAGGTCATTTGAAACTTGAAATTTTCATCCAGCCATAAGCTTGATAAAATGTGAAGTATCAAAGGACAAAAGTTGTAACATTTAATATTTGCAACTTTTGAAAGCACACAGACAGATTTCCTTTGAAGCAAATCTTCTGTTCAAGTTATCTCATATTTTGTCTTACGTGACTAGATTCACAAAACGAGACTTTCCTTGTTTTTATTATTAATAGACTAAGATTGACACACGATTTTAGTTACGTTGTATCAAGGGATGGACACTCTAAAACCACACATTCATTGACGATAAGCGGCTTCAGTTAAAAATTGTTGTAGGTCAAATATCAAGCTCCAGGAATCATTTTTTCCTTATACAGTATCCCATACATTTACTGGATGATATCATTACGGAAAATAATATCATCTAAAAATGTATAATATCCTCATGCAACCCAAATCTAATTCAAATTTTATTTATTTGTTCACATAATTTATGTAAGCAAGGATAATTACAATATTTTTCAACTCCGCATTCATTGAAAGCTGTATATAAATAGGGCGTACTACAAACAATATGTATCACTAAGTACGTGCATTTTGCAATGAATACATATTTAAAGAGAAAAAAAGTGGAATTACCCAGTAACCACTGGTGGCTATAACCAGATATATACCAATGCACAAAAATTATGTACAACGCACACATGACCATATGCCAAATTTTGTTTGCAAGAGGAGTACAAAAACAGTTCGTCCCAGTGAGCAGCATTTGGCTTTTTTATGTCTGTGTGCCAACACAGACATATTGTTTTTGTAAGAATTCTTTTTTTTCTTTCTCTCTTTGTTTGTTTGTTTGTTTGTTTCTTTCTTTCTTTCTTTCTTTCTTTCTTTCTTTCTTTCTTTCTTTCTTTCTTTCTTCCTTTCTTTCTTTCTTTCTTTCTTTACAGGCAAATTTGTCCGCCATTTCATTTGAAAAGTATAACACGTAGGAACTCAAAACTTGGCTTGACAATACTTCCTCCATGAAGTCAACAGTTTTCGCACAGAGGTTCGACGGTTATGACAATTATGCAAATTAGGGTCATTTGAAAATTTAGAATTTGAATATCTTCAAAACTATTATGGGTACAGGTAACTAATCCAGCTTCAATTAATATATTTGAAGCACTGCCCATTTTTTGTCTTTTACATGTGACCTCTAAAGGCCAGAGGTCAAGGTCATTTGGAATTTAAATTTTCATCCAGCCATAACTCTGTCAATTTTTATCCAATTTTGATCATGTTGGACTCAAATAGTAGCTATTGTGACACTGCACAATTCTAATTGTAGTTTTATTGTAACCTCTAAAGTTTGAAGGTCAAGATCATTTGGACATGTGATATTCTATCTAGCTAGAAATTGGTCAATTTATCCAATTTTGATCATGTTTGACCCAAATTGTAGTTATTTTAACACTGTACATTTTTGTAAATTACATGTGACCTCTCAAGGTCAAAGGTCAAGGTCATTTGGACCTTCGAAAATTTCATCCAGTCATAACTCAGCCAATTTCCATCGAATTCTAATCATGTTGGACGCAATTGGTAGGTAGTGCAACACTGCATATTTTTGTTATTAACATTAAACCTCTAGAAGTCAAAGGTCAAGGTCATTCAGCCCTTTGAAAGTCTTCTCTAGCCATAACTTGGTCAACTTTAATCTGATTTGGTTCATGTTTCGCTTAAATGGTGGGTATTGTAACACTGTACATTTTTGCAATTTACATGTGACCAGGTCAAAGGTCTAGGTCATTTGGACTTTGAATTTTTTATTCAGCCATAAACTTAATGGGATGTGAAGTACCAAGAGACAAAAGCTGTAGCAATTACAACTTGTGAAGCCACACAGACAGATTTGCTTTGAAGCAAAGTTCTTTTCTAGTAAATTTTTGGTTCTTTAAGAAAACTGTTAGTATCAACTGACAAAAAGTCTTGTATGAATGATGATCGATAACACTGCAGCAAAGACATTAGTTTGGGATTCATCGGAAAGATCAGCACAATCGCATCGCATGATTTTAAAGAGTCTATTAATGGCAATTTATGACCATAAGTTTGGAGGAGCACCACAAGGAAGTTGACGTCAATGTATCTCATGTAGGGGAGAAAACCCAAAAAGGAGACTTGTACGAGCAAGCTGCAGAGGGAAATTTTTTCTATCAAATAAATGGGAATTTCGGGCACCTGGAGCGCAACTGCATCTCAATAATATTAGCAAAGCGACTGCCGTACACGAAAAATATATTTTCTAATCTCATGATAAACGAAGCTAAGTTTGAACAAGTTTGCTTTGAAGATCGAAAGTGTGTGGGAGACACTTTAAAGTCGTCAGATAGGGTAATCCCATATGCTTGTGGTAAAAGGAAGAAACGCCTTGAAGCAGCAGTCTGTCCAGCACCTGATTTGTCTGAATTGAAAGGAATTTCGTAGTGAGTGGCTCCAATGTGTTAATCCGTATTTTGAAATTAAGTCGTAAAGAAATGGAGGAGTTAGAATATTTAGTACCGTATACAAAAGTACAAGTTTTGACAATTTCGTGTGAGTGTTTGGAGACGCCCACCCTGCTTCAGCAAGTAATGTATCGCTCAATGTGAACTTCATTGCACCAGTGCATATTCTAGCCACTTCATACTGTGCCCCTTCTGACATGTCAAATAGTTCCTGACAGCTATTATCAAAAAAAAAAAAAAAAAAAGTATTCCAAGTTGTTTTCCAAGGTTTCCACGAAAGTTTACATTTAAGTTTTTTTTCTTCAGGAGAGAGAGAGAGAGAGAGAGAGAGAGAGCGAGAGAGAGAGAGAAAGAGAGAGAGAGAGAGAGAGAGAGAGAGAGAGAGAGAGAGAGAGAGAGAGAGAGAGAGAGAGAGAGAGACGTTTGCTTGCTTTTGTAACGGTGCAATTCATATGAAGGTACCATTTCAAGTCATGGTACAGAGTGCAAGATTTGTGGCCTCATGTGTTACCCGTCAAGGTACAAGGCAGGGTAGTTTTCTTTATTTATTTTGCCAGTGAGCAGAAGTGATGGACATTTAATAGCATTGAAAGTCAAGCGCCACTTCCGACCCCCGAATGAATAAGCGACCAAGGTGAATATTAATGCGAGCTTCAAAGTCTTCATGATCGTAGCTAATCTCAAGAATTCAAGAGCAATCAGCAAAAATCCTGATGTCACATATTGATTTATCAACAATGTCATTGATGTAGATTAGTAATACGAGAGGCCCGAGGATAGAGCCTTGGGGCACACCAGCTTCCACAAGTAGCCTTGACACGAGCATAACAAATTTTTGTTGTCGATTACTGAGATAACTTTTAAACCAAGTGATAATGGATTGGGTAATGCCTAATTGCTGCATTTTAAAAAGGATACCAACATGCCATAGAAGGTCAAAAGCTTTACATATATCAAGGAAGACCACCCTGGCTTCCCAGCCTAGTTCCATTCCATTGCAAATTTTGTGTACAATACTGACTGATTGTTTTATAGTGGACTCGATGGAAACTTAGCCGAAAGTTCGCCTGACTAGAAATTGTGTTGCATTAAGTATTTATACAGTTGTTATACAAATGTCTTTCAAAACTTTAGAAACGTAAAGTAATAAAGGGATAGAGCGGTAAATTGATTTTAGCTGCAAATCATTTTCATGTGAACTGGTCAAAAATATTTGATTTGTTTTCACATTTGCATATGATTTATATTTTCATGATATTGCTGGTGGACAATTTTGGTACTTATATTTTAAAATGATAATTGTACACAGTAAATGTACATCGTAGAATATTCTGGTCAGCCATGTAATGCACTGTCTCTGAAGTGAATGAAGCATAGAAGGATATCGCGGTGTGAAGTAATGATTGTTGAACAGTCTGACTTGCCCCACCTCAATATATTTTATTTGAATTATTGTCGCATATGTTACATAGCTTTCATATATGTTTTGTGAGATAGCTGCGCAGCTTTTAAATCACATTCAGATATATCATATATGGTGGCCTATATATCATGCATTATATTAAATTTCAGTAATTCTGTGCACCAAAACTGTGCTGTCAGCTGTGCTGATAGGTGCAACGCTCTTTAATGGTCACCTATTTGGTCGATTGATCGTGCTTCTTCCATCCTTCAACTCACACACAAATATTTATATTGCCTATTCTGTTATATGCATGGAATTTCAATGTGGTCCTCAGTAATTCTTAATAAATCTTGGTCTGCTTAATCCACAATGAGATCGTATTTCATGGTCAGGCGACCATTGGATTCGGTCATGTAATGCGCCAGAGCTTGGATATTGCTTCTTCCAGCCCCAAAAGCAAGTGTTAAGAGGAAACAAGTTTTGCACATCCAGTACTTGAAGTCCACCCTGCAGGGGTCCTCTAGCCACTCAAAAGGTCACCTATTCAGCTTAACCAAGACCAGTGGCAGGTCCACTTTGTGGTAAGACCTGCCTATCAGCCAGTTTGTCTGTGCAGAAGAAGACTATGAGCACCTACAGATAAGGATCACTCCTGATATGAATGTCTAGGACATTCACCAGAGTTGATGAGATAGTGGACTGAAACCCCTCCACAGTTCTCGAGCTCTTACTAAGGACATCCCACTGTTACAGTAGGAAGTTTCTGCTGTCACCAATACTTGGAGACCACAGATGTATTCTCCAAGGGATGCACTAGTCTGAAAACACCTACCATTAAGCTGAGTATACAGCTCCAAATTCTCCAAAACTCCCTCTGGTAATTCTATTTGGGACAAATTCTGAGAAACCTCTGTTGTGTAAGTGCTTAGCAACAACCAGCAAGCATGGAGGTTGAGCACATGAGGGTTCCTGTGAAACACACTTTTCCATAATTGCACCAGAAGTTTTGGCCATGCCAGTAGAAGAAGTGGTGGCTAAAGGTCGAGGGACCAATCCATCCTTGCCCACCAAGGGGTTACTACGATCAGATTGCAGTCATGGGACCAAACCTCCAGCTGGACCCTCAGGGGGATCTGTGGAGGTGGAAAGGCATAAGCGCAAATGTTGCTTCAGTCCTTGGCTACAGCATCCACTGCTATGGTCTGGGGATCCAGGACAGATGACAAGTAAGGTTTGTGTTTGATCTTGTCATGAACTGATCCACGTGTGGGGAACCCCATATCACCACCAGTTTCAACCAATTTATGTGGTGGGACATGGGTTGCATCAGACAAAACCCAGTGCCATCTGGCTCTCCCCCACATGGGTTTCCCATGCAGACCATGATAAGCCCATGTGTATGGTGATTTGCATCTGAATCTGTGTGATGTCTGACCTGACATGACATTCTCCCACTTGGTCCACCATATCAGGTACCAGTGGTCCTCTGGGAGTACTGACACCTGCGCTTGGAAGCCCTGGTCCTTCAACTATTTTTCCCATAGGGCATGCTCCAATGGCTGATGGTGTAGGCAGCCCAGGGACACATGTGAGTCCATTGTGGTCAGGGGGCCCATGAGGGTTTGCCACTGTGGGCAATGTGAACCCAGAGAATCACAATTGAGCCCAAGCATCGTAAAAAAAGTTCTTGACTAGTCTCTGTGTGTTGCAGTGAATGCAGGTGCTGTAGTGCCCATATCAGCTAGTCATCCAGGTACAAATGAATGGGCACTGCAATCTGGTGAAGGTACGAGAATACCACCTGAGTAAACTGAGCGAATACCAGCTGTGCCATGGCAAAGCTGAACAGAAGTGCCCTGAACTGGTAAACTTGGCCTGAGAATGCGAACAACAGATATTTCTGGGAAGTCTTTGCTATTGCCACATGGAAGAACACATCCTTGTGGTCCAAAGATGTAATCAACTCCTGGGGCCGCAGGGCCACAGACACGGACTGTGTGGTCCCCTTAGAATCTCCAAGTACTTGATCAGCAATGATAGGTCTGTAACCAAATGCCAATCTCTGTCCTACTTAATGTTCTTACTCCCTAGACCCCCCCCCCCCCCAACAGGAATGCTGATACTTTAGCCTTTTTTTGTGGGGTGTGTGAACCACTTTGGTTCACAGCATAACAGAGGCTTGCCTTCACTGAAAGGCAGCAAATAGCATTGTCTAGGGGTATTTAAGATGAACGAATCACCTGTGATAGACTCCCATTATAAGCAAAAGGCTGAAAGGCAACTGGTTACTCAGAAACATCTGTAGTGGTGACGGAGGGAAACCATGAGCTGGTCTGCTTTGGAAGGCAAGAGTAAGGAACCCTGAGGTTTCCTCAACTTTTTGACTTTACCAGCATTCTTGCCCTTCCCAAAATTATTACTCACTCTTTTAGTAACAGAAAAGGGCCCTTGCAATGCTTGAGGGGTGTGTGTGTGTGTGTGTGTGTGTAGGGGGGAGTGGGTGTAGTTTGGGTGCCATGCTTCAGAGCAGCAGTGACCGGTGAGGAATGCAACTAAATAGAGTTGGTCAAAGCCTTCATCCTGGTCCAGATCATGCCTGAAGGTCCCACATTTTTGAAACAACATCGGTCATCTCTCTTCCAAACAGCATGTTCGAGAGGAGGGGCCCTGTGCACAGCTCATGGGAAGATTGGGTCAGGAAACTTTTGACCCTGGAGAAGGGCGTCCTTGCAAAGCAAACGCAAGTTTTCCTCTAGAGTGCAGGCCATCCTGATATGATGGTCGACCACCCACCACAGCTAAATTCGTGAGCGAGGCTGCCTGACCAAGCCAGTCCCAGACCCTCTCTGAGATCTTCATAAATGCTGGAGGTTGTCCAAGAGGGACCTCATAGCCAACGGCGACAGAAAGGAGTAGGATGCAGTGAGGCCAGAGCCTCCAGCATCCTCCTCTCATCTCCTGAAGGCACCCAAGGATGCAGAAACAGCCTTTGGCACCGTCTCATCATACTCCTCCCAATCTAAATCCACCAGAAGTGACTGGGAGGAGTAAATCTGCTCTGGGGCAAAATAAACATTTCCCTTAGACGTTCTGCAAAGGGAGAACTTGCCCTTGCCTAGGATAGCCAGCCACCAGCAGCTCCATGCGAACCCAGGTGCTGTGAATCCTGGTGGTCAGCTGGTTTTAAAACTCAATGACAAATGGCGAGAATGGGATCAGGGACCTATGGCATGGAATTACAAGTCTTGGCAGAACTTTACAATGGCCCTTCCTCCCTCCTGCGGGCTCAGCAAGCACAGCTTGGTCACCCATTAAGCCCCGAATGAGAGCTTTGACCTGCTGAAAGCCCTAAGTCAGTGCCAGAGTAGTATCAATGGAGGCAAAAGTGGGTTTTGTCTGCACCATGCATGCTACAGGTCTGTGCTGATAGCAGGTAGCCTGCGCCTACTGACTGACGAATCTGTCAGGACCCACATGAGTGGACCCCTTGTGGCTCAACACTTGTGATTGTGTTGCCTCCTCTTCCTTTTCCCCCAGGGATTTCGAGTGAAGAAGCAGCAACCACCTGAGCCTGCCTGCGAGCAGCATGGCTTTGCTTCCACCTCTCTAGTTGCATGGCTGGGGTGGAAGATTCAGCAGAGTCAGGCTTGATGACTCTTTACCGACAGCACGCGGCCGATCAGTAATTGCCTGTATGCCAGTGTCCTCCCTCTGCCTGTGATTTGACCCACTAGACGCCACCTTGGGAAAGATCTGTTTCAAGTCAAGACCAGCATTACTTTTACAATTTTTATTGGATCTGGAGGTCAAATTTTAGCTGTCGCTATCTTGGAAGAGACCGGGAAAGCTTAGAAAACAAATTCTGCAGTAGGGGTAGTGTGCACAGCACTAGAACTGTTTCTGTAGACGTAGAGCTGAGGAAGCTTCCAACTCTTAGAGCAAGCCGAAAATGGTGCCCAAGGACGAAGGAAGAAGAGGGATGGATGTGCACTTGAAGTCCTTCCCCTTTCCACAGGAACCAAGCGGTGATG
Organism: Hermodice carunculata; assembly: GCA_964020975.1. Taxonomy (NCBI): domain Eukaryota; kingdom Metazoa; phylum Annelida; class Polychaeta; order Eunicida; family Amphinomidae; genus Hermodice; species Hermodice carunculata. The sequence goes on along the minus strand of OZ026623.1, from coordinate 45,614,768 downwards.
GAGTCCACTGTGTCTTCAAAACAATTGGTTCAATTGTGTCAAGGCGTTGTGGCCCAAAACGGACGTCTGGGCAATGGTCTTGGAGAAGTTACATAGCATTGCATGAATACTGGTTAAACTGCAAGCGAGTTTTTTGTCTGAAAAACATGCATCCCCTGATCAGACACCTCTCACCAGAGGCAACCCCTCTAAGAGGTCCACCATTCTTCTGTAGAATGTTGCAAGGAAACACTTTTATTTTGCAAGGCATTGTTACCTTGTCGTATGATTTGAAGATCATCACAATCGCAAGAAAAAATTGTCCATATCTATGGAGTATCTGTACCATAGCTTTCAAGTAAATCTGGTTTACGGTTTTGAAGAAGTCAAAATATGAACTACAATTGCATACCCCATTGGCTTACATGGTAACCAATAAGAATGCAAAAATTAACCAAAAAATAAATAAATAAGTAAGTATGTCAGTAAGTATGTAAGTAAATAAATAAATAAATAAATAAATAAATAAATAAATAAATAAATAAATAAATAAATAAATAGATAGATAGATAGATATGTAAATAAATAAATAAATAAATGAATAAATAAATAGATAAATAAATAAATTAAATAAATAAATAAATAAATAAATAAATAAATAAATAAATAAATAAATAAATAAATAAATAAATAAATAGATAAATAAATAATATCCCAAGATCATTGGAGCACGACCATTTGAACATGGTGTATACTTACCTGACATACATCCCCACCATGTTTGAAGTGAATCTGGCCAATTTTTTTGGAGAAGTGGAAAATGTGAATTAGCATTGCATTCCCCATTGACTTGCGTAGTAATCAACAGGAATACATGCAGTTTCACCTTTCAAGTCACTCAGGTTGAAAACAAACCATACAAAATGAAAGCTTATAGGTACTTTCCTATTCACGTTTAATAGTAACTTTGGGACTATGATGCACCATCAAGAATGTACATGTATGAGCCAACGTGAAAATTGCTCAGTCTGCAGAAAAATGCAACTTGGATTTGACCTTGACCTTTGACCTCAAGGTTTTATATTGTTATATGGATAAAAATCCTTTGCCCCGTAGTTTATATATATACAAAATTAGGAGGCAATAGGTCAAGAGGGGACAAAACTATAAGGCATATAAGATGCACGGCGGTGGCGGACAATGAGACTTAACACTATTTGCATCCCCTACTACGTGGGATGCATAATAAGGGGGGGGGGCCTAAATGTTTATCCGTGCAACATCCAGATTATATACTCATGCCATATAGAATGATATGTAACTATTACAAGCAGGGCACTATTTGTGTCAAAGATACCTGAAAACACGCTGCAATGCCTAAAATATGTATTTTTCAATGCTTAAGCTTTTTCTATCAAACACCTCACAAAACATGATTGTTGGGTGTATAGAGCTAAAATTGCCAGGACAAGGCCCCTCTTTGGAAAAATGTATGTCCGTATCGTTTGTTCAATGTGATAAGCGTTTGGAAATCTTTACTTCTTCCTTTCTATAACTTATAACAGTCTGTAGTGTGATTTTTTTTTTAATTAATCAGCATGAGAAATCAATGCCTGGAGGGATAAAATAAGGGGTAGGGCTAAATGTTTATCACTTAAAGGGTGAGATTGTAAACACAATTTTACATTTCACTTTAAATAGAGACGAAATTTGTAAAAATATCATTAAGCAAACATTCTATGATTGAACAAAAACTGATTAGAAAGAAAATTTCGACAATATCACAGGAATATATTTTCATCACCCATAAAAACAAAATGCTCATCTCTTGTGTTCTGTATGAAACACACCTTTCAAAGAAAGTTCCTGACAGCTTAATACAGCAATTAATGTATGAAAACCATCCTTACTATAAGAAAAATATCTTTTTCACATGATTGGTGTGAAAATCTTTAGTTTTACAGGTATTATTACACAATATCAATTTTTCATCGAAGGAATAATCTTAAAGTTGCAAAAATGCAGAAGGATTATTAAATAGGGGGTAAGGGTAGCATTTTACCCATGAAACGGCCACATTATTTTTTTTTTTAATTCTCATGTTTTCTATTGTATAATGAAGAAAAATGCCAAATTTACAATATGCATAAATGTAGTGATAACGACACACTATAAATAACAAAAAAGCTATATAAACATCAAGGAATATCTTTGTAGGCTCAAAATTACAATTTTTGACGTTCTATGGAATAGTTGACATTCATACTTTGGCAAGCTGGGCAGATATGAAGCTACAAGTTAAGAAGAGTGTAATTGCTAGAAAATAGAAGCCTGGAATGTAATCTAAATTGGTACCAAATTCATCTACTCCCCAGAAGTGGCCACGTCCACCCTAAAAATGGGTCCCTAGCTCCCGCACTATAACCCTTTCCTGTTCAAATGATGACTGGGTCAACAAATTTCCTCCCTACAATGTGGGCATCATACTCCAGAACTTGCACAGGAAAGCTGTTGACCTAGGACACATGATTCACCAAAGAATATTTCTTACTTCATGTAAAAAGTTTAATAGATCCAATCAAATTTAGAGGAACGTGGATCAGCAGGTAACTATTGCCATTCCTGTTTGGGGGTGTTTTGTGACTGAAAAAGCTGGATGTGAAATTTATTATATTTAAGATTGATGCTTCAAAAACCATAACATGTATTGATTCCGCTAGCTGTGGGAGAGCCGAGTCACAATGTGAGACCTGCATGGAAACCTAGCTTCCAAGGGCATCACAATGAGGCTACCACAGAGTTGCATTATATTACATAATGGATACTTCCTTTCGAAGGCGAGCCCGGTCTGAATTCTTGTCTATGTTCACATGTAACTCTACCTTAAACATACGGTGTCCGAGTCAACAACTTTCTGTCCCAAAAACTGAGCTCGCTACGCTCAGAATACGCTGAAGAAAACTACATCAATTATTTTTCTCTACTTCATGTAATACATTGCTACTGGCCCTTTTTTCATTTTTTTTCCCGCATGTTTCTGTTCTTTGTTGACGTCTAAGGTCTCTGGCGTAGTCCTGTGCACACAATTGTACGGTTTCGCTGTGAGCTGGCCTTTGCTGGAGGTAACAAAAATAATAAAATTTTACTTGGCGTTGAGTATTAATGTTTAGCACATCATGCCATACATGACTTTTGTGAGCAAAAGCTAAGGTAAATTCTGAAAGTGCTACATTAAAAAACTCATTTTAAGCTTTTCAATGGTTTTCGTAAAGTGGGATTGTCAAAATTGATTTCAAAATGTCATATATCTCTCTTCGCTTTTCAAGCTATCGTCACCAATTTTCCGGAAAAGTTTGAGGAGAGGCCCAAGTCAAGATATATCTTTTGTTAAAAGATTTTCAAACTTTTAGTCCCCAGGGTGCGCTTGTTTTGCTGTCGATGCAATTTAAAGGTCCTCTTGATTGACCATGTTCCAATTTGACACATGGGTGACTCATGGGTTGTTCTCACCATACGGTGCAATTTCTAAAAAAGGGATGTGAAAATAATACTTTTATTCGCAATTTTTATTTTAAGAACTCACTGCGGATTCAATCGTCGCTTTCCGTTCAAATCCGACACCCGCAAGGCGCGAAAGGCTTGTGACGTCAGAATCGCAACACCGTTTACTCTCAGGTAAGACTCCGACCATGATAGCGAGTCATGGCCGTCAAGTGTCATTCGATTTAAACACATTTTATCCTCCTTTTGTCAACATGATGAAAAATGCAAGTACAAATGTTCATTATCGCCCCTGTTCCCGCCCAGGATGGGTCGGTCTGTTGCTGTCAATTATAGCAATACAAGTTCTACAGCTTATTTACATTCTCCCAAAGACCTGAAATTACATGACATGCTCAGGCTGGCGACCAAGTTCAGCATTATTAATCGCTGGCAAGGTTCGCTCTTAAAGAAACAGAAGTCACAGAACTCTCACTTATGTTTTGTCTACCTACCTACCCCCTCCATTGTATGCCAAAGCCATTACACCTTTATATAAAAAAAAAAAGACTGGCATACTGTCTGTATCAAACGAAGGAAGCTACACTCGTGGTAGCCTCCTTGATCAAACAAAAAAGTTGCAGAACGCTGGAAAACGTTTTGCCTACTGAACATCTCATAATACAGAGAGGTTAGAGAACGTTTGCAATTGTTTTGTCTACCCATTGGGTTACAGCTATTGACTCAATGTGAAAATGGCACGGGGACGGTTACAAGGGTTGTTCCGTGCCGATGTGTAACTTCATTCCTTTTCTAGCCCATTTAAAATGGACCAAACCAGCAATGAAGGTTGGTCCAAAGCTGGGTCAATGTTACATTACATTGGCCCAACATTGGGCCTACGTTCTTTTCTTGCTGAACTTTAGTTCCTTAATCCCACCTCAAAAAGAATTTACAGCTTGCTGTGAGATTTTTGGGGGCTCGGATTACACGGAGCCCGCTTAAATATGTCTCCTTTCTGCGTCAATCCCTAGGGTGTATTTTCCTCAGCTAAATTACTTTTTCTCTAGTCTCGGAAATGGAATGCTTGCATATCAACTGTAATAATGTCACATCTTTATGCTTTGTGTGATTACATGCATGACCATGTTGGCTGCACACAATGGTTGATTGCATTGTGTTGATGATGTTTATATTGTTCCCCTGGCTATTGGGGTAATAACAGGACTTTTATTTATTCAGTGACTTGTGTATACATTTACCCTTGGGAACGCTTTCAGAGGACAGCTGAAAAAATCTATGGGTAAGAGTATCAGCATTAATCAAGATAACAACCCATGAATAAATATATATATATAATATTAATATGATCATTATCATCATCATCATCATCATCATCATCATCATCATCATCATCATCATCATCATTATTACTATTTTTGACAAACTCTAGTTGATACCACAATACACGGGGGTACAGGTACATTATGCCCATTGAGAACGGAATTTCCTAAACTGTAACATTTATGTGCAGATAACACTAACTTAATACTGCGTCAAGAATATTATGAACATATAAGATTGATGCTTGACCTATGTTTTATGAGATTGCGGAGGGCTTCCCTAAATTAATGTTTGGGTCTGTGTATAACTCGTAGTCTGTTATTCTTATCCGTGTATGAATGACAGCTGTTTCCTATTTAAAATGCTACCTTATATTATATCGGCTACAATTTTACCTAGAACAATCTTCCCTCCGATACAAGAGACCCAGTTTCCCTCCAAATATTCTAAATCAAAACTGAAAACAGGTCTACCAGCAGTCGATAATGTTCCTGTTTGCTATAACCAAGGACAAAGGTTTGCCAATATTTGTCACACCCAGCTACGTCTAGGATTCTCGAGACTTAATTTTGATCTTTTTAAAGTCAACATCATACTGCAACCTACATGTTCTTTTACCTGCCCCACTGAAGATCTGCAACACTTTCTGTCCTTTGTCCAAAGAATTTAACTAACCAAGGACCCCCTATCAATAGAGGGTACTTGAACTAACAGAATGAAATATCTCAACTGCGTCATCCCTATCATAGCCCCTGGCTTTCATCCGAATCTGATTATACACATACCGAGTAACAAACTAGCCTATATTTTTCTCTTTGGTAGCGACGAATTGCCCATTCCCTTCAGCATACAAAGTTGTGATGCCTTCAATTAACACGTCGTAGACACAAAACGTTTCATGATATCGTTCTGTTATGTATAAGCAGTCAGTTGTAATTGGTAAGTGGCTGATTTACACAAACTTATTCTTAAGTATCCTGAATAAATTTTCCTCCCGCTAGACCGTATTATCATGAACAGGGACGTATATGTATACACCTACCTGTAGTGAACGATATTGCTTTGTTTTGCATTTTTTGGCGACTTAACTATATTGATTTTTGTTTATGGAGTACATACATGAATCATGTGTACAGTTTTTTTTGGTAACTTTGCTTTTGCCCCGTGTGTTTTCTAATATACATTTTATGTGCCACTCCATGTTTTGGAGAACACCCCACCCATCAGTGTTATTTTGATGTACTATAGGGCAATTCAGTTGAAATAGATATGTTTAAACTAAACAATTTTACCTGGTTACTATTTTAATTCTACATGACAAAACTGTTTTGGAGAACACCCCACCCGGTCAGTGTTATTTTGATGTACTATTGGGCAATTCAGTTGAAATAGATATGTTTAAACTAAACAATTTTACCGGGTTACTATTTTAATTCTACATGACAAAACTGTTTTGGAGAACACCCCACCCAGTCAGTGTTATTTTGATGTACTATTGGGCAATTCAGTTGAAATAGATATGTTTAAACTAAACAATTTTACCGGGTTATTATTTTAATTCGACGTGACGAAACTATTGTAAACAGAAATGATGGTCGTCAGTATTGCTGATGTTTAAACTTGTTAAGAAAAATGATACCCCGATTAATCCTTTTCATGTCATATAAACTGACTGGTGTAAAATCTCTTACTATGCCTTGGAAACCTTGTGTTAACACTCCGAACGGGCCCAGAAAACCTGTGACCCTAGTACAGATATAATAGATAGACTTTGATGGACATTCAATCAATTCTAGATAAAATGCTACATGAGAGAAATCAAACGAAGCAGGCGGAATTTGGAATTGCCCGTTACTATGAACCAGTGTCTCCGGAAAAAAGACGTTAACAACGTTTTATTTATGTAATGAAAATTATTCATTTATTTGTTTGTTTATTTACTTTTATTCACCTATTTACTTGTTTATTTGTCTATCTTATAAGTGGGGGATATCGGCAGAAGGCCAAACACCCAAAGTTGCATTTTTTCTGAAAATATGCTATGGTATATTAGCGAGAGTCAGCGAGCTCTTATCATAAACACATGTCAATATAGGGTATAACGGAACGGTAAATTATCCAATCAGAAGAGTACTCAGTATCTAGCCAACAAGGTTGATTTTCTTCGTCATCCCTACAGCGCATGCGCACATGGGCGCAGTCGCTGTCTTTTTATGCATCCCGAGAAATTCTCGCAGTTTTATTTACACCAAAATCTCAAAGTTACCGGCCTTTGTGGAAATTAAGACAATGATTCATAGCTGTTCAGAAAACGTTGCAGATACAGTGTAATGAATGATAACGATTTCCTAATTTGCATCAATAAAAACCTTGACCAGGCAAACACGCTTCTGGGTCTGGAAATGGGTTTCCGCGAAATAGAAAAACTTGACACGTGTAAGGGAAACCTAAATAAACATCCCAAAGCTTGTAGTATTTGTTGTGCATGTTGCGTCTCACCTTGCTAATATCTGCATCCTGTGCAGTCACCAGGTCGCTTCACGGGACCTTCAAGATTGCAACTTCCAGTCACACTTATCCCCCAGGGGCCCTAAAATGCCATGCCTCCAAAGCCTGCTCAGATTTGGTGTTGTCGCGCGAGAATCCAACAGTCACCCTCCGTATGCAAACGCGTCTGCCACAGGATACGGCAGGAGTTCAATGGCGATTTAGAGATCCTGGGAACAATACTTAGATTTGTGGAACAGTCTCTTTGAAAAAGAAGGGCTACACGGCAGATAATTTTGTTCAGCTATTCAAGGTTCTACGACCTCGCCCTTCTAGACTGGTTCAGTAAATGGACGCTAGAGGGTCTTAACGACCAGGTGCCACTGCCTGATCCACCGACGTTATTATCGACATTTGAAATGCTGACGCTCGCATCTTAGGCTACGCCTACTACATATTATAGCGAGCTCTTACCACAAACACGTGTGAATATAGGATATAACAGAACGGTAAATTATCCGACAGGAATAGCACACAGTATCTAGCCAACGAAGTTGATTTTCTTCGTTATCCCCTCTGTGCATGCGCACATGGGCGCTGCCATTGTCTTTTTTATGGATCCTGGGTAATTTTGCAGTTTTGTTTACACCAGTGTCTCAAACCTACTGGCCTTTACGGAAATTATGTGAATAATTGATAAGAGTTCAGAAAACGTTGTCGATAGAGTGTAATAAATGATAACGATTCACCAACTTGCATCGTTAACACCTCGATGGAATGTGGACCTGGCAAACACGCTTCTGGGGCTGGAAATGGGTTTCCGCAGAATGAGAAAACTTGACAGGTGTGAGGGTAACCTGAATAAATATCTCAAAGTATGTAGTATTTGTTGCGCATGTTGCGTCTCAACCAGGTCGCTTCTCGGGGGCCTTCCAGATCGCAACTTCTAGTCACACTTACCCCTTAGGGGCCCAGAAACGACATGTAGCCAAAGCCTGCTTAGATTTGGTGTTATCGCGCGAGAATCCAACAATCACTCTCCGCGCGCACTACGTCTCTGCCACAAGATACGGCACGAGTTCAATGGCGATATAAAGATCTTGGGAACAATACTTTAAGTTTTGGAATAGCGTCTAAGAAGGAAAAAGGCTATACAGCAGATAATTTCGGTCAGCTGCTCAAGGTACTAGGACCTCGCCCGCCTAGACTGGTGTAGTAAATGGCCGCTAGAGGGACTTAACGACCAGGTGCTACTGCCTGATCCACCGACGTTACTATCGATACTTTGTGATGCTGGCGCTCGCATCTTAGGCTATTCCTACTACATATCATTAAGTTAAATTTGATTAAACGCCCGTCTGATCTCATGATCCACGTCAACGGATTTCTCCAATGCGCTTTGGGTGCATTTCAACAGCAGACCTCGGCGTAAAGCACCCAGAGCGCGCCAAGCAAATCTATCATCATAGTCAAAACTTTTTTCAGCAGTGCCCTAAGGCATGCTCCAAGTCAACAGCTTTCATCGGCGCACTTTGTGCGTATTGCTCAAGCGCGAGGAGGAAAGCTGCTGACTCAATAAAAACTTGGCACTGAATAGTTAAGAAATAAAATACAACGCAACAAATATATCAATTACTTAACTTTCAGGGTGAACACCCATCTTAAAATGTACACCGGATCCAAAAGTGTCCTTTTTGAACTTGCAATGCACATTCTTGCTAAAAAAAAGTTTGGAGCACAATAACACAGACGGAAAAAAACGTTACTGCATTGCGCATGCGTCTATAAAGGGCTGTCAAGTTGACCCAGGTTTTGGAAGAAATCTCGCTTCAACGCTTGCAAGATAACATCACAAATCACACGGCAAAAATAAACTTAACACCGACCAAGGAATGTCAAAATAAAAAAAATGTGATAATCGAAAGTCACAAAATGTTATTTAGTTTTGTGCCATCCAGAAATATACACCACCAGTACCTATTATACAAATTAAATTTATGCACCAACCCCTGCGTTGGCACGGTTAATACCTGTGCAGCAGCACAACCAGAGAACAGGGCAGAAGGTACTATCGGGGCATACATTGGCACAAAGGCTCATGAACTCAATAGAGAGTTAACATATTCGCTTAAATTGACCAGTGGTTTCCAATAACTACAACTGCCATCCGTGTTTTTCTTTCTTTTCTTCTTTTTTCCGCGCAACATTTTGGGATGCAAGTTTTGAGAGGGGGGTCAGCGCGGCACAAGCACATGGCCTGGATCAGCGAGTAGCTCCGTCGTACAGGCGGCGCCTGGCACTTTTCGCATAAGTGTTTCATATTTCCCCCTGAAACTTAAAAAAGACCATGCATCTTGCAATTGTATTGAAAAGGTATACTTGGAAGTTATGGCCATTTTTTTCTGTACTTTCAGTGCTGTTTTCGCTGTTAGTGAACTGACGGTGACCCCGTTTCGTCCTCCGCACGGTGACACATTACACACGTCCCTGGACGTCGAGCGGCCCACAAAATTGTATTTATCGACTCCGAAAACATTTCCTGGTCAAAGCACCTAATTATGCAGTGTCTGTGGAACGGTGATTACCCTTAGCCAATCAGATTGAATAATGACGAATTATTTGTCATTTCGGTACATTATAAATCATGGGAATATCCTGAAATGATATTTAGACTTAGGAAAAACAAGAAACTTGTTACATGACAACTTGCAGTCGCACCTTATTTATTGGCGCAACATGATTAGCAAAAGGTGACAGAAACGATGGAAATATTTAATGCCAATATGGGATATTTGTACTGTATGCCGATCTTCGTAGTTTTACTTCTGCAGGGTATTCCGTCCACTTTATCCATTGGTGAGTACACCTCTTTTTCTTTGTTGTTAACCAGTTTATGTACTTTACTGAGTGACAGATTTTGCCAGATCCCATAAGGATCCCTCCGTCCGCCAGCTGCGTAATGGTAGCAGCAGCCTACATTTTGGGGTTACACTGACGAGTTTACCACCAGCCTTGCCTGCTATACAGGCTCTCCTTTCAAGCATGAGATCGGTGACCAGACGGCCTGCTTCGCAGACAACCAGAAGCCTCGGCTTCTGTGAGCAAACGTCACTCGTAGCGTCCTAAAGTTCGACACATTTTGTTTCTTATATCAATTTTACTCTGTTTCATGACTTCTGTTCAAGAAATTCGACATTGACATTGTACACAATTTCACTGTTTCAAACTCTGAAGTCGATGTTAAAGAAAACCTGTCAATTGATGGACACTTTATGCATGTTTTAATCCTGATACCAGCAGATTAAAGTGTCTTCCACTTTACAAACGTACCCGTCATCGATCACGTATTAGCTTTTTCCTACGAATGTAAATTTGATGAAACATATGAGTGCCAACTCTGTTCTTTCATAGATTATATCTTATTTCTAAATGATAAAGTCATAGAAGGTTTGGTATTATTCTTGATATAATGTTTATTTGGTTGATCATTTTTCACCTTTAGTAACCATAAATTACTATATTTAAGATAAAAGGTAAATTTTACATTTTAATTAATCATACACTATATTAAAAATTAAAGTTCGATACAATAAGCACATGGTGATATTGTATACTACATGATCTTTATTCGCAAAGAACATCATCGTTTGGCATTGAAACCCAGCCGCAAAGTTGGGGTAAATACTTGCAATTTTATTCTTTGTGTGGAATTCTCTAAATACGTGTTAGCATTTCCCTGTGGACATCTATGGAATTTGGATTGTTAAAAATGTATTGGCATTCTTACCTGACCAAATAACCGTTGCCTCAGTTTCATAATAAAAATTGTATATAACCAGCGAAGAAGAATAGAGCTGTAACGAATTGTTACAAAAGATCCAGAACACGCAATATGAAATTTCTGTGGAGTTACCGATGAAACAAAGCAATACTTTGCTGCATAAATGAGCCTGTAGATGGTCTTTAGGTGTGTGTGTGTTTTTTTTTTTATCTGAAATGAATCCCAACGACACTACTTTTACCATATTGTTAAAATTGTAGATATTCTTATGATCACGTGACTAACGGCTGTCCTGCTTTGGCCCGTTTCATTACAGAAGAAAGTACGCGCGGGCAGATCCCTCTATCAAATAGGGTCAAATTGTTTGTCTTGCAGAACTGGCAACGTGGATAAAATTAACGTTTAAAGAGGACATTGTAATGGTCTTTAAATACACACTGAGCTCGATATAAGAAGGGGTGCTCATAAGCGTTTGGCAGAAGTGTTCTTTATTCCCGTACATGTTGGTGATCCCGTCTGTTCTACATCAATATACCCGCATCATGGCAGCTAATGACCATCGTTTCCTGGTGACACGGTCATAAATTTTGGCGGGAAGTTAATCCGCAAGTTCCGTTTTGTCCACATGTTCGAGTTCAGTATTGGCTGTAAACTGACAGAAGTGGTGATAGAATTTCACTGAGAAATCCATAATCTACATGCCAGACTACAAGTAAAATGTGCTCTGACATGTGCACGTTACAATACATACAGCTGCATAGACTGCGGTCCGATTAAATCGTTCGTTTTGTGTCTGGGCACTACACCGAAAACGCAGCATCGTTACGGCTGAAAATGGAAATCTTCCAAACTTGTACTATGTATCCAGCTTTAGTAACCAGACGCAAAGTTCTGTTGACCCAATCCGTCGGTTAACGACAATGAGGAAGGTATATATGTATATCATTTATATCTAAATGTTTCAATGGATGCGTTTTAATTTGTTAATTGTGAGTTGGCATTCAAACAATTCTTGACATCGACAGTACAGATAAATGAAACCAGGATTTTTTTGCCCATATACTGTCACAAATGGGCAGAAAACAACGTAAAGACATGGTAATTATTTAGTGTAATTGTCAATTAATCCCCTTGTCTGCAACGCGGGGAATACTTAACTTTTCCTTCTTTTAAGGCCCGCTTGCAGGCAACAATTTTCTCCACTCCGTACGTGAAACTTGTACCAAGTGCATCGATAAAAAAATAACAATGTATCAACATTTGATAATCTTAGAATAAAGATATGTTTGCAAGCTAAAAGGTAGAACCTGTTCATACTCAGTTGATAATAGGTAAACGTACATTTCTGCTGGTATAAAACTTGAAAGTTCTTTTTGGGGCTTTTCATGATCACTTGAGGTATTACACGTCGCCTGTGGTTCACGTGAAGTTATTGTTGTCTCATCAAAATTGTGCAACTGTGAATTTGTATTGATAATGATTCCATATTTAATTTCCTCGTCGTGTTTTTATGCAGTGTCAGTATACTTGACGTTTTACAGGATAAGAAAGAACGATTCAAGTCAATAAATCCCTTAAAAGGTTATTGCTTTTTGATATTGCACCAGCTGTATTAATTAGCCCCTTAAGTAATTAAAAAAAAATAAATAATGAGCCAAACCAGCAGGGCTGAACTATAATAGATAGGGTCCTTCATACTACCATTGCAGGGTAACTTATTTCAGATGCTTTTATCATTATGAATGGATGAACACAGACGAAAAATAAGTAAGCAAGTAAACAACAGAAGAACAAACCTGCATGAACTTGACATGTCTTTATAGACGCATGCGCAATGCATTGGCAGTTTTTTTATGGTCTGGGTTATTATGCTCCAAAGTTATTGGCACGAGGATGCAGTGTAAGTTCAAAAAGGACACTTTTGGATCTGGTGAACATTTTAAGGTTGGCGTTCACAATGAAAGTTAAGTAATTCATGTATTTGTTACGTTGCATTTTATTTCTTAACTGTTCAGTGCCCAGTTTTTACTGAGTCAACAGCTTTCCTCGTCGCTCTTCGGGCAATACACACAAATTGCGCCGATGAAGGCTGTTGACTCCGAGCATGCTTTAAGGCTCTGCTATCTTAAGAAAAAAAGCTTTGACTGTGACAATACTTTTGTATGACGTACTTTACGCCGAGGGCAGCTGTTAAAATGCACACAAAGCTCAGTGACGTCTGTTGACGTGAATCATGAGACCAGACTTGTGTTTAACCCATTTCAACTTAATATTGTAGAGTTCATTTTCAGAAAAAAATGCGGCGTTGGGTGTTTTTCCCTCTGCCAAAATCACCCGCTAACCAACCAACAATCCAACCAGCCAAACAAATGAATAAAAAAATAAACAGAAATAAAATAAAAATAAATAAATAAATAAATAAATACATAAATGAATGAATAAAAAGATAAATAAAAACAAACAAACAAACAAACAAATGAATAAATAAAAACAAACAAACAAATAAATAAATAAATTAATTAATTAATTAATTACTTAATTAATTAATCGTATTGTAAGTGCTAAGGGACCCGACTGAGAAAGACATTTTCTCCCATGACAGACCGAAGTGCGTCGGAGAGCGTTAAAATATCGAATCCGTTAGTGCCGAGACTATTACAGATGTTTATCAGTCGCTCGTCGCAAATTACCCCGAAATTTACAGAATGTCAAAATATGGTAATTTCCGTATTTGTGAGTCATGTTTACCAGTATGTTTACGTAGATATCGTAATGTAGGATATTGTGGAAAGGAAGCGATGTAATTATTCAATGAATATTGTATGGAATTGTTCACAATATATTGAAATGAACCCGGTAATTCTAATTGCACGTGTCAGGACTTGAGATACCCTATGGTGACACACAGTGATATATATATATTATGTAGTACAATTTTTTATGTCAACTTAACCTCGCTGTCCAATCATTTTTCATCTCTGTTCAGACTGCAGCGGTACCTTTCGTTGCCTATCTTTAACTCGGGCACTGCCGACAGGGGATCATGTTTAGTAACTGAGACTAGCATCCTTCCTCATGTTAACGATGTGTTCTTCATATTTTCAATGTTTCTCTCATTACAAAATTTAAGTTTATGATAAGCTTTAGATATTAAAGAACATTTCACACCAGAAAATACATTTTAAAAAGGCACTGAAATTATTGGGTCTGTTATTAAATTATTGTTAAAAAATAATAAATTTACAAATTAATAAACAAGATGGCCCAGCCTTTAATGAATCTTGGGTATATATGTAAATGTGTTTGTTCTAAATTTCAAATTTTGCAAAATCATGTTTTCTTCCAAATTTTAAACAAAGTATAAAACGGTGTGTAATTAAATAATACATTGTGAATAAATTACAAAAGTATTTCTAATTCATCCACAAGATATTATTCACACAAGTTATTGACGAGCGGGGTGAAAATATGATGATTGGATGACAGGAGTTTCTCTTTTCCATGCAAAACGTTTTGACACGATATATCATATTATGCTCACTGAAAAACAAAGGAAGTGTGGTGTTTTCAGAAGTGAGTTTGGTTTAATGGTTTGGGTCAAATGTGCCAAAATAAACATATCGTTACTCGCAATGGAATTTTGTATAAAGCTAAAGAAGTTGATATCGAAATTCATCAGAGTTCAGTACTCTGGTCCATTGTATTTCTTATTTTTACAAATGATCTTCTCTAACTTGCAAGCGGTGCATCTATGAATACGTCTGGTGATGAAAAATCTTACTATAATACTGGAAAATTTCTTAAGCAAGCTCAGACAAAATTTAAAAAGCAAATAAATTTGGCAGGTTAATGGTATGATTATTACAAAGACTCCATTCCATCAAGTATTATTAAATGCTGATAAGTCCATTGTAGTGTTATTACACAAAGCGTAATAGAAAAAATGCCAAACCAGATGTAACTCTGAACGGAACCCGCCTAGAACAAATGTCAATAGTGAAATATCTTAGCATCTGGTTAAAAGAGACTTTACAATGCAGAAAGCAGATAGTTGATGTGTGTAAAAAGTATCACCTCAACTGACAGCATTAAGATGATTATCAGGCCAAGTTCCAAGCAGTATTTTGAGTCAAATATATTTGACAGTAATCCAGCTGACATTGACTATGGTAGTATTATCTGAGGAAATGATCCCAACATTTATATATAAGAATGGTACATGGATTGCAGAGAAATGCGGGAGGGACAGCCACGGGTAATTTTGATTCTATTACCTGTTGATACACTGATTTTGTTTGGCTGTCGGGGTGGCAGAATTTTGAAGAAAGGCAAACGTATCATACATCTAAACTAGCATATAAACCTATAAAAGATGACGTAGATTTGGTTTGGTGGTTTGGATGGTAGAGTTGTGAAGAATGACAAACGTACATGTATAATACCTTTAGACCGGTATGTAAATGTATGAAACGTGACGTACCTTTTTGTTTACAAAACTATTTCATGTTCAGATCCGACGTAAAAGTTATATTTTACGGAGTAATACATTCGATCTTGTTGTATCTCACCCGAAAAAAGAAATCTTCAAAATTCAGTGTTTGTATAACGGTACAAAAGTGTGGAACAATTTTCTTGCAAATCTAAGAGATACGGAATTAACAGTATATTTTCAGAAATTGTATAAACAACATGAAAAAAAATGGCAATGCTTTTGCATGCTATTCTACACTTATTTTACATTTATTGTATACATTGCGGTATTTTTTAATTGTCTTTTTCTTTTAGGTTAAAATGCTATCCTGCTGTATGGTTCTCGCGTCCATGCAAATACAAATTAAAATTTCCTTAATAGGCCACCGACGTGAAATATGTTCATCAAATAAAGAAATAAAAGATATGTATATATATGTATGTATATATATATATATATATGTATATATATGTATATATACATGTATATATATATATATATATATTTATATATATTAGACATGGGCATAACGAGCATAACGTGTGAACACTGTGCTGATTGCATGACGTCCCATATTTTAATGCTATGAGATTTACGTCATGTGATGATTTGAATTCATTTGTGACATTACGGTCATATAATTTACACAGTAAAAAACATATAATTTTACTGTAAATTAATTGCATAGGTTAGTTTATCATCGCGTACAAAATGCATCATTTCTACAAACAGCTGAGAAAAGAAAGTATTCATCAGGCAAATTATATCCGGCTTTGCAAAATAATTAAATTACTAAGTGGCCTATGACTTTGTAAAATGCGTCATATTAAAACTGACCTCAATACGCAACAACTTAGGCTGTCAGTAGCAAAGAGGGTACGTTTTCGTTATTTGACAACAGAATGAATTTACGACTTGCTTTCAGTAGTTGAATCATAACCTGGATACGTACGGACGCGACCCCATAGCCCCGTAAGCGGGTCTCGGTCAAAGTCAGAATTATGTAGTAATTAACCAGTGCTGACTGTCCTGTTAACGCCCCAATATCTATTGTGTTAATATTAATATACTTTATTTGTTTAATGAGGATGGGAAAAGTAGCCTCTGGGTCATTCAAATTCCTCTCCTGGTGTAAATACAGAACAGCATACGTCTGTAACCCTTACAAGTGCAAAGTGAGAAAAAAATACTTATCTTCTTGATGTTGCTGTGTACTCTTTTATGTTCAACCTGTGAAGTCGATCCTACGTAATCGCTTTTTTCCGCAATAGGGTTTAGATTGGGCTCTGTTTTTTTCGAAGATACCACTTTATTTCAATGATTCAATTTTGTATTTTGTGCAAAGAGAAATACATGTAAATCAAAGGAAAAAAATAAATGCCAATAACATAAGATAATCCTGATTACCATCAAAATTTGTTGTTTTATTAAAGCCCGCTTTTTATTTTGTCCGTTATTTGAAGTTACATGAATAAAACATAGCCCTGTCATTGGAGAGGTCAAGCTTGCCTCGAGGAAAACTGGTCAGGTTTTTTTCCCCTGAACGTTGCAAAACTTATGTTAATATTGATATTTGAATACTGGAATTTTTATGATGAATCGGAATGAAAAATCATTATAATAATTCAGATCAGTGCATTTTTTTGCAATAACAACGAATCTGTTAAGAGGAGAAACCCGAACGTCTTTGTCAAATACATGGCCCGTGCTTTCTGGCTACTTTTCCCATTGATCTAGGACTGTCCAACTGGAGCATTAGAGCAAAATTTTGCATCACAGTCTTGAGGAATGCCATAGAATTTATCCAAAATAAGTGTTTTTCATCTGAAGAAGTTGATAAAATGCTCCAGGGAATCTCAATGTGCGGCTACAGAGATTTCCAGTTGGACAGCAATGTGGTCGTTTGCATCAGATCATTTAACATCGCAAAAGCGCTCGTACCAAGGAAAACTGGTCGTTTTGACCAGGCGGGGACTGGGGTCGGTAATTGTAGATACTACTATACCATGATTATACCACACAGAACCTGCCAGGGTATATCAAAGAAGGTGAATGTAAGAATATTTTCAAAAATAAGGTGAAACATTTTTGATGTATGACTGCCATGAGATGGGCGTACTGGAGAGAGACCGCTTTATGTATTTTCAATTTCAGTATCTTAGTGTTATAAAAATTATGTCTTTTTTGCTTCTTTTTAATTATTTATTTATTTATTTATTTATTTGTTATTTATTTATTTATTTATTTATTTATTTATTTATTTATTTATTTATTTATTTACGTATATATTTATTTATTTACTTACATATTTATTTAGTTACTTACATATTTATTTATTTACTTACTTACTTACATATTTATTTATTTATTTATCATATATTAATCTATTGAAAATTTATATCTTTCTTTTCATTCATAAATGGCAAAGCATTTCACCTACAAACCTCTGCAAAGCAACTTAATATTTTTCTGATTTCATTCATGCTATTTTCATGTTGTGGTCCACCATGGAAATAAACCAAGGCAAGATTCCCTAGGCATTTGGTGCTCCCATTTCATGCATCATAATTTGGTGTGCTTTCAGCAATTATATTGCACAATGCTGGCATATGTGGGAATGAAATATTATCAATCAATCAACATTCAGTGATAAAAGTTAAGTACATTTAGGCCTAGTTATTATCTTAATGCCCCCCCCCCCTGCTTTCGTAGATAAATACACAACTTACTGATTGCAGGATGATTTATCTGTTAATTTTACCCAGACTTAATAAACATAATACGTTACATATATAAATGCAAACATTGCCTTATCTTAATTGATAACATGGCGATGGTCTTTTCTTAAATTTATTTGTTACTTATTTTTGCTAATTTCCATCATATTTTAATAAAATCTGAGGAAAAATAGTCAAATCAGTACAATAAAGACAAAAATGTTGTGATTTTGTCAACCATGTCAAAGCAAGATTTTCCAGTCGAAACTCCCCAGAATGCACCATTCTGCATGCTCAAATTCGATTTTTTTCAGGGAGGGGGAGAGGAATGCCCCCAGACCTCCGTAGCATGCCTTAGGGCGCTTGCTTTGGCCCTTTGGGCCACATATGATACATGTGGGCCACTGAAAAAATATGTAATTTTTTGGACCACTTGGGTCTGTGAGCTTCTAGCACTGGCCTGGGTTGGTTTTTGTTCTACTACGTTATATCTGTACTTACGCGCAGGCTGCTGTCCACAGAGCAAGTGTATTGGACAGCCAGGCCAAATTGACGGGGATACGTGCAATACACACACAGACACACAGACACACACACACACACACACACACACACACACACACACACACACACATATATATATATATATATATATATATATATATATTGAATTAAAAGCTTACTTCAGTGTCTGAAGTAAGCTTTTAATTCAACGCTAATATACCACTTTTCCAAACATGCCGATCAGCCCAAAATGACCATTCTAACTTCGTCGAAGTCTCGGCCTTAGCGGATCTATCAAACTACTTGGAGACAACGTGACATGTTAGACAGAAAACTCCCACCGTTAGATTCCATTCTATCACAGAATCCGTTTGTAGCGAGACGCAAAATGAGGCTTTCAGTCCTATCGAGTGTGCTCAGAACCTGCAGCCTCTTCGAGTTTTTAGACTTTACCCGAGGGATAATTATCGATCGAAACACCTGAATGTCAGCTCACACAATTTCATAGGAAAGGCGCTCAACTTAGGATTTCAGATGTCATGAAGACAGTTGAAATCACAGTCCTCAAACGATAAATATTTTTTTGCTTGCTACAGTTTAATATCTGGTCGTCGCATTATTGGACTTTCTGCTGAATTTTACGGCCGTAAATCCATTACAAAACTGTGGCTGCTCTTTAGTGCTAGGAAACAGAAAAACGGTAGTTTTATAAATTTTATCATCATCATCATCATCATCATCATCATCATCATCATCATCATCATCATCATCATCATCATCATCATCATCATCATCATCATCATCATCATTATCATCATCATCATCATCATCATCATCATCATCATTTAAATTTTAATTTGTATTATCATTATCATTATTATTAATATTGTCATCATTACTAATATTACTCGTTTAGTAGTTCAGTGTTATATTAGATGTTGTCTTTATTACCTTCTGAGTGCTTTTTGTAATTGTGAAAAACAAATTTCCTTACAGATTCTCCAAATATCACAAAGGCACATCATTCAAGCATAAACTCAATCGTCCTTGAGTGGGATTGGACGAACCACATCTCACAAGAAGCATATAGTCCACACGTAAATAACAGTGCGTTCTTTAGGAACAGTAATGTAACCTTTGATGAGCCCAAACCAGCCTTATATGGCTTTAATGTGACAATTCGTCCACTCAAGGCGGGAGAAAATGCGACGTCTCTCTCATCTGTATGTGATGGAAAGGATATCATACATGTTGACAAGCAGATCAAGGTATCTTTTTGTGTGTGAGTCTCTCTCTCTCTCTCTCTCTCTCTCTCTCTCTCTCTCTCTCTATATATATATATATATATATATATATATTATATATATGGGGGGCGGGGGGCTGCATCAGCAATCACCAAAAAAGTTTTAGAAAACAGTTGATACTGTGAGGTACGACAAAGTTATACATGTTTCGGACATCCCAATGGACAGTCACTATCATTATCATGATTACTTATGGCTACACATTTTGTCAATTTTCGACAATTTCAAAAATTTATGTTACACTTGCTTCAAATAACTCTGGGTAACAGGATAAATGTCACTGGTGTGTTTTTATTGTGCTGGAAAGGTAGCTGCTCATCAATCAATGTTCCATGATGATTTTTCAACCCAGTTTTATCTACACATTCTTCAAACCTTCCGTTACTTTGTGAGCTTTCACCAAAAAAAAAAAAAAAAAAAAAAAAAATAGGAGCAGATGATCAATTCCTGTAGCAGTAGTGTGAAACATATTCAAACGTATACATAGAATTTTTTCACCAACAGATTTGATAATAATAATAATAATAATAATAATAATAATAATAATAATAATAGTAATAGTAATAGTAGTAGTAATAATAATAATAATAATAATAATAATAATAATAATAATAATAATAATAATAATAATAATAATAATAATAATAATAATAATAATAATAATAATAATAATAATAATAATAATAACAATAATAATAATAATTTATTGGAAAACTACCCCTTTACACCGGGGGCACCACCGCGGCGGGGTAAACCCGTGGTGCGTCCAGATAAAACTTACATTGATGAAGTAGACAAGACTTACACTCATTGTCACCGTAATATGCCCACAAGGGCTTGCAACATGGACTAAAAGTACAGATTTACGAAAAGAAGTCCCGTTGCAAAGCACTAAAACATAAAAGTTGCAGGGGATATATTACTACAATCAGAGTCACAGCCATAAGTGCTTGACCTGTTTCGGACATCGTTGCAGACTGTTAAAAACCCCATTTAAGGGTTAGGTACTTAAGCTTCATTGTTCTTTTGTGGAAGTTGAATGGCTAGATATTATAAGCTGCCATTGAAGCTAAGGTAATTTTGGAAAATGACACAAATATTTCATTTGTTATACAGCTTATACACTTATTTTTCACTTTTCTGTAAGACTCGGGACTAAAGCAAGGATGCTAATTTGATGACCTGGCCTCGCAAAGCCTGGCATTGTAAAATGTACAATGTAAACTTATGATTGAGCAATGACAAAAACTCACTTCGGAGGGACATGTTCAAGATTATATTGTACCTGTAATTGACAGAATAATTAAGAAGAGCTTGACCCCCCCCCCATCCAGTTTCAAGCTAGGGCTGCTTCCCATGGAGCCTTTAAAGCTTCTCACAGTTATAAAGAAACTAAGGATGAGCTGTCGGTTCAGCCTCAGTAAAAAGATCTATGAATTCCAAAGGGTCTCCAGAATGTTGAAGTCTGTAAGGCTCATACTAAAGCCTAAAATCCAAGAGAACGTTGGCTTCCAAAAAGCTGAAAGAAGCACTTTGCTTTGTACAGACCTTATATTTCTCAGGAACCATGGCATAATGCAGCCTAGCCACCTCTGAAGCAGGACAAAATAGTTGATGACTGATGTGCACCCTGCACTTCAGTGGGGCTCATAGGTGTACATATCTGCTCTTGGAGCAGAAAAAAACCCACCACACTCCAGTGAGGTCTACACTTTTGTTTCGCCAATTTGTGTAGCCAATTTACTGGGGGTGGGGGTACCCTCGTAACTAAGTGACCATAACAGGTATGTGCTGTTCTACAGTGCTTCATCCTTGGGCCTATATTTTGCTCAAATTTGTCTAAAACCGAAAAAAAAACTTTTGTGTCAGATGACCCAACAGCAATGATATTTCCTGATAAAAGTCAATATTTGCTAAAAGAGGCCATTGTGACACATTTTGGGGGCATATTTCGCATATTTGTAATAAAATATTCTGCAAGCAATGTAACTTTTTTATGAAAAAGTGGCCTAACAAAGAGTAGGTTTTGGAAAGCACAAGCTGCCTGCCGCCACCAAGCATAATACTCACCCACCCACTCAGGCTAATTGCCTGCAATTTGAAGAGTGCTTTCGTTCTTTCTGTCCTTACAGACTTGTGTACGTAAAGTATCATACCAAAGTGGACATCTAGTAAGGTATTGACTATATTTTGACTGTCAACACTTGAAACTCCTTGGCTGGTTCATGTGCATTGGTCACTTGCACCTCCTCAATATACGATATGCTATAAAATAGCATCAGATGAGGCTAAAAAGCCATGCAAGGAGACTCGAGCTGAATATGCACACCAAACCAAGGGCCAGTAAAACCTTCCCTGTATTTTGGGTTTCACTGTTACAATCTCTGTATAATGAATGGCCAAAAAAATAATAAATGAACAAATAAATGAATAGATAGATAGATAGATAGATAGATAGATAGATAGATAGATAGATAGATAGATAGATAGATAGATAGATAGATAGATAGATAAAGGTGTCACTAAATGAAAGAGTCATATGCATCTATGCATTGTTATAAAAATTATGCGTAAAACAACAATCAAACTCTGATCATTTCTTTCTTCCTCTTTTTTTTTTTTGTTCCAAACAGGGGTATCACAAACTCTCATTCATATGGTTCTCTTCACATTTTATATCTGCATGTAGCCCTTCATGCACATACAGTAGTGTATTAACACACAACATGTTTGTTACATGTACTCAGCACATTCAGATGAGTAAATGTACTGAACTAATATGTGTCTCAGGCCTGACTTTTACCACAACATAGCCTATATTAAACTCATGTATTTTATTCAAAATGACATACCTGGTATATGTGCCCCGTGCATGATTTCTTCACAATTTGCTTTGAATATGTATGCAGCATTTGAAAGTAGGGAATTGGACTCCATGCTCCTTATTCACTTTTAACTTTCACTGCCATGGAAAGCTTTTTTAGAACTGGTCACAACATTATGTCTATATACAAACTGTGCTTTCACTTTTCTCTGAACTTTTTATTTCAAACATATCAAGTGTTGCGATTTGTTCTTATTTGAAAAATTACAAGTTGTCAACAACTATAATAGCATTGATTCATTTCCATTTTATGGTTGTTGCTGAACTGACATAACTTCCAGATGAATATAATGTAAACAAGTTTAGTGATATCCGAAACATAATTAACACGAACAAGTCAGAAAAAATCCTCTAACATAATAATGGGATTGACGGTTTACTGCAGTTATGGTTTGTAAACAAATCATATATCTTGCAAATTACAAAGTCCTTGAGCCAGGCATCATTTAAACCATGTAAGTAGTAGCTGTAGATGTAGATGAATGTTCTGCTTTTTGGCATGCATGTTCTTGTTCGCTAGAAAAGGAAGCTGTCTGGGCTGTTGAAAACAAAATTCTTTACCAAAAAAAAATATTTTTTAAAATTCGCATTTAATCTTTCAGAACCAATTTATAAACTACATTTCACCTGCCCAGAAGAATTTATTGTTTGACTTATATGTGCTTTCAATGTCCAAAACAAAATGTTAGCACCAGGGGTGATGCCCGAAACACATTTGTCAGTGTTCCAGCTTTTGAATAGGATGCTCCTGTCAAACTTACTAAGGTATGAGTGGATAAAGGTGCCCCTGCTATAACCACACAAGGACTGAATGTGATTCCACATAATTCCTGGTATGATGGCAAACAAAATTAATGCTCTGTTTGAGCATTTTATCCTTATTTCAGAGCTCATAGCCGTATAATTACAACAGAAATACATCAATCAGTATGGTATTTGACACAAATTTGCTGCAGTATAAATGCTACACTATCATAACATTCTTTTAAAAAATATATGGGAATCTCTTTTATATTGTGAAATGGGTAAAAATAAGATTTTTTTTCAGTGAAAGTTCCATTCTTTGCACCCAGTATGTTCATACATAAGATAGTCTTCTGCTCTGAAATTATCATTTTAATTAAATTCGGTACCCAGGAAAAATTGAAATAAAGGGAAATTTGAAAAGAAAACCAGTGTAAAATTTTGGCATGTTTGCACCACCAGAGTCGACCAACAGTTATTAATGACCCACAATCACTATCTTTTGATGTTGAAATAATGATAGTTGTCTGAATAGTTTTATTAGAATTAATTTTTGCGTCTGATCTATAAAATTAACCTACGAGAAGAGAACACAATTTGCGTTTGTGAGGGTTGATAAAAATACATTTGAATCCCAGAATAACGAATATCCACTCTTTTACGCTGTTTGTCAAGTCCACGTTCCTGAAATTATGGTGCACACGACTGACAATCATGCTGAAAGGCACGTTTTGCATTGAAATGTTGTGCGCCGCATTTTAAATATTAAATGTCAAACAATTTGAGAGTGTGATATTGTGCCATATCTTAGGCAAACAATTTCTTTC
Source organism: Hermodice carunculata (assembly GCA_964020975.1). Taxonomy (NCBI): domain Eukaryota; kingdom Metazoa; phylum Annelida; class Polychaeta; order Eunicida; family Amphinomidae; genus Hermodice; species Hermodice carunculata. The sequence continues at coordinate 45,590,246 of OZ026623.1, read as the reverse complement.
AGATCTGGACATTTCGGAATTTAAATTCCGTGAGTACCTATGTTGCCTGCGTGCAAGCAGTGACAAACACAGAGGCAAGCAAGTGGGCCATGACAACCATTCGTCCAGAGGGTCAGTTGAAGAGCATACGTTCATCTTCCTTGGAGAAAATAAAAATGCTACAGTGTGAATCCTAACAACAATGCAAAGAATATATAACAATCGTTTGTAAATACCAAATAAACGTTAATTAAATTTTATGTTGTTAATTGCGAAGATTTTTTTACACAAAGGTAGATATTTTGTGCAAAAGAGTCAAATCAGGAAAGAAGTATTTTTATCCGAAAAAAACGTGCGATAAAATACAAGCAAAAACGTGAACATGACTGTGAACATTATATACCCAAATGCATACATACATACATACATACATACATACATACATACATACATACATACATACATAATGTAAGATGATTAGATGGATTAACATAGATAAAAAGATAGATGGATGGATGGATGGGTGGATGGATAGACAGATAGATAAATAGATAGATAGATAGATAGATAGATAGATAGATAGATAGATAGATAGAAAGACTGAAACATCAATGCAGGTATTATCTATGTATGTATTTGTATATATATATATATATATATATATATATATATATATATATATATATATATATATATATTATGCATACTGACTCACCATTTTTATTGCACGCGTTTTGAATAGTGGGCGAACCTTTGTGGACGGGAAAAATGTAATTTACCCCTAAAACTGTTTGTTATAGGAAGACGGCCTCCTGGATTATTAAAAACATCACGTGCCCGTATTTACGTGCGGGGTTACAGTTACTATGCAAGCCCAATTGTTCTGGACTGTCTAGCTGATGGCTTGCCAACTCCAAAGTGAGTATACCTTGACCAGACTTTAAATGGATTCAAGTGGGACGACCCATATACTGTGACCGAAGTGTAGGCTGAAAGGAGGAATTTGCCCAGCAATGATTCTGAGTTTTCCGACACAGGCGATTTTCTACATAAGATAATCTAGAAGGATACGTTGTTTATTATACCAATTATGATATCGTAATATGAGTAATTTGGGTAAAAATTCTTATTTGCATGAATATAAATATCCGTGTTTTTTTGTTGTTGGGGGGGGGGAGGGTGGAAGTTTAAAATTCACTATTTTGGACATAGGCCTAATTCAACCAACATTAAAGTATTTTTATTATGCTTTTATTTTCGCCATATTTAACCATCACCTTAATACGCGGAAATAAATACAGGTGAAAAATTTAGTGAATATTTCGCGCTTTTCAAAAATTTGTGACAAAATATCAGAAACCTGATTTTCGTGTCTTTTACAACTATGGATCATGTTCTTTCAGGCAGATGTTGAATTATGTATGACAGTATTCCCAAATGACATTAATGTGTTACTTTACACTAAAAAATTTTCCACTTGTAGGAAAATGGAGATTTTAAATTACATTCAAATGGATAAATTGTTAAGCATACTACCAATTAATTATGAAACTTTCACTGAAAATTATTGAAAATTGCAAAAAGCACCAACAACTTAATTACCAGGCAAATAAATAAAAAGATATATGTATAATTTGAAACAAGTAAAAATTACGTTGTTATATACATACACACACACATGTATATATATATACATATATATAAAAATATATATATATAAATATATATATAAATAAATATATATATATAAATAAATATATATATATATAGATAGATATATATAAACAAAACATATTTCTAAAATACTGTAAATTGCTTTATTTTTCTCATGTATAAATTTTTGGACATAATTCCTATTCAATCAATGTTAAAATACTATTTCATTATGTTTTTATTCTCACGGGTTTGTGCCATCAGCTAAATAAGCGAAAATAGGAGGGCAGCGGCATTAAAACAACTTACAGTACATAATTCAAATAGTGCTGGATGGCTTTCTATCATAAATTCCATTGATTTCGCTTGTAGGATCACGTGGTATATGGATGGAAAGAATATACTGTTAACAAAGTCATTTCAGGCAGAAAAATGGAGATATACATTCAAGAATAACGGATCTCTACTGTTAAAGACCAACACCGGGACGTACCACTGTGCGGCTGAGAATAAGTATGGTGTGGCCAAGTCAGGCACCACGCGACTAAGTGCCCCACCAGGTACAGGTTTGTAGTCATAGCTGCATCACTGTCCCTCTATTATTTCGTTTGGATTTCGGAACAAGCAATATGTATGCATTTCTATGCATAAACGGGTTGGAACTTTTTTCGTACTTTTTAAGGGTAAGTTCATTCAAACTATATGTGAAGTGAACTGTTCAAAAGAATAAAGTACTTCCATCTTCAAGTTGTTACTGTCATGGTCAAGAACCAAAACTTTGGTGTAACTGAAAATGAGAAGTGTACATCTTTCCAGCTGAAATCACTCAAAAGGACCCCGATGTAAATGGTTGTCTCCATTCATGTGTTTATGTATATCCCATTCTTTTTATGCTGAGAGTAGTAGGAAAGATCTGTATCATGTTTATGGCACGCCCAAGGTCAAATATTTAACAATCTTTAATGCGGGGTCGCTGTAAACCTGGTTGTTGAACTTTAAATTTCGGAGGATGTACATTTAAGAGACAGTATAACTATGAAGTGTGTACAGTAAATATCGTGTGAAGCAAATTTAAAGCTGATTTTTATCTTTTTCAGCCATCCCAACTCCAGAATCCAGCGAATTGACTCTTACCGTCAAACTGCATGACCCGGCTCTGTTGATATGTCCGGTTCCACACACCCAACCCAGGTATCGCGTCACGTGGGACAGACTTAAAGGAAAGCGAGATACTGAGCCTAAACCTATCGGGTATAGCAACAGGATCATGCTTTTGTCAAATGGTATGTGTTCTATCTTTCTGTGAACAATTTATGTGTTCAGATTTTTTTTTCATCTGTTGTGCTTGTTGGTTCGCAGACAAATGATGTCACCATGAATGTCCTCCATGAAAGGAGTAATTGAAATATCCTGTTGATTATTTGTATAACAACCTTCATTTACTCCGTCAAATGTACACAACAGCAATTCGCTCGAGCCGCAACCCTTTAGCACGACAGGATTGCTGTATGAATACATTCATTACAAAAGCTTCTTTGAGTGAAAGGAAAATATATTTCCTGCTGAGCAGGATATGTATTTCCCACTCGACACCATCTGCCATGTCTTATTATCGGAATAGTGCTGAGCTCTGTAAAACGGACTGAGTCACTTATAGATCATCATTTGTTGCATGGTAACTCTAGGCAGTGGATCAGAGAATCATAATGGTTGCCACCGGACCATATGATAGTGACCAACTTCCTTACATTTGTGTAGGCCGGGAGGCAGGGTCTCGGTTTTGTTACCCTTCCTATAAATAACCCAAACTGGTCTTCGTTCTGCTCTGAAAGCAAGGAAACATTATTGATCCTGACTCCTATACATGCATATTAGACATTGAACATGCATCAACCCTGTCTAGCCTACTATAAGTCTTTCATATACAATCCTATTGGTCTGAGCTTGCACATTTGTCTCCTGTACAAACCGTAATTACATTCTGTGACGCCATTTAAACTATAAGGTCCATTGAAATTATAATTATTCAAATGATCCCTGCACAAATTAAAAAAAGAAAAAGTAGCTCAAGTAGCCATGATGGAGTTTGGAAAATTGCCTCTACGGTCTCAGGCTATGTCAACCATCATTATGTCATTCGCATCCAGAGTGTTTTTATCTCGTCAGAAAGCCTTGCTTATATTGAAATAAACATATTGGGAATATTACGACGACTCCTTTACGTAATTTGGATCTGTTTCCCTGACATTAGCGTAAACATACAACGCACAGACTTCCCAGTGGACTTCCGGTCCTACTCAGGCTACTGTGTGATTTCCTGTTCATTACATAAGATACAGATCGCATGAGTAGTCATTGTCCTGGTTTCAGAACTTCCTTGCTAACCTCCCCTCCCCCCCCCCCAAGATGAGGGGGGGGGGGGCGCAGGGATTGAATTGATTACACTGAAAACGTTCAGTAGGCCAATTTAGCTCTTTTCTAATCATGGCTGTCGAGGTCACAGCGCACATGTCACATGTACAGCCGCACAGAAAAAGGTGAAATTTTCAATAAAATACCGCGATCTAATCGTTTTGGCAACTAGCATTTTTGGAGCAAAACAGGCACACGGCATTAGCGACACTGGCAACTGTGTGATAATTTTTCATGAGGAAAAAGCTACATGCCAATGCACCCATGTGTATAGGTCCAACAAGGCCAAACAATTGTTTCTGTCTTTTCAGGGTCTCTGTTTTTTGCTAATGTTGAGAAAAAGGACGAAGGCCTGTACGAATGCCGCATGCACGGGGCAGGGGGAAGCAGCGGCGCACAATTCAGACATTTAAGGCTAAGGAAAGGTATGCACTTTTGACACTTCTCACACATCTTTTTATGAGCTATTGTACAGCCTCTATATAATGTCCTTTGATGCTGGTGCCCAAATTTTTCTCCATTCATGCATCCAGATGAAATCAAATGAAAGTAGATAATAGGAAACATTCATATTTAACTGCGATCCTGCTCGTTTCCTGTGTTGCCGGGGCAACAGACAGATGCTTTCACCATGATCAGGGCAGATTTGTATTATATACTACATAAATAAATATATATATATATATATATATATATATATATATATATATATATATATATATATATATATATATATATAGTGTTATCTTCTCAATTCATGAAAATACCATCCCTTACATTCTTTAACCTTTGACCTCTTAACCTCCATTATGGCATTTTAGGAAAGCTAACATTGATACGGTATTCCCGCAATATATATATATATATCATTTTACCCGTTGAAACCTGTGCAGCAGCATTTCTTTGTTTTCGTCGTATCAGTAAGTTGTTTAAAAAAAATGGGAAGCTGGCAATTTAAGGGGATAACGAAATATCTATTTTGGGAAGTTCTTTGTGTTGTTAAAACTACTTATCCGGTAGCGTTCTATCCTCTCTACATTTTGGAGGCCGACAATTGTACCTCTCTGTAGCGTGACTGTCATAACACGTTCAAAGCGAACATAATTTAAAATTACAACTTCAATCAGGTAGTCACGTAGTTTGCAGGCATTGTTTTATTATGCTGATATGTTGAACTTGTTTGTGTCCTATCAATATTTTGTAAAACCGTACCAATGTACTGAAACTTGTTAAAGTTCTTGTAGTTTTTTTTGTTTTTGTTTTTGTTTTTGTTTTGTTTTTTGTAATAGAAATAAGATAATAATTTAGGCCTTCACATATTTTTTCCCAACATCATGATCGTCTGTTAAAATGTTACTGACATGCAGACCGTATGTTATTATCACATATTTTGCTCTCATATGATTCTCTAGACATAAGGTCTTCCTGGCACATAGTGAAAGACTTTCATATTATCGCATATCTGTTTATTCACATACGCAGAAAATGTGACTCAAGCCATTCCAAGCAAACTCTTGTTCATGTCCAGGGATCACGTTTTGGCTCTACTGGGCACTACGTTGGAGCTGCATTGCATATTTGCTGGATGGTAAGAATATGATTTACCGACATGTCATGATGATGATGAACCTTATTTATTTTGGTCATTAATTTTATCCACATTTACCTTTTTTTCAGTCCTAGCGGTCGAAGTATAAGTGAAATGGTCATGAATCTATCGTCACATATATATCAGAATACCAGTCACATTTTATGAATATTTGCCAGATATGAAAGCTGAAACTAATAGTAATTCTTTTTCTAAAAATTAAACTAATTACAATCAATACAAACTAAGCATAGTAATCTTCACAAACGTACATATTGCATGCAAATAGGCTCCCAGTATGAATTTTTTTCGCACAACATAATTCTAAAGTTATTTTCAGTTATGTATTTTTGGTCTTAACTCTTTCAGTGGCAAATTTTCACTGAATGAACAGCTTTAAATTCCTGGCAAGCGTTTCTGCCCAAATTGAAGCATCCGAGGACAAGTTGTTGACATGTTGCACAATTCGTATGGTCTCGCCAACTATAGCCACGGTGGTATTTGAATGATACGTCGTTTTACAAGGACTATGAAGCTGTTAATTAAGAACACGTTGGCGTTGGTCGAGATTGATACCAACATACTTAATGGGATTTCTTGACATTAAAACCATTATTAAAATGTCTGTCCTCGCAGGCCAACACCCAATGTGACGTGGACCAAAGGCCAAATACCGCTCAAACATCGGGGCGCCATTTTGAAAGTGGATAATGTTACAAGCAACGACGCCGGGGTATATTACTGTAAGGGAAGAAATGGAGTGGGACATCCGTTCATGCAGTCAGTGGAAGTGAAAGTCGAATGTAAGCTTGCATTGGAAACAGTTTGAGATACAAAAGACGAAGAATAGTTCAGCAGTATGCCATTGTTGCTTCTTTGATATAGCTACGCAAATAGCTTGCAAATCCGATTAGCAAAATCTGAATCTCATGAAGGAATGATTGAATGACTCAGGATAAAAAGTTATTGTTTCAAGAGAATCACTGTTTAGAATCACAACATGTAATGCAAGATTCAAGTCTCAATGATGGCAGCACCTGCTTCCTCACTCACAACCAATCAATGAAGCAGCTATTGTTTATGCGACAGATGTCTCCACTTGCAGGAGTTGAAAGGGGGGAGGGGGAAGGGAAACAAAACTTGATAATGCCTGTACCGCCACCTATTTATAACATTCTCCAGTCACACTTCACCACAGTGTACTCGACTTTTTTTAATGTACAGGTTCCTTTTGCATGTTAAAAATCTATCAATAATCTATTTGCTCTTTCTTTATTTGTGAGCAGGACATACTTTATCACAAATTATTTGGCTTTATTCGTATCCTCGCGTATTTTACTGGTGACATATAAATGTGAAAATGAATACACAATTATCCAGTATTTCAACATGGATTTAATAAGAACTGTGTCTAAAATAGTGGAATTAGGACCTAGGATTAAAAGCGTACCGCTGTAGCATTTTTCCCTCCTTGATCAACACAATCTGTTCCGACGCTCTTAATGCTGACCACAATTCTGTGGAAAACAATGATATCGATTTCTATGTTTCATATTTAGCGGCACCAAGATGGAAGAACAAACCAAAAAACTTGAATTTGACGCAAGGTGATACTGCAGTATTTATTTGCAACGCAAGCGGCAACCCACCACCGCACCCACTGTGGTATATCAATGGCAAAGCGATAGAAGGTAAGGCATTTTATACATGGCCCTGTCTCGCCGAGTCCTGCCAAAGCGCTCGGATGTAAAATGTCGTCTTGTCGACAGATAAAGTGTATGTGACAACACACACTTTTCTGTTTTTCCTTTCTTTCTTTTTTTCTTTCTTTCTTTACCAGCAAATTTGTCCGACATTTTTCTCTGACACTTCTTTACAAAGAAACTCCAAACTTGGCAAGATTATACCTCCATGCAATAATTTGGGCCTTTTAATACAGAGGAATGAAGATGTTTAAAATTATGCAAATTAGGGGCATTTGAAATTATAAATCTTGAATGTCTTCAAAAGAATAATAGGTAGAGATGTCATTCTAATTTCTCCTAGGGGGTTATTGACCATTGCGCATCAAATGAATTTGAAACAAAAGTTGTAACAATTGAAATTATGCAAATAAACAGCATTTGAAATTTTAAAACTTGAATATCTTCAAAACTATTATAGATAAAGATGTCATTTCAAGTTCTGCTGGGGTGTTATTGACCATTGTGCATGCAATGAATCTAAAACAAAAATTGTAGCAATTAAAATTATGCTAATTAGCAGTATTCAAAATTTTTAATCTTGAATATCTTCAACACTATAACAGATAGAGATGTCATTCCAACTTCTATTATTGGGTTGTTGACCATTGCACACCTAAGGAATTAAAAGCAAAAATTGTAGCAATTTAAATTATGCTCAGTAACACCATTGGAAATGTTAAATCTTGAATAACTTCAAAGCTATAATAGATAGAGATGCCATTCCAACTTCTACTTCTGTGTTATGGACTAGCTGCACATTGCCATACTTGCTTGCTTTGAAGACACACACACTGATTTGCTATCCAGCAAATTATTTTTTTTTCTAGTTTTAATTTCATTTCTCATTCCCGCAAACATTTCGAATGATAAATGCAGACGAGACACACCAGAACGTCATGCTCAATGCCACCAGCTTTTACTGACATACCATGCAAAAATGCACCAGGAAAAGCTGTCGACTCAGTTCTATCTAATAAGGAAAGGTTAAGAAAATAAGGCATAGAAGGTGAAAAATGTGTGGCGTTTATTAGACAATGAATAATGAATATTGCGGTTCAAGTATTTGAGAAACTTTAGTAGGTTTAAGATAAGCGAAGCAGTTGTATTTTTTTTTTGCAAGCCATTCTCCGTAATATAAGATATATATAGGTTCCTATAAATTACACGTACTTTGTCCTTTTGCTACTTCAAAGTATCAGCTAGATTGATTCAGACTTGGATGATTAACTTGCCATGACACTTTGCACGAAAATTTCGGATATAATCCAACTTACATCTTTGCACCTGTATCACTATTAAATACAACATCATAATTTAATCCTCTAATAATGTAGTTTTATTACGGTCATATCAGCTTTACTCCAGGAATTTCTGCTCTTTGCTATTTTTAGCTAGTTTTGAAAGTTAACGTGTATGTGACAGACTCTGTATTATAATAACATCCCTTCATTCATATTTGTTTATCACATGAGTGCTTTTAATTTTGATAGACCGAAGGAAAGGTCAAATCGAACATGGCTTGTTGATTTAAGATGCATAATAATTTTAGTTTTGAGTACATTTTTATGTCAATGGTTGTCCTGTCAGAAAAATGTCTAGGCCGTAGACGACATGATTTCTTATGATATTTTTTTCCAGCAGACCTAAATGAGAGACTTCACATCGAAGGTAACCGGTTAGAAATAAAGAATGTCTCACGGGGGACAGACCTGATGACTGTACAGTGCAATATTTCTAACATCCACGGTTACCTCTACACGTCAGTCTACCTTAATGTCATGCGTAAGTGATTCAACAGCGTTTGATACAGAGCCAAGATAATTATCTCTCGTCATCAGCTGCGCCATGGACCAACAATTCTATCACAAACTGAATACATTCCTTCATTCAGTTGTTCTTTCGTTCATTCGTTCCCTCCTTCCTCAATTCATTCATTTACATAATATGTTTGTCTTTCTGTGACTGAAGGTTTACAGTCAAGCTCTTGCAATAATTTCACACTTGTATCCACCACTAAAGCATTGTTTAAAAATTGAATCCAGACTACATATGCATTATATCATAGTTTATATACAAAAAAATTTGAATAGGTTCAGCTAACTTAATTTTATGTTTATTGGAAGAACAGATCACTGGTATCAAACTTTGATATTGATTATCAATTTGTAGATTAAATATGTGGTGTAAAAATATCACAACAAAAACGGCAACGAATGAGAATATATACAAAAAGTATATAAAGTTCTGCAGAAACTCAAAACTGTTACGAACGTCATTGTATTTAGATAAAGTACATATATCTATAGATATTTTCTCTTTCCAACCATATATATATATATATGGGGGTTGGCCATTGCATTTTATGTTAAATGTATCTTAAATAAGCATATCAGTTACGCATATAGTCTATGAAAAATTTGGTGTTTGCAGGGAAGCAATTCAATTGAAATAAAAGTAAAAATTCGCAACTTTCATCTGACTCAAGCGCCCTCTACAGGAGAGACACAGAAATGTTCAATTTCTGCCTCACCCTATTCATTATCTTCTTTACAGAGCCCACGAGAATCACAAGATCGCCAGAGAGCTGTCTGCTGCAGTATCCAGAGGACGCAGTATTTTCTTGTGATGCGGAGACTGATCCGGGAGCCCCTATGCTTGTGTACTGGTTACGTAACGGCAAACGCATCTATTACCAAGAGGGGAGAATGTTCACACGCGAAGACAATTCGCTTGTTTTGGTGACAAAGAACGAGCCCCACGAAGCCAAGGGGTTAACAGGCAACTATACATGCGTGGCAACTAACTATGTCAGTGAGATGCGTAGAAGTGCAATGTTGATACCTGTGAATGAGAAGGTGCCCAGTGGACATCCTATTATCACTACTACCAACAGGCAGAGAGGAGGTAAGGACATACGTTTGTGTTTGTTTGTTGGTCTGTTAATCTGTCTGTCTGTGTGTCTTTCTGTCTGTCTACCCGCCTCCCTGCATGTTTGTTTCTTTGTTTGCTTGCTTGTTTCTTGTTTTGTGTGTTTGTTTGTTTTAGTGTACGTGAGACCATTTCCCTGTGTCCTGTTGGGCTCGCTCATCGCAGATGGACACTTCTGTTCCCTGCATTTTAATAAAAGCCATGGTGGTAGAAAACTTTACCCGCCCGAGGCATGCAAGGTAGACGGGGGGTAGACGTGCAGATACATCTGGACTATATTCAAGTTGTCACATCCCTCCAAATTGTCTTAAATCTAAGTATAGGTCTCTTGTTGATGAGACGTATCAGCACTAGTCTGTCAAAGAGTGCAAACAGAGCTATACCTCAAACTATATCTGTATCCCACCATCAAGTAGTACTTATATAGACTCGTGGTTACTGATAACATAAAGATAAAGAATTAAGTAGCTATGCTAACACTACTGTACCAGAGTATCTCTGCAGGTAAAGAAACGTGATCTTAGACGTAATTCTGGATATAATGTGTACATACCCGCAGTGCACTACTTTTCCCATTGCAGATTCCAACATTAAAAATTATTTGTATGTTACAGGGAAAATCTGACAACTCACAGTGATTACATGCTTGTTACTGGAAAAACTATACCTACGTTTGTATTTCAGAGGTGATGCTGTATGCTGGGATTTTTGCGGCTGTGCTCATAATAGTTTTGATAACTATCGGTGTGGCGGCTGTTCGCAAGCGCAGGAGAAAAAGGCAGCCAGCGTGTAATGAGGATGACGACATGCAGTTTACCCACTTGATGAATGGAGGTAATTACTTTACACGACGACTTTCTGTATATTCAATATGTGAGTGTTGCAAGAGGCCCGTTACCTGGCCGGGGTTGCGATGTCGGACGAACCTGCCTCTCTTCCCCCAGCGGACTAGATCTGGCAGGGCTGTCCAACTGGAGCATTGTAGCAAAATTTTGCTACAACTCTCTAGAAAATTGCTACAGATTTTCTCAAAAATAAGTGTTTCTTATGTAAAGAACTGGAACAAATTCTACAAGTTAAGCAAAATTTGCTACAGAGATTTTCAGCTGGACAGCCCTGATCTGGTTGATTTAAAATGTAGGTATTTCACAGAATCAATTGAAAATGACTACTTTGATAATACAAGGAACCATTTCCCAGTATTTTTCAACATTATAGCAGGAGGCTTGGCCTCCTCCCAAACCCATCCCCGGTTCAGTCTCTTCACTGACTCGCTCCCATAATGGAATTAGGGGTTTAACTACTTGGGAGGGGGGGGGGGGGGTGGACGTTCAACTAAACCCGCTCCATGAAGGCTTGGCAGGTTTAGTCCGTAGCCGAGGTAGGGGGGCATGGACGACTGCCAAGCCTTAATGGAAGGGCTTAGTTGAACGTTTAGTTCTCCCCATAAGCAGTTAAACCCCAGTCTATCTCAGTTTCCGACAACGTATCATGTTGGGAGAGAAAAACATGCAAAACTGGTCAACTTAGGGTCATGTCACTTGTCACGCTTAAGGGCATTTGACGTTAGGGGATGGGGTGGGAGGGAGTGTGGGTCATCACCTGTTAACGTTAATTAACTCAAAGCGTGACGAAGAATTGGATAAAAATCAGAAAACGAAGCAAGTTCCAGGTTGCAAACACACAGAATACAAACATTCCCGTATTACCATCCCTAAAGACTCCTAATGTTGCTGGCACATTTATAGAATCTGTTCGACTGAGCTTTCACATTATTAATAAGAAGCGCAAAAAGTGTTAAAATAAAAATGTGCAAAATTATCAATTTACAGCACCGATTGACATATATATAGTATGACATGAACAAAACAAAAACATGGCTTGACTATAGCTACTCTTACATGTACATGAACATAGAACATCACAAAATCAGGGTGTTGGATCAGTCTGTCAACCAGCCATTCTTGTTTCCAATACAGAAACTCGTATGAGTCAGGAGCAGAAACCATAAGGGACGAACCATTAGAATCTTGGGGGGGGGGGGGGAGGCTATGATTTTAGTTGCCCATAACAGTCCATTATTTTTGCCAGCCTACCTCACAGTACTTTTTTTTAATACTGAAACCCATGGATGCATATATTTAAGCTATCATTGTGTAAGAAACATAATGTGGAGAGAAGCCTCAAATATGTCTGGTCCATTTGAAAATTATGTGAAAACAGAGGTTCCAAAGTGAAATCATTTGAGGGTCCAGGGGGCAAAGCCCCCCCCCCCCCCCCCCCCCGATGCCCAGAGGTTATGACAAAATAAAGCTGCATTTGGAGACCTATTTTGTCACTAAAAATCTAATGCTCGTTTATGATTGGCTATTCTGTGGTAAGCATGGGAGAAGAAAGAAAACAGAAAAGATTCTGAAAGCACCAATTTTATTTATGTTGCACAGCATAGTTCAATCCAGGCATCTGTATGAAAAGTGTGTTAATGATTTTGGCTTTTAATTCTGGATATTTAAATGGCGATTTCCCTGGTGATAAAGACATTAAGACAACATATGTTATATTGGTTTTACATGTATTAGAATATCTACTAGAGAAAGAGAAAAAAGGGGGCTCTAGGGGACCTCCGCCGGAAAAAAAAAACAAAAAAACAGATGCTTTCAGATGCGTTTTCCTGGCATTTGCTACTGCATTTTCATGCGGACCATTTGGATTTTAAGGAATGCAAACTTCACTTAACTGGGCTCCAAAAAAAAAAAAAAAAAAAAGAAAAAAAAAAATCTGATTCAATTCACTTAAAATGAATCGAAGTGAAAATAAGTCAGTGACAAATATTTCCTGAAAATATGTATTTGTGACCTTGACCTGCAAATATATATTGTTACTAGTAATCAACATTATTATGACATGGCCATACCTAATTAACTCTGTCGATGCCAAGTTTAAGCCTGTGTCAACAGCTATTCTGGGCGCACTTCCCACGCAATGCGTGCAGATAACGCCAAGAATAGCTGTTTACCAGAACCAAACTTTGCTATAAGTCTGTTATCTTAAGTCTAGGCGTGTTTGTTCTTGAATGAAAGATCTTTGCATGAAGAATTTGAATATCATATATAATTATAGTCATTCAAATATAAAACTTAGTGTGAATAAAGTCGATTACGCCAATGAAAAAGTTAAAAAAGAAAATAAGTATAGGTAGAAGAAAACAAATAATATGCCTACATTAGAAGGTTTAAAACTTCATTAAGTTACAGCTCTTTCAGTAGCAAGTATATCCAGTCGCTTTCATACTTTTACTGAAAGTGAAGTTCCTGAAAAAAAAGCTAAATTTTAAATTTCTAATTAAAACACAGAAGCAGTTCAATTTAAGTATTGCTCTGTCTTACTAAGCCAAGAGATAAAATTAACTCCAGTAGTGTAAGCCAGGCGATACTCCATTGGCTCTTGGAGTAATATATATTGAAATTTAGAAACTATTTCGGAGTAAATTCATAGGCAATATCATGATCAGATCATGATATTGCCTATGGATTTACAAGGTCTTAAAAAGGAGCATGAACTAGGCCTACTTACGCAGGGAGACGTCCTTTAGATATTTAAATAGGCCTAAGTGATTTTTTTTCTCATAGCGTCTTACATTTGTGACAAAGTGGGGAATTTTAACGCAAAACAGACTATCGCATCTTCAGAAGGCTTAGCTAGGTTATTGGCCTAACGTAGATTAAGATTATTAATAGATGAATACAAAAGTTGACGTAAGTTTGCCTCTGCCTCTAGAGGCCTATATAGGCCTAAGCTCAGTTATTACTATGGCTTTACTACTGGTATTTGTATCTCAATTGAGTAGGCCTACACAGACTATCTTTGCCCATAAATGTTTATATGACCAGCTGCAAATTTATGTGATGCTTTCTAATTACTCTTTGCTATCCTTAAATTCAAATCATATTTTTTGGTAGGCTTACTTGCAGTCAGCTAAAAGACGCCTACCTGCCCAAGGTTTGCTCTCTGGCCAGGCCAGGGACAAAACCTGCGATCACATCATAAAGATTGGGGGGGGGGGGGGATGAAAAGCTGCTCAAAGTGAATAAATAAACAATGATCATTAGAGTTAAATTATTAACTCGATGTCGGGCTTCATGATAAATAAGCCTAATAGCAAGTTTAATCCTGGAAGACCAGTCCTGCGCCTGTGTATTATTAGGTCAACTAGAATGGTCTAGAGCAGTCAATTGGAATGGTCTAGAGCAGACTCACATTCACAAGATCTGTTGCGTGTCACAGAAGTTCGCTTTTGACGTTAACGGGAAGGGGTGGGGGCGAGTCAAAAAAGGTCTAAAGCTAGGTTTCCATGTGCGCGTATTCCGCATTGCGTACTACGTAGGCCTATTGCATAGTTGGGGGTGCGTATTGCGTACTGCGGATACCATTTTCCGTGTATCCGCAAACCAGGCGTATAGCCTTCTGTACGTGTATATAGGCCTATGTATGTTTACTTTGGTAGGATTTGGCGCTATTTTGTGTATGTTACGCGCGTCTACCCTGCGTGATGCGTACAAAATCGCTACACAGAGCGATTGAAACGCACAGGCAACACGCAGTTCGCACTACGCAGTAGGCCTACGCACTACGCATACATGGAAATGGGGTAGTTAATATTTTAAGTCAATCAGTTATTACGCACTACGCAGTACGGAATACGCAGTACGCAATACGCGCACATGGAAACCCAGCTTAATGTCAAATGACATTAACCGTGACAAGTGACATGGCCCTTAAATAGCCTATGCAAAATGCTTCAAGTGACCGACTCATCTTCCCCTTTTAACAGAAATCAGGTTTGCTACTGTGGGAGGCACGCGGTGCATCCGGCGCGTCTCGTGCTAACCGCAGACTTCACCTTATGCTTTGTTTATGAAAGTAATGTTGACGAAAAACACAATGCACTGGCTGCTGACATGACAACCCAACGTCGGCAAAGAACGCGAGGGCTTATTTGCTGGGCTTTGTTACAAATTTATGCCCGAAAATAGACAAATTTACCTAGCGCGCATGTAACTGGGTGGAATGCAATGTAATCTATTTCAGCGGCAATCACAATTGTTATGCTAACTTGAGTAAAGTTGATGGTTCCAGATTCAAAGTTCCCATAAAATTAGGGGGCCTATGCCTGAAGTTCAGGAAAGGTGTTCACTTGGTATTCAACTTGATCAGCTGTCAAGGTCAATTCTTCATAACATTTATTGACAACTAATGTTGTGTTTAAAATTGCTCATTACAAGCGTATGAGAGTTAAAGTGAAAGGATAATTTATTCTATGTTTGGCAGTGAGTTATCATTTTCTGGAGTGAAATCCAGAAATAGTAACTCACGGTAGGTCACATGACCTAAACATTGTTACAAGTGAATCGTGACGCGCCTGCCTCAGTGACGTAATGCATTGACATTTAGACAAAATCAAACGTCCGCGAGCTATGCTTAATTATACGTCACGGGTGACGTTGAATAACTGCGATGAACGTCAACAAACACGGCACACCAGATTTGACATTTCCAAGTGAAAAGTCTCCGCTTCAAAATGGCGACACCTAAGCAACAAGAGCGACAATTTTTGCGGTAAATACTCGATTAAACATAGAATAAATAAAATCTTACATGGCAGTGAGTGAGTGACGATTTTTCTCTCACTCGGGATCGTTGTTGGTGGGGAAAAACACTCGTGACCTGCGGTCACTCGTGATTTTCCCCACCAACAACGATCCCTCGTGAGAGAAAAATCGTAACTCACTCACTGCCATGTAAGATTCTATATTTATTATTTAATTTGTAGGTGCTTTGGGTGGAACTGGCAATCCGATTGATCACATAGCTGACGAAAGTCTGCGTATCATGATTCGCGAAGTAAAGATTCCACGCGAGGAACTTCGTCTCGGTAAAATGCTTGGTAAAGGTTAGTGCTCTGAAACTTTCGACGTTTTTAAGAAATTTCAAGTGTATAAACCGCTAGTGGTTTTCCATTAAATAATTTTGTTTGGAGACAATTATATTTGCACGCTTTGGAAAAAAAAACCAAAAACAAAAAAAACAAAAAAAACCCAAAAAACATATGCTACGATTAGTGTTCTTTTCATCAAACAAAGCGCAGAAATACTAATTCATTAACTGGGGATCGATCTTACATTGAGCAATATGTAATAAATCTTCCCTTTAAGTCCATTAAACTTATGTGTATCAGATTAATACAAGCACAAAAGAGCATTAATTTTGAGAACGATAGTAGGGTTTTGTATAAATGACAAGAAAATTCTTTTAACTTGTTCAGAAAAAAATGACTGTTTCGCGGTTAATCATTCTCAATGTTTCTCTGCAAAACTGTTTGTTGACTGAGGCTCATGCCACTTCTGTTTCTACAGGGCAGTTTGGTAAAGTTTTCAGTGGACTATACACAGGGTCAAAAGGATTTGCTGACGAAAGAAAAGTTGCTGTTAAGACGCTTAAATGTAAGACCTAAATTTTCAAATTCAATTACAACTTCTTAAACGGGTTACTACAACAAACTAGCAAAGTTATATATGGATGGATGGACAGATAGATGGACGGATGGAAAGAGTGATGGATGGGTGGATGGATACATAGATAGACGGATGGATGGGTAGGTGGGTGGATGGATGGATGTACTGACCGACAGACAGACAGACAGACAGACAGATAGATAGATAGATAGATAGATAGATAGATAGATAGATAGATAGATAGATAGATAGATAGATAGATAGATAGATAGATAGAATAATCGTATGAATACAGGAAGTCGTTTTTATCTAATAAATTAGCTATCTAATTAAGTATCCAGCTCTATATATTTTTGAAGGATATACGGCTACAGCGTAATAAATTCGATATATAGTCGTTTTCTAAAAACAAGGAACTCACATATGGATCAAATTCTAGTTAACCAGCATGGTATATCTAGTGCAATTAACGGTGGTGTTAATAAAGACGAGTTGGTATTTAATTCAATTCAGATAAGACCGGAGAACACGACTTGGTCGAGAAATTTCTACAGGAAGCAGTCCTCATGAGAGATTTCAACGATCCTTATGTATTAAGCCTGATTGGCATCAGCTTTGAGCCTGATGGCAGCCCTATGGTTGTACTGCCCTTCATGGAGAATGGCGATCTTCAGAGTTTCATAAGAGACCCAGAGCGGGTGAGTTCCCAGTTGTGTTTCTTCGTGCAGGACTACCGCTTGAAATACACAAGACGCACAGATTTTTTTCTACTTCTATAATACAGACGCACGCAAAACATACTCATGTGTGCGTATGGCATAACTACAGGTACATGGCTTTATGCTGCATTAATGCATGACAAAATCAATCGAAGTGAAAAACTGGTGATTTGCTACAGATATAACCAGTAATAGAATATGCCTTCCACACCGATAAGCATGTTTTATTAGGTACAACAACAAAAAAAAAAAAAAAACAGCCATTCATCCCTTTCAGTTTTGTGACTTATCTTTCTCTTTGTCATGTGTACATTTATGATTTTCATGGTTTTTTAGCACCTTAAATATTATGTTACGCTGTCTTTGACTTATTTGTGTGGGGTATCGGGACAAGGAGCTGTCTTTTATTTACTCTTTCATTGTAATATATTTTGTATTGTCTTCAATGTTTATTTGTCAAATTAAGAATAAAGGCCAGATCTTAATCTCGAAAGGGACTATTATTATTATTATTATTATTATTATTATTATTATTATTATTATTATTATTATTATTATTATTATTATTATTATTATTATTATTATTATTATTTATAGTGTAATGGAGATATTTTTATGAATAGTTCACCTGCATATGCGACCTGCAACACCTGGGAATCTCTCTCTCTCTCTCTCTCTCTCTCTCTCTCTCTCTCTCTCTCTCTCTCTCTCTCTCTCTCTCTCTCTCACTCTCTCTCTCTCTCTCTCTCTCTCTCTCTCTCTCTCTCTCTCTCTCTCTCTCTCTCTCTCTCTCTCTCTCTCTCTATATATATATATATATTGTATATGTGTCTTTTTGTCCAAAACCACTTCCTAGTAGTCATTACCCTATTCCGCAGTCCGAACTCTTTACTCTCCATAAGCTAACCTATCCCTGTCTAACTTATATACATAGGCTGTATTAGCCCAAATAAATCAAAGGGTCTTCAGCGGGTAACTACTCAACATGTTTCGGAGCCTTTTACCCGTACATGTCTCTCTGAGTAGCGGCTCCTTGTCTAAGCTAAATATTCAGCAAAGGCAACCCACAAAATAATGAATAAATGTGAACGTGGCAATTGATGAATTAGCTAAATATGAGAAGTTTTGCTTATAAATGCAGAGCTTCATATCAAAGAAGAATACCTGTCAAACAAACCATAATTACCAAATTTTCATAGTACAGGTTCAGATAAGAACAATTTGACTTACCCCTGAACCAATATGTACCCTTTGTAGCTGGACAGCTTATCCTAGTTAAACCATCCGCCAATGTTTAACTGAAGTGGAAACAAGTTGGGGCATTATATTCCGTCCCAGTGATTGTAAAATAAACAGTTGCAGCTAGACCACCTGTACAAACCAAGGGAAATCCTAACAAGAACTGCAACAATGTACATCCTGCACCAGAGATGTAAAACAAACTCCATGATGACACCTACTCCTCAAACAATTAAGCTCTATTTAACTGCCAACCCTGAGTCAATGTATCAACTTAATGTGTCAGGTTTGTGACACTTGAGAAAATACTGTCAATTTTGAGTAATTTTTTAAGTCTGAGTAAATGTGCATTTAGGCATATCAGAAAAGAATGGAAGTCATTAGCATTTATGCCAAAACATGCTATCCAAACAATTTTTTCTTAACAGGATTTTAAGTACAATTAGGCAAACATGCAACTGTCGTAGGCCGCTTGCAGCCCCTGGGGGTTTACCTAACAGAAAACATATATATATATATATATATATATATATATATATATATATATATATATATATAGATACATGTCTTGGGTGGTTTATGGGCAATTATACACTGCCCACAAAAAATATACAATGGAATAGCTCCTACAGCCGGTTTGTGGGCCAGGCCCATTGTCTGCGGGTCAATTATAATCCTCAAATCGGACCATGGGCAGTATGTACCAAGCGAAGCTTATCACAATTTCTGGGCATTGGGCAGATTTGCTAATTTGCACGTTTCTGAAACCTTACAATTCTGCCCGTAAACCACCCAAGATATAACTATATATATATATATTCATGGGTAGAGAGGCATTGATTTATTTATCTTATGTCAAGTAATATATCAGTTTGTTTCTACATTTTAAACACAGGAAGTCACAGTACTTGACCTTCTGCGTATGGGCCAACAAGTGGCGAGAGGTATGGAGTACCTCGGCAAGATGAGATTTGTGCACCGAGATCTCGCTGCTAGGAACTGCATGTATGTGAACAATTAGTATCTATTGGCTTTTTTTGTATATCAATCACTGACAGCAAACTCATGTCGAAAAAAAAATTGTCTCACGCGATCAAGTCTTCATTAAAAACCTCGTGTGATAAATTTTATAAAGCTCTGAAGAGAAATACATCAATACCTTGACCACGTTACGGCAAAATGAAATATATTTGAGAATATACATCGAGTACTTGTTTTTAATTTAGTTTCAGGACGGTATCCATTCGTGGTCTTTTTTCTTCAAATTTCTCCTTCCTTACGTTAGAATTTTAATCGCCCATAGATTATTCCCTGTTTATTAAGTCGAAGTGACATCACAAATACTCTTCACTTTGCAGGGTGGACGAGTCATTGAACGTAAAGGTGGCAGATTTTGGATTATCACGTGATCTCTACAGCAAAGAATATTATCGACTAGAAGACACAAAAACATGCATACCCGTGCGATGGATGGCACCAGAGAGTTTAACCTACAATACTTTTACTACCATGACCGATGTGGTATGCCCGTGTTATTATATCTTCCATATGCTATATTCATATCATATCAGTAAGATTCTCCACATATTGGTTACCTTTTAAAATTGTATCATTACTCTTAGAAAAACAAAACAAAACAAAACAAAACAAAAAAACTTCTCTAGTTTAAAATTTTTAATGTCCGTTGGTGGGGATAATGCCATTACTGTTCTACACTTGAATCACCAGAGGGCAGAAATAGTCACCGGTAGTCATGTGATTTATCCTAATTAGGAATGCAAAGAGTGATCAGTTAATTCCTTTCGAGTCCTCCTGCCCTCCTGTGATTACTGTAGCTTTATCCCTGTGAGACCTTGTTTCACTTAACTATTTGAACAATACGTTTCATATGAAGGATTTGTACAAACTGTATTTGTTTACAGTCCTTTTTTCGGGTACAATAGGTCGCTTTCCTGAGTACCAACCTGCGCAAATGAAACCTGCTGACATGGAACATGCTGACTCGATTGGCCTTATCTAATGCTATCTCCAAACTATTTTCCGTTGATAAGAAACATAAGTTAAGTAGTCATGTCAACGACCATTTATATCTGGAAACTTGCAAATGATGTAAGTAGGATAGGATAAATGAAGCTCCAACAACCGTCATGCATATACATGGATAGTTCCCCTCGACTATCCATGGCATATGTAAGCTCGTGTGAATGTTCTTAACCCACAAAGAAATGACTTTATCATGCAAATGTGCCTATTTTAAAATAAGGTTCATAAATGTTACAATTATTTCTTTTTTTCAGTGGGCATATGGTGTTCTATTATGGGAGTTGATGACACGAGGGGCACTACCCTATCCAGATGTGGACAACTGGGAAATACGAAACTATTTGCAAGCGGGTCACAGGCTGGGGAGACCCTATTACTGTCCGGACTCCGTGTATGTCAACTTTGCTTAACATGAACTTGTGTCAAGAGTAGCTCGATAGGCTATTCTCTCTCTCTCTCTCTCTCTCTCTCTCTCTCTCTCTCTCTCTCTCTCTCTCTCTCTCTCTCTCTCTCTCTCTCTCTCTCTCTCTCTCTCTCTCTCTCTCTCTCTCTCTCTCTCTCTCTCTCTCTCTCTCAGATGTATACACATTTGTCTTTTATATTGGAGATAAGCAAATTAATCAGGACAGCTGTTTTACGAAAGGAACCATTAGGGCAGGCAGTCAAAGAGATAAATGTGATTCTTCTCTGGATCTATTAACAGAGGAGTCACAATGTGATCTATACTTGAGGACCAATACCCACAAGGATCAACAGCAAGAGTGTCATTACTTTGCATAAAATTAAATGATCTGTGTGACTTTGTTTTCTCCTGCCTTTTGCAGCTGTACGTTTGAACAGCGTGTATCCTTCTAACAGTTAAAAGCAATGAACATAAAACCAGTGAAAAAGATCAAATAGAGTCCACAGTGGGGCTATCTTGCTCAAAATGGTATTATTCGAGAGTACTCTCCCTATTGACAACTAAAGGAATTACGTTTTTCAGATTTTCAAATAAAACATTAGGAGACAGGTAAATGCTGTCAGATTTGCCAAATCTGGATGGGTGTAAAGAACTTAAGTGTAATATCATAATATGTTTTAAACCTATTGTATATCGTTGATTTTGTGCACATTTTTAAGGTTTAAAATATACTATTACGTGTTTAGAACCACTGGATTTCCCATATTTTCGGAGAAATGAAAAAAAATCTATAAAGAATTAGTTTTAGCCATCTTATGCTACAAAGCCAATTCATATTAAAATTGAATTTAAAAAAATAAATATAGCCGACGTAACCTTTGACAATTGTTCGAGCGCTAATTGGAGTATATGACGAACAAAAAAATCACAGAATGTAGAAGTAATAAAACATGCAATTAAACAAAACTTTTTATAATTTAATTTTGAACACCAAATCAAAATACTCAATTACTTGTCTCTGTGTCATATACTTGTTTTTGTTTTTTTTATTTGAACACACAATTGGGTAAATATATTATACTTTACTAAATACCGGTATTTTGCTTAAATCATGTTTATCGCCACACAACTGTCACACTAAAAATTATATGGTGGTTCGCCACATTGGCATTCAAGTTCAGGAGAAATGTGTCTTTAACAAATTACTGAAAGGTTGCACTGAGTTCGATATTTTCCCTTTTGAGGTATATGTTCATGAATAGTCGATGCCTAATTTCGTGAGTATAGGCCTTTGGTGATTTGTTTTACACACTATTATTCTAATGTACGATTGGAGGCGGAATTATTTCATTTTCTCCGGTTTATAGAGATCAAAGTATTCACAGGGCTGCAGTTCTGCTCCCAGAGGGCTTCCCAACGTATTTATTGTTTTGCGAAAAGGTGTCATAATGTTATGCTTTGTTGTGGTATGTCCTTTCGCGTGACGTCATGTTACGGTGCGCCATGTCATGTCTTGTTCTCGTGTCCACAGGTACACCATAATGCTGCAGTGTTGGCATGAGGTCCCGGAACAGCGGCCTACCTTCACGGGTATTATTCTACACATTGAGAAAATACTGAGCTGCAGAAAATTTGAAAACCATACAGCAGCACCAGGAACATATATGAATATTGGACAGGCGAAAAACAAGTCAGACTACAGGGACAATTTAGGGATGGTGTAGGGCTGAAAACAAACTGATTGTATTTTTTCTGATGACATGAAAGTGCATTTGGAGTGGAGTATGTGACTTGTAGTAGAAATATCAGTAAAAAAGTGACGAGAGAATAAAAAAATAATTGGTAAGTGCTCAGTGTGAAAGATGTATAAAAAAAACACACACATAGCCATTGCAACGATGGCATACAATAACTTTGTTTCCAAGCTAACAACGCTTGAATCCGAAAGTTAAAGACGATTCGGAGTTGAGTGATTTTGACGTTCATTGAAGAAAGTGTACGAATTTTCACCTGTGGAGCAAAGCAGAAGTCATCACACCTGTGTAGATATGAAGAGTTTCTCGTGACAAGTTGATAACAACATGCGGCCAGCGCTTATTAAACTGTCAGAGCCATTAAGCAATGACTCAAAGATAACTATGGACATTTACTTAATTATGGCAAGCTGTACTGCATCAAATCGAATCGCATGTTACGGTCAAACTTCATCATAACGACTCTCATACATATGACATATTCACAAAACGACACAAGATGTGAAGGACTTGAAGTCAAATTTTCTTGGCTGTTGAATAATTCATCTGACCTATTCAGATATGTGACACATTTTGCTGGGAAGATATAGTCTCATTGTGGCGGGGTTTCGCGGTCCATTGAATTTGATTGCATGAAATATGACATAATACGGGGTATATTGACAATGTTGCCAATCTTTGTATTTTCAGTACATTGTGGGAACGTGCACTCGCGAGTCATACATTCAGCAGAAATATGTCAAAAAGTATGAACGTTATGTATTCTTGAAAAGTGGGTGGCACTAAAACTTAGGTGCTGTCAGTGAATGATGGACTGAACAGCGTATGCCCCTCAAATGTGCGCTTTGTAATTACTGAACCGGTGACACAGACTTTTGTTTGCATCAGTGGTTTTGACCTTGATGGTACATACACAACTAAGTGACAATTTGGCATCGAGTATTACTTAACAAAATACCAACGAGTCAGACATATTGAGTACACTTTAGGAAATTTGAATGCTGTAACCTTGCCGCACTTGAATTGAAACTGAGTCCACAACTTTCCTTGGCATTGGTCAGGAGCTGAACGCCCAGCCCACGCAAAGGTAAGCTGCTGATCTGGGATATGTTATCTCGATAGGTCCCCTGTACAGTTTCATTCAAATTATTTTTCATTGCGATAGAAATTAATCAAAAGCACTGAAGCAGACGACATTTGACCAGCAACCAGTTTGGGCCGGTTGAAGGGAAAAGGTTAATATGAAAGTTTTGCGGCTTATTTTAAATGATGTGTGCCAAGGAGTAAGTTATGTAAAATACAATTCAAAAAGTACTCAAATGTATATATTGCATGTGGAATATGTGATAATGTTCCACAGCGTATGGGGATATAGTCGGATCGATAAGAATGCATCATTTTGAACATGTGTAGCAGAATCTGGGATCAAAGTTCTACAGAGGAACAAGTTCATGCCTTTTGCGAGACAGTGGAATTTCTCATTTAGCGTGACTGATTTCGTTTTTTTTTTTTTCGTATGTAAATAGTTTTAGGTGAATGTATTTGTCCACTGTTGTACCATCAAGTGTGAGCATTTTTTATTATGAAAACTGAAATGACATACTTACTTCATATGTATATTGACATAATTCATCATCGAAACTGGAAGACAATTTTGTATTGCTTTGTAAATTAGTGCTTTTAAAGTGTGTGGATTTTTTTATTGATCTTTATATTATGAGAGTACAAGTATATGTTTATCAGACTACCAATTAAAAGCACAAATTTAAAAAAGGAAAAAGAGAACTTGAAATGTCGCATTTGTTACACCTACTCTCAGTGACGTTGTTTTTTATGAGGCATTTATACGGCCGCAATATTGTGCCTGGAGAGAATCCATAAACAAGTCACATGGTTTGAAATGGGAAATGGTATAACATAAATGATATACAGCATGCTTTGCCAAGGAGCAATGACACATTGGTTATGCATAGTTTGTTTATATCGTTAACGCTGAATGTCCATGAAATCGGAAATTGGAAGTGAGACAATTAATAATATAGAGTGCTTTGCGATGCTGCACATGACCAATTAATTACTTCCAGGGCCCGTGTTGATATTTACACAAGGTAATCACGTTCCAATATTAATCACAAGTGAATTATCCCGAAATAAAGGGGGAAACAGAAAAAAAAAGAAACAATGACCATAATCATTTACATGATGGTAACACCAAGAGCGGTTGAGCACCGGCCCTTGGCGCTTTATGCAGCAGCCGGTGGGGATTTTTTTATCATCCGGAAGCCGTGTCGATCCATCGCGAACAAGTTTGTGGCAATGTGCGAGTGTAAATAATAATTACCTCTATTAACATGCTTATCGACT
Source organism: Hermodice carunculata (assembly GCA_964020975.1). Lineage (NCBI taxonomy): Eukaryota > Metazoa > Annelida > Polychaeta > Eunicida > Amphinomidae > Hermodice > Hermodice carunculata. The sequence goes on along the minus strand of OZ026623.1, from coordinate 45,564,907 downwards.
TTTTTTTTGTCACTTTTTCAATTTCTCATTGTACGAAGACCGCTATCTCTCAATATTTTGAAGGGTTAAAGTATCTACTTCTAAGCAGAGGGACTTAATTTACTTTCCGAGAAGTGTGCAAGATGTCTATGTTGAGACGATAATTTTATTTTGCACCCTGCATGTTCAAATCGCGCATTGAAAAGTTTTGTTTGCCCCGGATTATTTCTCCCAGACATATATTTTCCATTCTTATTGAACGATCATTGATTGTTCATACAATTCATCGGGTGGAAAGCACGAACATGTGTATCCATTTCGAACATTAAATCGAGGTCACCAGTCTTGTTGAAAGAAATACACCCTGTCATTAAAAACTATTCTACTTTCACTGAGAACGATATCAACTTGTAATGTTAAACATTGAATTTCTGACGTTCAGCGAAAGTATATATCACATCACTAATGACTCTTGATTCATTTCAGACATATTTTGTGCGCATTATCCCAGCGCGTAATATATTTGTTCTCTATTAATGACCAAAGGTTAAACGGCCACAGGTTCTGCTATCTGGTATCTGCATTAAAACAACAAAATTTAACACTTGCATTACATCACAAATGTGGATTCGAAATGTGTTACATAAGTCAAGTATACATCATGGGTTCTGGAATTCTTTAGCAATTTTAGACGTCAATTTGCTGTCAAATCTAGTGGGCACAGATTGAAAAAATGGGCATAAAATGTGACCTTACGTACTGTCAAGAAAATGCGCTAACAATATAACATTCATTTTTCACATGATATGGTTTTATTTTCCAGTACGAACAGAAAAAATCCGACACATAGAATGGTGTACATTTGGAAATTTGCAGCCATTTGTCTTTTTTCCTGTACTCTGGGCACTCATAGGGCATCCAGGACTCTACAGGGGTCTTCGAAAAAAGCGCATATTGCTTGGTTTGTTGAAGGCCTGTATGGTCTCTCATAACTGTTTAAATTTCAAAATTGCTGCTTTTGTTTGCAGTAATGCAATACACAAGACCGTGTTTGCATCTAGATGGTATGCTACACGGGGTCATTTTGTTTGTCGAGTGACACTGTGAATAATAAATACATTTTTAAGCAGTTGTTTTCTACGAACTATATGACAGTCACTCTATAAAAAAAATCCTTTTTGTAGCTTTTTTATTTTTGATTGTAATGTGTACTGGTAACATAAAGGGTAAGACATAACAAGTCGAGTGAAGGGAAACAGAAGAGTGACAATCTTCGTTTGCAGCATTTTCCAAAATTGCCTCCCAAAAGTTCTAAGAACAATTACCTGATTACGTTGTCGTATATTATACGACTATTGTAGTGAAATGCACTGAGCGGAAAAAATAGAGACCCCTATAGATGATAGGAAAATTTCCACTACCGCATTGTCCTTTCGAACAATAAAGATCCTATTTTTTTCAATACTTTAAAAATCCAAAAATGATTCAGTTTATCGTTTCTGAACAAGTTGCAACACCTCAGTGGGAGATGCAGTGTTTAAGTGGCTTTAGTGTCGAACAGTCTATTTTTAACACTCGGTGCCGACTGCGACTTCAGACTTAAGTCGAACCACTAAAACAATGCTCTCAATAATAACAAGGATTCACGTTCCTTATAAAAGGACCTTTTATTCAAGTACCAGCATGCCTATAGTTTCATAGGGTATGATAGTCCAGGTCAACAGCTGCCTAGAGTTACATAGGATTTAATAGTCCAGGTCAACAGCTGCCTATAATCACATAGGATATAATAGTTCAGGTAAACAGCTGCCTATAGCTACATAGGATATAATAGTCCAGGTCAACAGCTTCCTGTAGTCACAGGATATAATAGTGCAGGTCAACAGCTTCCTCGGCACATTTTGGGCGCAATTCGCCCAAAAGCGCACCCAGAAAGCCTATTGAATCAGTCCAAAATGTGGCACCGAAAAAGTTCACAATCGCCTGCGATTTGCACATACCATGGCAGTGATCTCAGATATCTCGATCGTTTCAGTTACACGGCACACGGGGGGTATTTCGCTACCCCTTGCCAAAGCAATCATATTTGCTCCATTCGCTCTATACAACTAGGGTTGTTGCCTGCTAAACGAACTAAACCCCGTGTTTTCTGTATCACCGGAATGAAATTGAAATAGACGTTTGGTCTAATAAACAGGCGAACATGTTTGAAATATCTGTCGCTTTCGTGAAATCAGTGAACTTTTGGGCAGACAGGGTAAAATTCCAGTCTATCAACTTTATTTACGTAAAATATTTTATGTCTTTCATTTTTGTATATTGTTGAGAATCGGCATTATGTGGGGAATACAATTTCAATACTTATAATTATGTTTTAATGAGAATTACTGTACACGTAATTACTGCAGAAATTGGGCATTCATTTCCACTGACAGCTCAAGTCACACGTGAAAACTTTTTTGTACATAGTATGTCTAAAATATTTGTATTTATCGCATATATAACACATGGCCTTTGCCTTAAGTTTCCATGTACATTGTGATCTTACATTGATTGGCCGCATTATATATATATATATTTGTGTGAGTTTTACCAAGGCAACATTGAACAGATATTTTTTTAACGTATTTAATATAAGGCAGCGTGTGAAGTGTGTGTACAGGGGATCTTCGCTTGTTGACCCAGCTGTAGAGGTCGCCACAGTGCAGTCAATGCTGGAATGGGTGCTCTATCTCTGCTGTCGGCACAGTGGAACATTGTTAGGTGCTTTGCAGCAGAGGTTGGACGATATTGATCGTCGTGGGCGCCACAACGATCAAGAGAGTCAAGCTGGTAGAACTGAAAAGCTGACTGTTTGCGTACTTCCGTCTACAGTATTACTGGCACTGAGTATATACGTGCGCGATCTCATAACTGCACAAAATTCGCCTGCAGCGGAGTAAATTCAAATAATGAACTGAATTGAACACACTTTCTTGGCTGTACATATGCGTCAATTGGAATTAAAGATAATTTTCTTTAAGGAAATCTCTGTGTCACTTTCTGTACGTTAATGATATCAAAATATTACATAGGGAGTCATAAGGCTGCAAAACATGCTTGATGATTTCCAGCTGTTGACCCATTTATAAATTCATTTGGCTGTTGAAGCCCTGAATTTTCAGAATTTTGAGTCCAACGTCACACTTTTCATCAATTAATGTAAAAGTCTTTATTTCGGCCCGGGATGGACTGGCATTGAGGGTTGAATTGTGCTCATGGGGTGTGTGTGTGTGTGTGTGTGTGTGTGTGTGTGTGTGTGTGTGTGTGTGTGTGTGTGTGTGTGTGTGTGTGTGTGTGTGTGTGTGTGTGTGTGTGTGTGTGTGTGTGTGTGTGTGTGTGTGTGTGTGTGTGTGTGTGTGTGTGTGTGTGTGTGTGTGTGTGTGTGTGTGTGTGTGTGTGTGTGTGTGTGTGTGTGTGTGTAGGGGGAGGGAGGCTTAAGTACTCCAGAACTGTACTGAAAATATGACCCTGTTACTCCTGTTTGTGTTATAGTTGGCAATTGCATCCATAGACTTCATAAGGAACTAAGAAGTTAAATAAATAAATAAACATTGATAACACATAATGGTATAAGTGCTCGTAGACTTGTAATGAGCTGATTCCCTTTTAAAGTGGACATGCATGTAGATCCAAGTAAATATATACTGACGCATAAATGAGTCACTTTAAGCATATTAATTCATGTTTATTGAAGTAGTAACAAATGTAAACTGTCAGAAAGTGACTTCTATGCAAACGTCCACATATCTCCAACGTGCTGCATAAACATAATGTGTAAACCCCTCTGACAACAACCATTGTGAAAAATAACTTTATTGAGAATAATTGGTGCATAACCATGAAAAAACGCGGAAACATGGTTTCATGGGACAAGTTTTCCATAGATAATAAAAACATTTTAGAGTTACAAAGAAATATATATATATATATATATATATATATATATATATATATGACCTACCTGGTCCAAGCAATGAGTGTGTGACGTGACTATGTGATCAATCATGCGTGCAATCGTTACGCCAAACCACGAGGAGCTTGGGGATGGATTTCGTTAGCTTGCTATCATTTCTTTCACTGTAATATTATAAGATGTTTTAATTTGTAACCACCCGTGATAGAGAAGCTATCTTTGTGTCCATATATGTGAACAGATTTTGTTTTTTAAATGACAAAATTTTCCTTTCTGGGCTATCGGATTAGCATTACGTAAATATACTTTTGGGGTCGCGTTTCAGCCTCTGGCAAATGTAAATATTTATCCACAGGAAAGTATGTCGTAAAGGTTCACTGTCCTTTCTCATTGTAAAGAAAAGAAACAAAGAAAAATATTTTTTAAAAAACCCTAACAGATACAATATGGTTGTCAATCAATCTAAAGTTTAATTTTGGGATTAATTACCTTTGCTGTTCCAGTTTCACAGACATTCCCTGGTTGTTTGTTCGGCTATTCGGTAGGTCGTAGCACAACAGCCGCTACTAATTCCATCAGAAAACCGCCCCATCATTTATTTTAATAATATTTATTATCTATTTTGTTTTATAACGAATTAACTAAGAAGGGGTCTTTGATAAGCAAGTTTACTTGGGTTGGTCTCTACCAGGTTTGCTCAAACGGTCATGCGCCAGTGATTTTCGGAGGGATTTTTTAAAATTAATTTTTTGTTCTTTTTGGCGACAAATCTTAAAAAATCTTCAAAACCACTCAGCTGATTGCTTTGATATCAAAAAAGGACACTCCTAAAGACTCATAGTTCTTAATTTGTTCACCAGGTGGCGCTGAAATTTTATTCTATTTTGTGTGTGTGTGTGTGGGTGTGTGTGTGTGTGTGTGTTTTTCCCCCCTTTTTTGACTTCCTCTCGACGTACAACCATCACTCAGATTTAGCTGAAACTTGGTACATATGTTTCTTGTGGAAGGGTCAAATAAAGATGAGCACTAGGTAGCACTGCTGTTCATTTTCGATCTTTTTCAATTCGGGTATTTATCGGTAAATGCACCTTTCTTATTGATTACTTTGCAAGTCAATGGGCATTCTAATCCGCATTTTAGACTTCTTCTCCAAAGCCGTTAACCAGATTGACTTCAAACTTGGTGGCAATGTACCTTGGGTAGTCTCGACCAGGTTTGTTCAAATGGTCTTGCTCCAGTGGCTTTTGATTTTTTTGATATTTTTGTTGTTCTTTTCGGGGGCAAATCTTAAATAATGGGCACACCCGGTTGCTTGGTGGGTATGTTTCTTGTGTAAAGTTCAAACAAATTCTTCACTAGGTTGCACCGCGGTGGATTTCTGATTTTTCACGTTTTTTTTTTTTTTTTAATTCGGGTACTTATTGGGGAATGCACCTTTCCTACTGATTACTATGTTAGCCAATGGGCATTCTTATGCTAATTCACATGTTGGACTTCTCCGAAGAAACTGTCGGTCAGATTGACTTCCAACTAGGTGGCAATGTGATCTGGATGGGTCTCTACCAAGTTTGTTTAAATGGTCGTGCTCCATTGATTTGCATGGGGGGGGGGGGGTATTAAGAAAGTTTAACATGGGAATTTCTTGTTTTGGTTTTAACTCTAACAGTTTTGGCCAGATTTGTGTCAAACCTGAATCTTTGAAAAGTGTCTACCTATTTTGTGCAAGTGGTCAATGCTCCAATGATTTTTGGACTTTTACCTTATTCCTAAGGTCACAGACCAACTGACATGAAATTTACTGTTCACTTGTTAACTTGAGATCTACTTGTATTTCAGTTGGACATTGATGTTGCACATGTTAATGTTTCTCTATGAAGGTCATAGTTAGACAGTACATGAGTGACCTTGACCTCATTTCTCGGGTCACAGTGCAACATACATGAATTTTACTCTTGACTCTAACTTGAGAACTGCTTGAACTGGGACCTTAATGTTGCACATGTCAGTGTTCTTCCATAAAGGTCAGGCTTACTCAGTACATGTGTGACCTTGATTATATTCCAAGTTCACAGAACCACAAGTGTGATAAATCTGTAGGTCAGCGGAGCACGGGCTGTTCACACAGCCCTCCAATCAGTTGTCTGTTAGTCTGAAAACTTGTGTGACAGGTATGTTGTTGCACTGGAGTTTTTCCACCTCTTCCGTCTTTAGAACCTGTGAAAAGTTTAATGTCCTCATCAGTGACTCATTCCAAACGAAGGAATGTTAACAAGTGTTTCAACTGCCTCTTTCTGCACCTATGGCCAACTCAGTATTTTCTATCGGCCTGTGTTGTGGGACGTGAAGTGGCAGATACCGGGCGCGCCCTGTTCTGGACATTATTTCCACCGGGTCTCCGTCCGCCCGTTCCTACGTGTACAGTTGAAGGCAGTTCACGGAGACATGGCATCTCAGCTAACTGTGACACTAATCCTGATCAATCAGTGTCAATACCACTTCAGCTACGTGTTGAAGACATAACCATCCTTGTTGTAGTAGTATTGTTTTATAATTATTGTCTCGCCCGCATTTACACCATCTAAAAGTTAAAGAGTATAAAACATAAAAAGATCATGCAGCTGCTCTTACAGACCTACGGGAGACAAAATTATTGTTCATGTTTTCATTTAAAAATATCTTATGTCCAATAAAATAAGTCCAGATGAGGCCTTCGTCATGTAGTTTGAAACGCCCGGAAAGAGAGCCCCCCTGCTGCCCACTAATTTGCGACCTCATATTGGCTTATCGTACACAGGTTGAGGGTGGGGCATGCATGGCCGGTAAAGGCCCACTGTATAAGTGAAAATGTTCCCTACTTATTCAATTTCCATAATTTTCCAGAAGAAAAACATTCAAAAAATAAAATCATGGACATTTTTGACAGTGACTACTTGTTATTCATGGCGGGCAAGGAGCAATATGTTTTCAGATTGTGAATCAGGAAAATAAAAACCGCAAAATTTTCATCCCGAACAAAGTCGGGGAATTTTCCTCTGGGGGAATAGTTGCACTTATAGCACACTTTTTACCTTTGCAAGTAAAAAATGCTTTGATAACACACATGTGCCGCCTAATGCTAAAATGTCCAGTACTCTCTAGTGTTGGAGGTGCATGTTGGTATTTTCTACAAACCTGTTTCTAACCTTAATATCTTGACATATCTCGATTATCAGTCATTTATCACCTCTTTAGTGACAACACAAGTTAATCTGGATGTAAATTGTTACACATTTATACACGCAAAATTATTGTTCTTTGTTCCCAGAAGTGAATATTTTTGTGGTTTCTCTACCTCTAGCATCAGAGAGTTCCCGGACTATTTGGCACTAGGAGGCCCACATGTGAAAGTTATGTATTATGTGGAGATCGGCAGTGCCTGACTGACTTGACATAGGATAGTTTATGTTACCTAGAGGTGGAGCCACCAGTACATGGGAACTTACTGCATGACAGTGACACGTCACTAACTGTGGGCTACGGAGGACGATGAGAGGAGCTTGGTTTGTCTGACACCCAGGTGGTTCCACCTGCGCTTATCAGACAGGAGACCACAGATAGAGATCTCTCTATATTTCATTAGAGCTATTGTCAGTGCCATTTATTTTTTGGACCCGTCATTTTGTCATAGATAAATATTCTGAACCCAAGGGCCTATGACGATTGGTTTCACAAGGCAATAGGTCTCTCAAGACTATTTACTGTACTGTACGACCCACTGTACTGTACTATACTATTTACTGTACTATACTGTACTATTCTCTGTACTGTATTGTACTGTGCTGTACTGTACTATACTATTTACTGTACTGTGCTGTACTGTACTATTTACTGTACCATACTGTACTATTCACTGTACTGTATTGTACTGTGCTGTACTGTACTATACTATTTACTGTACTATGCTGTACTGTACTATACTTTTTACTGTACTGTATTGTACTGTGCTGTACTGTACTATACTATTTACTGTACTATGCTGTACTGTACTATACTTTTTACTGTACTGTACTGTACTATTTACTGTACTGTCCTGTATGCTGTGCTGTACTGACCAGGGTTTGCATTTTTGACCTCACATATCAAGCGAAACTTTCATGCATGTACAAGACACTCGCAGACTGTATGGTATGTCCCGCCTGTGCTTGAGGTAATCTAATGTAACACATCAGTGCGCAGGTGTGGTCACATTTTAGATAAAATACATGCACATAAACATGCAAACATACCAAGATACGTACACACGCAAATATATACATACATGCATACATACATACATACATACATACATACATACATACATACATGCATACATACATACATACATACATACATACATACATACATACATACATACATACATACATACATTAATGGGAAGAAGCTCACATAAAGAGTTGCATGTGTGCAATACACCGTATGCATATTAATTTCCCGCCACAAAGCACGGGTTTGACGCCTGGCGATCACGAGGAGCGTGTGGGTCACATCCCTGTCACAGACAGGGCCATATGTTCATTTGTCACAAAATTAGCGCTTTTTGAGAAATTTAAGTTCACAAATGCCAAACTGGTATTCATCCAGTACTTCCCAAGCCATATATAAAGAAAAAATTCCACCTGCCTTTAATAAATATTCTGTATTTCCAAAATATTATAATATCCCACTTGTATCTCGCCATATCCCGCCAAGCAAGACTAGGCAATCAGGTATGCAGTTGTAGCGGGAGATTAATATGCATATCTCCTATTTAAACAGTTTATTTCCAAAACAATTGAGAAGCAGGCAGGGCTGACATGAAACATTTTACGTGTGAATTATTGAAACCCACTGAATAATGACCCTTTTAGAACCACAGAGGACAGCACTAGACGGTATTATTCCTACTGATTTGCTCATTTGCATAACAGTGAACCTTTCGAAGCTTTTATCATGTAAAGGGAATATTTATAAAAATGAAAAACATTAAATTCTGCTATCTGGGGTCCAAAATCCTGCTGTTATTGAAGTTGTTGATATTTTTCAAGTATACTTCGTAGTTGAAAATTATTTTGTGTTTCTGATGATATATATTTTGGGGACTTACAGAGTCTGTGCCACATTTTTTGTTAATTCTGTTGCAGTTTCTGGTCGCCAGGTCGAACGCTATGAATATTGATCGTACAGTTGTTCAAAGGCAGGCCCGTAGGTTGGGGGGGGGGGGTATCGCGGGTGTCGATGGACACCCCCATCAGCTTCAAAGGGTCCAATGATACCCCCGCCGCCCCCCCCCCAAATACCCCCCCCCCAAAAAAATAAAAATAAATAAAACAACATTACCAAATAAAACAAAAACAACAGCAAAAAGGGAAAGGAAGAAGAAGGTACCTCTTTAATACATGTTTACAATAATACTAATTCTCTGCAAAAGGTCTGCACAATAATTCATTCTAACAAGAGTACCCTACTTGTTCTGATTGATTATAGCACTTTAAATATCATTTGACAATTTTCACATTTTCGCAACATGTCAAGACCTGTTTAAGGTCCAAATTTGCATAACATCCTCCCTATTGGAAAACATACTATTGATGGTAAAAATATCCCACCAATGAAAAAAAAATGTTGGACTAAGTTTTTTTCAACTGTTTTGTTTGACCTTTATTCCAATTTTTTGGTAGTTTTCTTAGAACATCAAAACCTAGCTTCTGAAATGCTATTTGAGACAGAACTGAATGCGTTAATTTCTTTCATCGAAGGAATCGAAAAAAGCTGTTTTGCATTCAATTTTTGTTGTGTCAAAAAACTGGCTTCTTTGACATTGGACTTCTAAGGTTTTATATCAAAGCTTGGTTCAGCAATACTGGACCTTGTTAACCTTAATTTATCCAATATTGGACCTTTTCGACACTTTAAGGACATTTAACAGCGTCACTTTCACTGAAGCAGCATTATTTGTATTCCAGTCTGACTGGAAGACTGCCGTAAAGAAACAATTTTAATTGAAAATCAACAAATGTAATAATAGATAAAGTAAGTGAAAAAATGAAGAAAACAATTAAGAAACAAAGCACTTAAAATGAATAAATAACCCTGAAAATACCGAGAAAAAAGCTAAAGCATTAAATACAAAAAGTGCATTGTTTTTACCGTTCAATATTATATCGATTTTTTCCCAAGTGGATCTATGATCTATGATCTATGCAGACATAGCTGTCAGCTTTGTAAAAACTCCACGCTCGTTCAGTACAAATGGCCAGCTGAGATGAGTTCACAAATGCATCTCATTATTGTATACCTGGTGAAGTAATTAGAGTTTTTCGAGAATTTTAGAGCTGTTTTATCGTAAAGACTAGTTTGAGGTATTTGAGCTATGCCCGGGAAACAGCAAAGACTGGTGTTCATGTAATCGAGCTGATCCTAGTAAACTAAGTCCACTACCCTCTGTCCGACTCCATTAAGTTAAAAATTCACATACGCATAAGCAAAGAATACATTGTTACAAAGGCCATGATCAACAGATCAAAGGTAAGATAAAAGTATGACTCTTTCCTTTTAATTGGTGATAATCTGCTTTGATCTGAAAATTACGACGTGACATCGGTATGCAAAAATGAGGAAATAACTAGCTTGTTACCGGTTCAACCAAATTCTGTACTGTTTTCAATGAATTGCTCCTAACACGTGTGCCTTAAAGCCTTAATATATGTGGGAGTTCACAATGATCTGTACAAAATTTAATGAGAAAAATAGCTAAGGGACGGTTCAACATTTTCATCATTTTTGAATTAGTACTTACAGTACGCAAGGGGGAGGGGGTTAAATGGGTCTGTACACTTTCACAGGATATGGAAAATGATGGTCAATTTTTGGCCTGTTTTGTGTAATTTTGCTATGATTGGGGGGGGGGGGGTCATCATTTTTAAAATGCTAATTTGGGGGGAGGGAGGGGGGTCATGCAATTTAGTACCCTAAGTACTAATTCAAAAATGATGATAATGTTGAACTATCCCTAAGATATAAGAGGCCAATGTTTCATCGAATTTACAGCTTAGCGTGTACTTGTAAAATTCATATCCACGACCTGACATGTACATACATGTGTGTGCAGCGACGCCACTTCTTTGGCCAGTATTGCAAACACACGTGAATATAATTGTGTATACGCTATGCATTGCATTACATGATGTATCATAAATGCAGGCACATGCTTCAAAGAATTTGTAACTTTATGTATGGTTAGCCAGCCAGTATAGAGAAAAAAATCAGAAGTTTTGGAACGGAGACACCACATTATCAAAGTCTGGCTACTAGCCTGCAACGTATCCGCGTAAACAAGTACTCTTGCAGCCTTCACGAGAAACGCCACACCTGGAATCAAAAGGTCATGCTCTAAATTGCACTGTTGATAAACAGGTGTGCCAGTGGTGTAAATGTCTTCATGGGAGGTGGGTACTGTGGCATTGTGCTGGGCTGTGTATGCAGCACATAACCTTCCTGACACTGCAGTTTTTATCTGTTATTTCCTCATTCTAAACGGCTGTAATTTTCTGTGACAGCTCTTTCGGATTCTTTTCAAGTTAGATGGTGGTGGTGAGGAGGAGGAGTAGGAGTGAGAGGATGATGACAAATTTGACCTTTTCTAACTCGGAAATTCAATTTCAGCGTCCCTTGGACAAAATGGCAGGGTTTGCACATTCTAAGTACACTGAAAAGTCACGGAAAGTATCGGAAACTATGTTCATAAGTAATTATGATGATAAAAGTGTACATTTTAAACTCATTCAGGGGTTCTGACTCAGTCGCTTTGAGGTCGTAAGTCAACAGCTCTGGTCAGCGCATTGGTAAGATGTTGACCTGGACCATTCTTACGGTCTTTCTTCTCTTATAGTAACTGGGAGCATGCTGGTGTTTGAATGAATGGCCGCTTTACGAAGAATATGAATGTATTATCATTATGTCAATTCACATCACATCGAATTTTGTCATGATGGTTTTAGACCCTTATAGTAGTGACTCTCACCCAGGGTTTCAAAGCAAACCCAGGCTAGAGTTGAAGACTTTGATGTGCCGCCTGCTGTGAGCATATGCTAATAAATCAGATAAGACTGGTTACTCCCAGCTGGAATCTGGCTAGAGGCCTCGTTCTTGTCCCCGAGAGAAAGTAATTTCGTTTCTTCTCAGGGATGTAGAGGCATCTGAAAATATCCATCAAATCAATTTCATAAATATGGACTGCTACTGCAGAGAAAACGAAGTACCGTGGGAATAACCACTACGCCTTAATATGACATCTTTTTATAGTTCTTGGTTCAAGACATGTTGTTTACAGCATGGTGGAATTGAACATGGAGGAGTTAACATAAATCACCAACGATTCTTCACTGTCACTGCTATCACATACCCAACCAGTGTTTCGGCCGACAGCTGCGAAGGCAAATGGACCATAGGGCAGGCTCGTGGCTTGTGGCCGGGGTGGTGGGAGGGGGGGGGGGTCTTGGAAGGTTGTTCCCTTTTTCAAACGAACGCATATATCCAAACTAGAAAAGAAGATTTGCTTCAAAAGCAAATCCGTCTGTGTGCCTTCAAAGGTTGTGAATATTAGGGGCTACAACTTTTGTCCTTTGGTACTTCACATTCCATTAAGCTTATGGCTGGATGAAAATTTCCAAGTCCAAATGACCTTGACCTTCGACATTTACAGGTCACATGTGAATTGCAAAAAATGTACAGTGTTACAATACCCACAATCAGATGAAAATTGACCAAGTTATGGCAAGATGAAACTTTCAAAGGGCCAAATGGCCTTGACCTTTGCCCTTTTGAGGTTAGATGTTCTTATAAAAATGTGCAGTGTTGCAATACCTACAATTTGAGTCCAAAATGATTAGAATTGGATGGAAATTGGCCAAGTTATGACTGGATGAAACTTTCAAAGGTCCAAATGACCTTGACCTTTGACATTTAGAGGTCACATGTAAGTTTCAAAATGTGCAGTGTTACAATAGCTACAATTTGAGCCCAACATGATGAAAATTGGATACAAATTGACCAAGTTATGACTAGAAGAATGCCACCATCAAAAGTGGCCTTTGACCTTGAAATGACCTTTGACCTTGAGATCACCTCTACCTGAAGTGAACCTTGACCTCAAAAATGACATTTTGGCTTAAAATTGACCTTTGACATTGACATGACCTTTGACTTTGACATGACCTTGACATTTGAAATGACCTTTACCTTGCTATGATGGAGCTTCTATACACTCGGAACCACATCTACTATAGTATATAAGATATTGAAGACTTAAAACTTTAATTAGCCCTCATTTGCACAATTTTGGAAAGCATGATCTCTCATTATAAAAAGGCCAGACTTTATCCATAGAAGTATAATTGTGCCAAGTTTGGAGTTTCTACGTGTAATACTTTTCAAATGAAATGTCGGACAGATTTGCCGACAAAGAAAGAAAGAAAGAAAGAAAGAAAGAATTCCTAGAAAAACAATATGTCTGTGTTGGCACACAGACATAAATACGTTCTTCGAATACCCTCCTTCCTACCAACGGAGCACTTTAGATATATGTTGGTCAGGATTTTTCATGTGACCCAGTCGGTAGTCAAATCGAGGTATTAAAGTTAATTCAATTCTGCTCTTTTTTGTTTGTTTGTTTGTTTGGTTTTTTATTTTTCTGTTTTGTTCTATCTCTAGTACATATATTGAACCAGAAATTCATTGAATGTGAGTTTGGCAGGATGAGACAAAACGCATGCGTACATTGTAGATTGCAGAAAATGCATTACTGTTTAGCACTCCACCGCTCAAAATTATCCTGGGTGAGATGGAGGATACCTCCGATGCCCCCTTGTAGGAGTTCGCCCCTGGGCCGCTCGCCTATTCGTTCAGTCGCACATGTTTGCTTCTCTGATTCTGCCATTCTGGTGCTGAGCAGCCTCGCACTTTTCCCCCCAGCGCCTCTCTATGGTGGCATATTAGTGCCATCAAAAAAATCTCTGCGAGAAAATTGAGCGAAACGTAGCAACCAAGAATACTAGGAAGCAAAAACGCGAAAACACGAAAACTTAAATGAGCGAACTTGAAAACAGGAAAAGTAGAAACGCAAAAAGTAGAATACTCGATCCAAAGCGATTTCAGTAATTAATCAATGAAGGCCCATTATTATCTTTTGAAGGCGGATATGGTATTTATCAATATCAATTCTTCTTTGTGTTTTAAAATAAAAAAAAAAATGTAAAAATAAATTGTTTAGTATTTTCATACTTACATTTTAGGGGCAGACAGTGATAGGAAAAGACATGGAGAGTATAGAACGTGGCTGATGGATTATGGGTATTGACGATATAGAAGTAACTTTTCTAGATGAAGAGGAACATTTCTCAATACCCTTACACCTGACAATGATCAACATACAGCATTGATTTGTGTGTGTGGTTTATGTTTGTTTGTTTCACTGATTAAGAAAAATATGTATTATTGCTCCCAAACAGCCGGCTGGAATCTCCTTAAACATAATCAGGGTGTAGGTTGACTTAATCTCTTATAGTCTGCACCTGAGGTGTTCACTACGTGGCCCTGCACTTGTTTCCGGATTTTTGACAAATTCGAGAAATCCACTTGTGGTGGGAGTACAATCATTGTGACCCTGTCACAGGGTTATTTATGTAGAATGGTGTATAATATGAGCCATCGCCCCCCCCCCCCCCAACAAAAAAGTTCATCGAGCACCTGGGGTGATGTGGAAACATGTGTGGTTTGTACATTGACACGGTAGGGCATTTCCATTCGCTGAAAACTCTTTATTATGTATAAATAAACATACCTTTACCATTATTTCACAGCCTGAACAATGCATGCATATTTCTCTTAACCATTTCTCAAATCTTCAGGCATTAAAGGCTTATGCTTTAGATGGGTCGATCGTTGCTGCCATGGCCCGGTGCTTGGGATGTGTCCACCTGTGATCAGCAACAGAAGAGTTAAAGTTAATATAGCACAATTGTATACTATTTCAAATGCCTGTATATACACTTTTGTAAATTGAAGATTTGGAGGGTCCTCCCAGAACTTTGTGTGTGATGCCTCTGGTTATGTTAGCTCATGATCAAAGCTTGTTCCCTCATTTCTGACTCATTTTGGAGCAAAAGTAACTTATAAACAAAAGCAACAACGAAAACAAAATACAAAACAAAACAAAACAAAACAAAACAAAACCCTCAGTGGGTGAGGCTTGCGGTGCATTCATCGGGTCTTCTAGTCCAGAGTATATCCACACTATCCCGCTCACAATATCCCTGATTTAACAGACAGATTGTTTGTTTTGTCGATTGTATCGATATTTTGAACACAACGAAAATTGGATCGAGGAAGAGTTCTTTGGAATCGAGACTTTTCGAGGCGTGTTTTAGTGAGAAACGTTACAAAAAAAAAAAAAAAAAAAAAAAAAAAAAAAAAAAAAAAAACGGCATACACAAATCACTGAGGTAATGAAACGTGTGGCTTCATACAATTTTTCTTTGGAAATGTTTTGGTTTAAGCTTCAAATGTAAAGTTTCCTGTGTTTTCCTCTTCTTTTTAAATTTCATAGTACGTTTAAAGTGAAGTTCATGAGAGAGAGAGAGAGAGAGAGAGAGAGAGAGAGAGAGAAAGAGAGAGAGAGAGCGAGAGAGAGAGAGAGAGATATCTGTGATGCCTAATAATTTTGTTTGTTTGTTTGTTTGACGCAAAGTTGAACTTTAGCCATTACGCAAATTTGTGGGCCTACATTTGTTTCACAGATGTCGCTAGTGAACCGAAGGACAGTAAAATCTAAATTTTGTCAGAGGCGCAAGGTTGATATTTTATGTGGACTGAAGACTATCAACAATTCAGTGACAGTAATAGAAGACCAAAGTGATGTATAAAGGTTTATTTAGTTTAATTCAGTTTAAACGTTGTTCTTTAATCTGGATAGCACTATATTACATCGAGATGATAAGTTCTCCAGAAGAGAAATTCATTGACTGGTATTATATTTTAATGTATCTCGACTTAAAAGTAGACGAAAATTGAGGGTAGAAATAAACCTATTGAGATATGTTTCCTGTAAAACACAATAAGCAGACAACGAGTAATGGGGTACAACGCTCATCATTTAGGTCAACGACACAAAGCACTTGTTCCAATGTTTATGTAATCTATACAAATTAAGCTCGACAATCAAGCGTTTTACACCATGTGCAAATGTGTCGGAATAAATAATGGCTGTCCAAAATACAGTACACGTCATCTTGCCTGTTTTAGTTTACATTTTCTAAGCCATAATGCCTCACAGATGACTCCTTGTTTTCAAGCAAACGATCCACATATTTGTAGTTATGTCTGTGTGAAAGAAAACACATTCTGTTTTGTCACAATTCTTTCTTTCTTTCCTCCTAAATTTTATCCACAGCGTGTCTGGGAGACCACTATAGCTAGAAATCCAAAGTGCAGCATGGTCATAGCCCTGTTACTAAAATTGATGCTCTAATTTGGAAAAATTCAAATTGATAAAATTATAGAAATTACTAGTAATTTATTTTTTTTTGTCTTCCATATTTAGTAAACTATGCTAAGAGAGATCCCATTTCCAGTTCAGTGTATGACTTTGTGTCATTTGAAACTGTTATGGAATGCAAAAAAATGTTGAAAAAAGTCCAATTTATGCAAATTAACTAAATTTAAAAAAAAATGCCCTTGCCCCTTTTTGCCACACCAAGCACAAGCTAGTTACTGTTATATACCTTCTTACTGTTACGGAACCAGTTTGAACCCACGATATATCAGCCTGTACTGTCAGGACCTATCCACTAGGCAACTACTGTCCTCAGCACAATTGACTGGCTGTTTGGTAATGCTTAAGTCTTGTAGCAAATGAGAAAAGAATCTCCACAACTGTGAAATAAATCGGGATCTAGATGAAGTACAGAAGTTCATGTTGAACCGATCTCTGGGGCCTAAATAGCTAAGTGGCTTCATCACGATGCAGTGAGCGTCATATCTATAGTGGGAAGAAGCATTGTGCCAGGGGCTATTTGAACCAGTTATGGTAGCATGATACTAAGATCGAGCGAACAGGTAAAACTGGTATTCGAAAGCACATTTTAATACAAGTTGCATTGATGATAATATTTACGGTAAATATTAGGCTTTGAGCCTTGAACTTAACTCTGTACACAAGCCAACAAGCATATAAGTAAACAAACAAATAAACTTAAAGCCAGTCATGTCTGAGGAAATTGATGCCGATTCATGGAAATCCTGGTGACAAAATTATCAGCGCCAAGGACCGAGAGGACAAGTCCTCCATAGGTACTGTTCGTGTGGAAAAATAATCGTTTGTTGAAAAAACTGGGTCTTTAATACAGTGTTTTGTCATAAAAGTCATCATATTTACCCCAATATGTCATGTCTTATGAAAAAAAATACATTCACTACTTGTTGCTAAAACAGGGTGTGCATGATGCACCGAAACGTATCCGCGAATTTCACTGATATTTGTCCCAGAACTCGATGGTTGATCACTTAAAAATATTGCTATTTAATAGTTTTCATTGTAATACATTATTGAGTTCTTTGTGGCAAACTTTTTTTTTCTTTTCTACACGATAAAGTCCACCAAGAATGTTTTGAGCTACATTTCTGCATGTGATTAAAGTACATGCTCTTATATGCATTTATCATCGGGCAGAATATTATATCAATAATTGCTATCATATCAAGGAAGTTTGTACAGCATTTATGATTTACATATGTTTAAGGAATTTAAGGAACGAAATTAAACATAATTGAGATGGCTCTGCATGATCAAACTTGCGTCCTTATTTGACATCGCTTTTTATATTCTACTGATACAGCATTTAACCTAACAACTGATTAGCTTTATCTGATTTTGCTTTATCGGAATTTTTGGGGTTTAAACCCTTGCAGGAGACCACAATATTAAAAGATATGTCACTCCAAACAATGCACATGGAGGTCTACATGGAAACCCGCCCACATGCAAATGCCAAACTACAGCTTACACCATGTGTGCTGAAGAGAATCTTGTCAGAAAAAGTACAATACATCATAAAAAATTGCGAGATCACGTTTGTTTCAACAGGCACATATAAATTTCTACCACAGAGCTGTGATTCGGTAAAGAATCTGATGTTAATTCTGATTCAGACAAAGACTATTAGTCATACGTGCCGATTTAAACGAAACTATACTTACTTGTTTGACTGGCTTCTACATAGTTTAAACCATCTATATGCGCCTGCTCTATTACATCATATTGTCATATTCTTTTGTTTAATTATATATTTCGAAATATTTTCTTTATATATATATATATATATATATATACATATCATTATTTTTACATATCATTATTTTTCTTTCCCCATTGTGGATTACTGTATACTCTATTGTATTTAATGCTATTGTATGTACTTGCGAAAAGGGTCTTGTATTAGCCAATGGCTACTGCCAAATCCTCGTTAAAGAGATAAAATTTACTACTACTACTACTACTACTACTACTACTACTACTACTACTACTACTACGCATGTCTTTGCATTTTCGTAGTCTGTCTTCAAAAATAGCTCTGCACACTGCTTTTTGTTTGGTCGATCGGTCATGTATAATGTGTGTGTGAGCGATCTGTCGCGTTACCGCTGCACCCCAGTCACAAAGTTTCAGTTTTATGTCGCGATCAGTGTATTGCAGATCTTCATTTGTAAAGCAACACTGGTTACATATCTCCACAGAATAAAATTATATTTTAGGCCCTATTATATGAATGGCAAAACCCGGGAAAAGCATGACAGTGTGTATGGTCCTTTTTAACAAGAGAAAGGCCAAAATTTGCAGAAGAACCAGTGAAATATGCTTGGCATATAATCAACACTCCTGACAGCCTTACATACCCGCACCAAAGCCACGAAGACTGAACTCTGCCCTAATTGCCCCATCCCTTTTCCAGTTCCGTTTTGAGGGAATTGGAATATTTCTTGCCTGCAAAACAGACTTACTTTGCGTTATTGT
Source organism: Hermodice carunculata (assembly GCA_964020975.1). Classification (NCBI taxonomy): domain Eukaryota; kingdom Metazoa; phylum Annelida; class Polychaeta; order Eunicida; family Amphinomidae; genus Hermodice; species Hermodice carunculata. The sequence goes on along the minus strand of OZ026623.1, from coordinate 45,545,891 downwards.
TAAATGGCCATTGAAGTACCTGTCGCACTGTCAGATCAATTATGTAAGGAAACACAGTTCGTCTTGGCTGGCAAGAAACAATTACCCGTGCGTCCAAACTGTAACATCATAATCTCGGTCATGGTGTACTGTTAGCCTCTGTGTGTGATCTAGGAAACGAATAGAGCTGGTTATTGGTATGTGACAATACACAGTATTATCACTGATACAACGTTGAAAGTAATGGATTCTCAACACATATAAGGCGTTCTGTGTGTGTGTGTGGTTTTTTGTTTTTTTTACTTTTTAAAATTCTAGTATATGTTGGGATTAATGATTGTTTATCATTAACAGGACTCTTGTCTTAGTTGTCACCTCGTCATGATCATGATCTATGACGACCGCCAATCTGGCATAGTCTATGCAGCAAAAATAGTTGCATGCTAATTCAAATTCTTCTCCTTGTTTACATAGAAAGTAACAAACATGTCTGAATGTACGTGGAATAACATGAAAAAATGACAGTAGACATATTTTGGAACAAATAGAACAGGGCTGGGACTGCCATATACATGTATATAGAGACCAAGGTACTGTCTGTCTGTCTGTCTGTCTGTCTGTCTGTCTGTCTGTCTGTCCAGCAGTCTTACAACTTATTTTCACAAAATACAAAATGCCAAAAGCAAAGAACCAAAGCAGGACATATTGCCGTCAGCATCGAGCTAAGCACCAGTTAACTTGCCATTTTTAAGAGAAAGATTTTAGAGGGATGGAGAGAATGGCATCCAACTCAAGGTCCACCTTGTCTAGAATGGCAATAGTAATTTTTATAAGAATAAAGAGAAAAATCAAACACTGGCGCCCTCCCCCCCCCCCCATGTACTGTATGCTTGGTCTTTAACTTCTTTTTTTCATGCACATTGGTATCAGCTTGCTTCACTTTCTGTTTTCTTCCCTCATCATGGTCTTTTCTCTCTCTCTCTCTCTCTCTCTCTTTCTCTCTCTCTCTCTCTCTCTCTCTCTCTCTCTCTCTCTCTCTTTTGCTGGTATGACCACAAGCAGTCATGAACAATGATGTGTTGTTCTTTTAGCCAAGATGTGTAGAAATGAGTGCGCAACTCCTGTCCGTAGAGCACCATTGTTACTGAAGTAGCTGTCATACTGCAAACACATCTTGTTCAAACAGCGCCCTTTGCAAACAATGTTGCTAATGTCAAGGTGATAGCACCTTGGGGTCACGTGATTGATCCGCTTTTGAGTCCCCTTTGAAAGCTGTCGCCGTCTCGTGTGAAAGCATAGTGACAGGCTTGCATTTATGGCTGCCCTTGATGTCGTTCGGGTAAATAGCTGCTTTTTAGGCCAATAAATATTATTGTATGTTGGAATCTATACAACATATTTACCCGTTGACAGGCCTTTGAAAAAAAGCAACCAAAAGTGACCACGGTTGGAGAGCAATATTGTCATTACGGCCAACAATGTGGGCGAAAAGGTCATCAAATCTTTCAACGCCAATTTTTTGAGAATGAAGTGTGTGTTTATCAATCAATTTTGTAGACAGCGTTGATTAAAGCGAATTGGTCGATCTGCTTTAAATGATGGTCTTTTGAAAGGTAAATATATTATCTAAGAACCTTTTTTTTCGTCAGATGTTTCCTTCCGAGTCTTTTGTAGCTCATAAAATAAATTAATTGTTGGTGTTTAGAATAATGATCAAAGCATTCGATTATTTTGTAATTATGTATTTTATTTGTAAACAAAAATAGGGTTCCTGCATATTGGTCTATACTTTTATTTTCAACACGTAAAACATTTTTTCTATGGATTATTTTTTAAGAAATGCAAACAAAATGTGCAATATGATACCCTTTAGTAAAACTGGTTTATAAAATCTTTAAAAATAATCGCACCGATATGAATCTTGTTTCTAACAAATCTATGTATCTGTACAATAAATAAAATGTACGGCTTTGTGGGTGAACTATGAAACATTGTTGATTTGATGTATGCTTTATGTTCAGATGGTGATTCCTGTGACCCCAACCTCATGCTGTCAAGCATTGCCAAATAGGAACTAGTGGTGTGCTTGTCTTGAAATCTGTTTTCAAAAGCCGGCACCAATATGTCATAAGACTGCACTGTTTCATTGGTCAGCTGGCTAAAAACATACCCCTCAAGTAGAAGTTGGAATTCTGGTCTGAAACTACTTGTCAAGCAAAGCAGTCTTTCTTGTGTGCACCGATTGCATGCCTCTGCTAATGACTGAAGATGTTTCCTAAATCCATTACATGATGTCTTATCATCATAAAAAGTTCGACTTGGCAGGGGAATATCATATAGTTGCCTAGTACCATCCCTTTTACCCAAGATCTTAGAGGTGTAGTGAAGAAATCCACGTTTGGAGTAGGCAGTTATGTTTCTTGAGATTGGGTATCGCTCCCCAGTGAAAACATGCGAGATGCTGTAAAAAAATTCCACATTTAGAGTATGTGGATGCATTTCCTGAGATGATGGTGCACTGCATCTAGCTATAACCTCCAGAACTAGGATCTCTTGGTCTATTGTGCCGAGGCCTGGCAGAAGTAAATGCTGGTTCAAATGGTTTGAATCTAGGAACTGAGCTGAATGCTGCCTTTTATGTTTGTGATTCCCCACTGTTAGTGCATTGGTTTCTTGACATCCGTCTGGTCTTCATAGCCTTCATCTGTGCATCTACTGCTGTCAGCATAGTCTCATCCATTTTTCTCTAGAACTCTGTCATTTTATCAGACTGGTCTGCCCTTTCTTAAGCCGTAGCAGCAGCTGAATGTGTAACTTGCTACTATTGCCTCAAGTGTGTAATTTCATCTTCTGCGTCCATTTCTGGAGTAACCCCATTATCTGCACTGGCTGCCGAAGACTGTCTTTCTACAGCTTAGCTATCTTTGTCTTTCCTTGGACCCATAATTGTATTCAAATGTCAATAATTGAAATGAAAGCAACAGACTCACACAAAAACGCAGTATGATAGGTAGTTGCCTAGCCAGCCGCACCAACGCTTCTTGTTAAACTTCAGTATATAAAGCTTCTTGGAGCACTATTATTTCCATAACATCCACCATCATCTGGTAACAAGTATTTTGAAGCAGCCCTTTTTTCATTTCGCTTATCATTGCAATGAATAATTCCAGGTTCACCAGCTCCACATGTGCCATGTAAAAATGTCATCAGCTGCAGGCCGTGTGACATCTACTGGATATCATTAAAGGTTCTGAGTCAATGTGGGAACATATTTATTGAGTCCGTCCAAGTGGGTAGTGTTCTTCTCTGTTACACACTGTGTGTGACTGTCAGTTCCACAAATGACAAGACAGACAGCTGGCTGCTAAACATACTGAAAGCTCCCCAGAAAGATACCCCCATAGTTTAAACTGTATTTCATATAGTGTGTAGCATACCTCACGTCCAACTAGGTGAGCATGGCACACCGCACCCTACCCTGGCATTCTGCATGCCTAGCTAGATGAGCAAGACATGCCTCATACTTTTATTTTAGGTTAATTTGGCATGCAATCCAGTGGCGAAAACTTTGCTATAGTCTCCAATATTCTTTTTATATTCTGTTAGACTTTCAGCTGAATAATTACACACTAATAACTATTAATTTCAAATAGTATTAAATTAACTCAGTTGAAAGCATTAGATGCCATACATTTGGTCGGAAAAGTGTTCGATATGGAAAAAAATTCTGCATCAAATATAAAAAAAAATTCCAGAAAGTTGCTTTCGTTTTTATAAATGTTCAGCCGTTACTTTTGCTCAGGTAATGTGGTGCAAAAATACAAGCCAACTTCAATGATATGTAATTGAACAGGAACAGAGGGAAAACCGACAGGAGGGTATAGATGGACCAGGAGAATTACTGATAGTATAGCAATGACAATGGATTTAAATACTTTGAATGTCTATCGTCGCTCTAAACCTTTGTCAAAAACATTTTAAACATTTTTGGTTATGATGACAATAAATAATACTTTTGCATTCTTTTTATTGATGTTATAAGTTGCAAATATTTATATAGCTTTGCTAAACTCAGCATGTATCCAAATTATGAAACATTGATATCTTCATACAGAATAGTTTGGAATTCAATAATAATTTTGGCTCTAACAACTCAATTCGATATATATATATATATATATATATATATATATATATATATATATATATATATATATATATATATATATATATATATATATGTGTGTGTGTGTGTGTGTGTATACACACACAAAGACAGCTGACTTATTGTTTGCTTATTTAAATCACTTCGTAACGTCACCTGCCGTAATATATGTGTTCTTTTGTGTAGTATAAGGCACCGCTATCTCTTATTCAAAAACCCTTTCCCAGATATTCTGAAACTTTATGGAGACATGGAGGCTGTCTCTGTCATCACAACGTTCGGTTAAATGATGACATTTTATTGATTAGTATTGATTAGTAAATATTTTATGCTGGTTTTTCGGATTTTAAAGAAATATCTTTTTCTCTGAAAGCATACAGCTAATTGCTTCAAAACTACTAAGGGGCATTTTGCAGTATTGGTAGATATTTCTGTTGTTGGTAAAGTGGCTGTGGGAATTTCTTCCAATTTTTTAAAGATTTTATTTTCTTGTTTGAGGTTTTTTCGACTTGTTCGCCGGAACGCAAGTCCAGATATGTTAAAAAATCGTGGCAATTAAGTCTGAAAAGCTCATTCTGTTACGTTTGAAAATTTAGTAAGGATAGTGCAATCATTTGCATTTTATTAAGAATTGGAAAGTGTTGGTGGTCGTTACCTCAGAATTTCAGAAATCAGAATGCTCTCCGAGACATCCTGGCACCGCAAAAAGGTAGTATCACTGAAGTTTTGCACTTGATGTATGATTAGTGACCTTGACGTTTTTCTTCCGTATTAGGACGTCATCTTAAAAAAATTGTTTCTTTAATAATCGGAAAAATAATCAACCGATTTGAAATGTGTTTGGTGGAAAGCTGAACTCTAGCCAACCATTTGCCATACGTGCACCTTTTTCGTAAAGTTGATAGATAAAGTCATATTGTCGTTTTAAAAAGATGCATTTTTTAACCTCATAAAGGTTTGTACGTGCGAAATTTCAGATTTGGCTTAGGTCTGTCGGTTATTTTTTTCAGCATGAATACACTTCTGTATTGGAGTTACGCACATGATACTTGGCTAGCGACCTTGAGCTATATTGTCAAGATCAGAGAATTTTTAAGTTCTATTTTTTCACAATATTTTAAAAGTCATAACTCTGAGCTGCTAATTAGCTTCACAACAATATTGCACGGGTAGAATACCATTGTAATGTATTTTTCTATTGTATATTCGGTTTGTTTGGCTCCTTAATAGGTCAATATTGACCATTTCTTTTTAATAAAATGTTGCTTTCTTCGTAACATGGGCTTGCATGAGTTAACTGTTTAAGTTTTCGCTTCTGGAGGAATGGCGGACCCACGTGCTGCAATAATCGTGTTAACACAAAATCAATCGAACCAAAATCTGGCCTTCTTATCAGTGTGGGGTTGTATCATGATATACTGGACGGTTTGAAATTATATGCAGAAATTCCATAGCCCACCTTTAGCTCAGGCTGTCTTTGAATGAAAATATCTATAAGCACTTAAAATACCATCAATTTGTATGATTAATATTAACAATGTACACCTTTACTTGTGGCCAGTATTTATTTACTCGGTTTAGTCATTTCTTGCATTACAATGTACACACTGACAGTACAAAATGGTCAACCCATATCTATCTACTGAAATGAGCAAGGGCAACGATTTACCCTTTACACCTCGGTGCACAGACTGCACACACACACAATTTGATGGCTTGATTTGTTCTGCGTGTATTTTTTCTGTTCTTTTCCTTTTCTCTCCTTTTTTGGATGGGGAGGGGTAAAGTCTTCAGGGATGTAACACACACACACACACACACACACACACACACACACACACACACAGTGGCCCCTGCTCTGTATGTGGTCACTTTTTCTTGCCTGAACGGTTAGCCACATATCGCAGGTTCCATATTACATATGTGTAGGCCTTATACTAAGACGAAAGTAGACATACAATGTATATTATGGCAGGTGATCTTAAATCGGCTCTATCTCTCTCTCTCTACACTCTATCTATCTATCTATCTATCTATCTATCTATCTATCTATCTATCTATCTATCTATCTATCTATCTATCTATCTATCTATCTATCTATCTATCTATCTATCTATCTATCTATCCATCCATCCATCCATCCATCCATCTATCTATCTATCTATCTATCTATCTATCCATCCATCCATCTATCTATCTATCTATAATTGGGATCGATTGAGTTGTTCAAACCACAATCACTCACTGAATGAATATCAATAAATTTTATAATTTGATTACATGCTGAGTTTAGTAAAGTTATATAAATATTTGCAGCTTATCAGATGAATGAAAAAAATGCAAAAGGATATTGTCATCATACCTCATAATGCTTAAGATGTTTTTGACAAAATTTGAGAGCGACAATAGACATTTAAAATCTATTTTAATCCATTGTCATTCTTGTCCTGTCACTGATACTTCTAGTCCATGTGACAAGGACATTCCTCCTAGAATATCCCAAGACAGATCGGAGATAAACAAATACGGAAAAGAATTGCTAAATTTATGTAAATCTGCAAACTTGATTATATGTAATGGTCGGTTTGGCTCAGATAAAGGTGTAGGGAAGTTCACTCCTTTTTACCCCTCGTGGACGAAGTGTTGTTAACCACCTCATATCTAGTCGTTCATGTCTTAACTCTATGTCTTACTTTGAGATCGACCCGCTTAGAGTAGAATCTGATCACTGTCCTGTTGTTTTTAATTTGAAATTTGGACCTAAATGTAGGCCTTCAGTACAGAAATCTGAGATTGAAGGTCGTACAATGCAGGTTCTCTTATTATAAATGGGATTTTACATGTATCTTTAAGTACTACGAAGAATTGACTACAAATGTCGCTATTAAAAAAAACCGCGGATTTCCTAAGTATTCTTTCCCCAGAAAATACAGTGGAAGATGTCTGTGTTGGATTTTATAGATTTCTGGGCTATGTTATTAAAAATGCTTTGCAGGAATGCAATTTGCAATCCAAAACAAACTTAACGTCAAATCGCTGGTTTGACAGTGAATGTAAGGCTTTAAAAGCTCAAGCACATAATTTTGTAAAATGTAATGAATTATCTGACAAAAATAACCACTCGAAATTTAACCAGTTACAAAAAAAAAAAGAATATAAACAAGTGGTGCCGAGAAAACGCAGGCAATATATGTATAAAGTAAGACTTAAGCTCAAAACCTTGCGTTCCAACAGCCCCTGGGACTATTGGCGTTTCCTGAAAGGTTTATCAAACAAGCAAGCTAGCAATGAAACAGATTTACAAAAATGTTATCATTTTTTCAGAGTCTAGTTCCCCACCTGCTACCTAGTACTTTGCTTTACAATTTATAGTGGATATTAGAAATGCTAATTTGGATGAGATACAATACGGATCAGATCTTCCAAAAATCTTAATAATATGAGAAATTCTTAATTCGTTTATAACTGAAAGTGAATTAAAAACACATCTAAGAAATCTTAAAACCCATAATGCACCAGGTAGAGATGGAATTGGAGCCAAATTTTTAAAATATGCAGTCTCGCCTGACTTGCCCACTTCTGTGTCTTTACAATTTCAACCTTAGATGTGGTAATTTCCCTGTTCAGTGGTCAGAAGGCAGAATTAATCTGGTAACAAGGCAGACCCTGCTGATTACAGGAATGCTCAACTGACACTGAAGAATAATATGTTTGGAGATGATGATATGTTCCAAGGTGGTTTCTGTCAGAACAAAAGAACAAATGATACTGCTTTTATTCAAGTATGTCTCATTTAAAAGCAAAACATTCATTGGGAAACTTTTGTATGTATGCTTTGAAGATTTTACAAAAGCGTTCGATTATGTTGACCGCGGTGCTCTTTTTTTATAAACTCCAACAAAGAGGTATATCTGGAAATTATTTAAGTGTGTTGAGGAATATGTTTGGTAAATCTAAGAACAAGGTAAAATGGCAGGGCTTTCTAGGCGAAAGTATGAATTGCTCACATGAGGTACTCCAAAGCTGAATTATCTCCCCCAAAATGGCATTTTATAGTTAGTTTTCCAAAAACAAGTATTAAGGTGTTTAATAAACGTAAACATACCCCATGTATTTACTTCAGTGACCAGTTATTGAAAACTGTCTCACAAAATACTTGGGCCTTATCTTTGATTCAAACAAAACACAGGTCTTACAGTCAACACATACATATCTCGCTGAGCAGGCAAATTGAGCAATATTTTTGCAGCCTAAAAATGTATTAAAGATCAACGGGCAAGCCTACCCCATCATGCATGTTTAAATTATTTGATGACCAAATTCTTTCTATTGTGGAATATGGTTGTGAAGTGTGAACCTCTGTGAGACTATGTGATGTGATGGAAAGTATGCTATAAAGTTTTCTGAAAAGAATGTTGGGTGTAAGGCAGCAAATACCAACCCTAGGTGTTTACGTGGATACAGATAGATTCCTTATTCAACAGACAGCAGGTCACATTAATGAAATATTGGTTGTATATCTTAACACTGCCATCTAAACATGTATTCAAATCAGCATACAATATGCTACACGAGACGTATCATGCAGGACAAACAAATTGGTGAACAACGGTAGTGAAGATTCTTTCTTCAGCCAAGCTCATTTCTTTCTGGTATTCTCAACCAGTGGACGATGATTTTACCTTTATAAAAACATTAAAAGATTAATTGTATAGGGATTATATCCAAAAGTGTTAACCTATGCTTCACTCCCTAGAAGATGACAAAAAGCTGCAATTATATAAAGTTTTTTAAATGAATGTCGCGCAGAATCATGTATTCAAAGTATACCTGGCGTTACATACATTCAGTGCATTGCCAGACTTAGATTGAGATCTCACAACTTACAAAATAGAATTAGGACGCCGTGCCAAATCTCAAACCTAAACTTCCTATTGCCGCATCTGTGTATGGTGTTATCTCGGAGTTGTGGACGACAGGCCTCACATTTTTATACAATGCCTAGTTTTCGTGGATGAACGCAATGAATTGTTTGAAAAAGCACAAAGCCTCTTGCCAAATTTCATGGAAGTGGATGTAATAGATAATTTTGTTTTAATAATGTCATGTACATATACTAATATCCAGTCTACCTTCAGCAAGTTTTTACACAGGTGTCTTTCAAAGCAAATCTGAATTAGAAATCTGTAATTAATACCTAATTTCATTTATGATACTTCTGTCCTGCCTCCGCTGGCTAATTGCGATCAATGTGTTGTTGGTGCTAAGGTACGATTCAGTTATCCGGCGGAGACGGCCTACAAACGTCATATTTGTGAATATGGTAAAGCAGATTTTTATATCTTCAGAACGTATCTTAATTCACTCGATTGGAATACTTGTTTTCTTGGTAACAATATTGATCTAAGTTGCGATTCTTGGTCAAAATTATTCACGGATGACGCTATTCATTGTATTCCTAATAAAATCGTAGAAATTAGACCCTGGGATCTACCATGGTATAATTCCATACTTTACCGCCTCAAACGGAAAAGTCATAAGCAATGCTCTGCAGCCAAGAATTCTAATTTTGAGGCTAATGCATGGGCTGCATTTTGTCAAACTAGGAATTCATACCAAGAACAACTCAAATGTGCAGAACGAGATTACAATGGCAAATTACGGAAAGATCTCAAAAACTCCTCAAAGCAAAAGAAATGCTGGTGGCGAACCGTGAAATATTTTCTTAAAAGTAATTATTCTTTAGCTGTACCTTCTATTGTTCATAATGGAAACCTTGTTTCGGATAGTAAAAGTAAAGCCGTAATTTTCAATTCTTATTTCTTACAACAATGTCATGTAGATGCCAGTACAGCCACTCCTCCTGGTGTAACTGACGTTCCTAACTCTTGTCGCGATTCTATCATCATACTTGAATCAGAAGTTCGTGACTCTTCTAAGCCTGGATACGTCAAAAGCCTCTACAGCCATCTCTCCCTCAATTACCAAACTTTTCAACTTGTCTCTCCTTACCAAACAGTTCACATCCTCTTGGAAAAATGCTGACGTAACCCCCCTTTACACAAAAGGACAATACAATTTATGTGCTAACTATAGACCTATCTACCTTCTTAGCTGTGTTGGAAAAGTGTTTGTGACAATTGTTTTCAAACACGTTTTCACCTTCATCCGTCAAAATCTTATTGTCTCTACTCACAAATCCGGGTTCATACCTGGTGATTCCACTGTCAAGCAACTACTTACACTGTATTATCAGTTATGCCTTGCTCTTGAGAAGCAAAAGAAAGTTAGGATCATTTTTGTAGACATAAGTAAGGCTTTTGATAAATTTTGGCAACATGCAATACTCTTTAAACTGGAAAAAGCTGGTATTACTGAAAATCTTCTGTCTTGGTTTTCTAATTATCTTTGTCATCATCGTCAATGTGTGGTCCTCGCTGGTAAATCTATTTCCTGGGGATACATCCAAGCCGGGGTACCCCAAGGCTCCGTGCTAGGCCCATTAATGTTCCTGATTTATATAAACGATATTGTGGACATTGTTTAGTCCAATATAAAAATGTTTGCTGAGGACACGACCCTTTATCTAACAGTGAATAATCCCGTAACTGCAGCTGAATCACTTAACTCCAATCTATCAGAAATCGAGAGATGGTCCAAAGATTGGTTAGTTACATTCAATGCCTCCAAGACCGAATCAATGCTTGTTTCTTGTAAAGTTACATCTATTTTCCATCCACCTGTTACCTTTCAAGGTCATGTGCTGGGAGACAAGAATAAATATAAACACCTTGGTGTCACTCTGTGCTCTGATTTTCGTTGGAACGACCATATCTCAGAAATTATATTTAAAGCTAACGATTTCATTAATATTATGAAGAGTTTAAAATTTATTTTGGACCGTCCAGCACAAGAGATTATTTATTTTTCATTTATTCACCATATCCTTGAATATGCTAGCCCAGAGTGGAGTGGCTGTACTGAATCTGATGCTAAAAGACTCGAAATCGTTCAAATTGATGCCTCTCGCATTGTGACTGGCTCAATGCACGGTACCAACATAGACAAATTATACGAAGAACTTGGCTGGCAATTATTGTCTCAACGGAGAGAGACACCTAAGTCAATTCTTATGTATAAGATAGTGAACAAGCTTGTGCCCGAATCCTTATGTTCTGTAGTTACTTCTAATGATGTGCCTTCTTTCAATACGCGCCGGCCTTTCAATCTTGGCCATTTTCAGGCTCGCACCGACTTGCCAGACAACTCTTTCTTCCCGTCGACTGTTATGCTGTGGAACCAGCTCCCAATTGAAATTCGAAATTCGCCTTCTGTTCACGTATTTAAACGTAAAATTTTTAAATCAATACCTCGGTCAACTGATTTCCCTGAGTTGTTTAACTTTGGAAATAGGTGTACTGCTATTCAACATACGCGTCTCCGTTTGGGAGCTAGTCCGCTTAATTCTCACCTATTTAAAATTTGGGTCAAAGAATCACCTGCTTGCACATGTGGCTCATACGTCGAAAACACATTTCATTATTTTTGTTTCTGTCCGAAATACAGAAACTCAAGATCAACACTTCATAATAAAATAATTTTTCTTGCTCCTTTTACTCTTAGAACATTGTTGTATGGTTCAACACAATGTTCTTTTGCAGATAATTGTAATATTTTTACTGCAGTGCACAGTTAGATATCTGCTTCAAATCGTTTTAAACCTACTGGTATTGGCTGAATAATTTTGTTCTCTTATCTCAGGTTCAATTTCCAGGCTTTATCTCACTTGTGTGATTGTTCAAATCCACACTCTAATCTGGAAAGATTCTACACGGTAATAAATACCCCTCTATCTGTCTCGTCCATATTGGCGTCTCCTCCACTCGTACCCATATGTCTAGTCAGTTCAGTGCTCTGTCCTTTCCTTGCAAGAGGGATTCACATAGTGCAATGCCCTTTTTCCCAATTGCGAATAACTTGTGCAAAACATGTATGGAAGTTAATCCAATAAATATGTTTATACCAAATCTGTAATTAGAAGCAAAATGCTCAACACTGTGTAACTCAGTATTATTCGTTCGTCTAGATGAAACCACGTCTCAAGGTTGTTAGGATGTGTCACAAGCTTGCAACGATTGTGCTTATTCACAATCCAATTGAAACACTTAAGATATTACTTCTATGACCATCTTCAGATGTGCTTGAATGAAACTACCCTGAGATATCACTATTACTGTGACATAAGGGTACAAAGCAAAGATTAAAAACATGTACATTTTATACGTAGAAAGCATTGGTCGTGGGTACCATAGGGTACTCTAGTTTCCCATAGTCATTTTATACATTTTATCTGCAGAATGCATTAGCCTTGGGTACCATAGGGTACATTAGTTTCCCCTAGTCATTATGTCTGGGTGCCAACCCAGACATTTTGTTTTTTCAAGAATTAGTTTTTTCCTTTCTTTCTTTCTTTCTTTACGACCAGATTTATCCGGAGTTTTTCTTGGACCCTACAATTCCGAGAACCACCAAACTTGTTATGCTAAATGACCTACCAGTGAAATTACGCACCTGACTTGGAATAGGCATGATGATTAAAATTATGCAAATGAGGGGCAATTAAAATTTAAAAGTTCCCTATCTTCTAAACTATTGGACACGTTGTTCTAGTTTACACATATAGGTTTGAGACAACTGGTAAATCCAACAGCATACAAACAAAACTTAAGGAATTTTAATGTATGCTGAATTCACCAAATTTCTCCCCAATCCACACGCAGGCCTTCAACTGCCTGCTGTATGACCTATTGCTTGACATCTATGGAGCCAGGCAATCATTTTGCATTTATAATTAATTAGCTTAAACCTGTCTCACAGGCGGCTTTCTATCCATGCACCCTAGGTGTATGCTTTGGAAGGTCTGGGTCTTGCAGCAAAAAAAAAAAAAAAGAAAGAAAAAAAGAAAAAAGAAAAAAAAAAGGGGGGGACTCCCAAAAACTGTGTAATGAGGCTCTTAATAAAATACAAAGAATCTCTTTCTGTTCATGCAGGAACAGATTGACTCCATGCTGCCACAAGTATCAGGCAGGCTATAGTTTCCACCATTGCAGAGCAGACCTGTCAATGCACCATGAGTAAAACTGGTGTCCTAGCTGGCCTGTTTTTTCCCGAGGCAGTGTCAGTCTGCTGAGCTTATCAGTCCAAAGGGAACACAGGCTCCAGACTATAAGGCAGAACAAGCCTTAGTGTGCCCTCTGTTAACAAATAGACTAAATACAGAACTGAGTTGCCCAGACCAAAGAGGGTAGAATTTGTGTCATCTCAGTGGGCACCTTCATGTCTTTGTTTTCTCGTAACCAGTTAGATGAAGCCTGTTCTTCATAGCCAATACTGAGACAGTATAGTTTTGTCTTGGTTCACAGGTACATGTTCATGTAGTTTCTTGACAGCAGCTGTTAAAATTTGTTGATGTAATAAAAGAAGAAAGCAGTTTTGTATTGCATGCATACATATCTCCTTGAAATATAATATGTATACACTGTACATATATATTATATGCACACATACTCATCCATACTGCCCAGAAGGGCTGACCCTCTCAAGAGGGGAACACTTTTCTCTGGTCCCAAGGGTGCCCGCTTTAGAGAGGTTTCACTGTATTAGTAACCACTGGAATTTTCTCTCTTTCTCTCTCCTTCCTTCCTTCCTTCCTTCCTTCCTTCCTTCCTTCTTTCCTACCTTTCTTTCTTTCTTTCCTCTTTACACCCAAGTTGGTCTGGAGATTTTCTCAAGCAATATTTTTCCGAAAACCACCAAACTTGCTATGGTGACTGACCTAACCAGTGAAATTGTGCATCTCATTTGGAATAGTCATGACGTTTAAAAGTATGCAAATTTAGGGGCAATTAAAATTTTAAAAGCTTCATTTCTTCCAAAATATTGCAGATACTCAAATTTGCAATGTGCATTCACAGGTTTGTGCCCTGTGCCAGTATAATGGAGAGTATAAGGTAAGTAAAATTTCAAATTATGCTAATAAGGGGCTGTGAAATTTTTGAAATGTATTTGCGTTAGGATAACATATCATATATGTGTGTACTCGTCATACTCCAAAGAATTTATATGTTCCGTATTTGGGTCTGGGATGTGAATTGTCGAACAAACAATTGAAAGTTGACCTCGAAGCATCCACCCCATAAATGTCAATATAAGTCACTAATTATTTGTGATAAAATCATAATTACACTTGCATCTTAACCCTGACATATTGACAACAAAAAACGATCCTGCCATTTTTTATGTCTTGTTACGTTTTTCTGTTATCCATCTTCAAAGTTTGACGTTTCAATTTTCCCTTTGATTTTCAGGATGTTCATTTTCTTCATTTCATAGAAAAAGAACGAAGCAAAATTTAGAAAATCGCTGAATTGTTTTTGCAGTTCAGACATTAAAGAATCGAAAGCCGTTAACCGGATTAAATTTCGCCCAGCCGTTTTCTTGGAATAACCATTCTTACGTGGGGTTCTCGTCCTACTATTATCCTTTGTGAGAAAACAAGCTTCAAAGGCATGATGTTGATAATTTGCTTCTGAAACAATACCATTTGCTCAAGTTGAGCTGATATTTGTACAAAACGTAGTAAACATCGTCCCTTAACATTTGGGGAGGTTGTCAATCAATTCTTAGCCAATCACATGAATAAAAGAGCCTTTGAAGTACGGAAAACATTATTCAGCGATCTGTCAAACGGCGACAGCGACAGTCTGATTTCAAAGTGTGACGTCATGGGCCCGTGACCTCAAGCCTGGCAACGAGAGGACTTCGGTGGGGCGGCCTACGGCCGCTCGTGGTCAGTGCACGGATGGCGGGTTTGGTCTTCCGCCCCCTACCTCTTCATCCCGTTTTTACAGATAGTATTTTATTGTATTTACTCCTATCTGTATACTTAATGTAGTTAGCTTGTTGGACTTGTCTGTACAATTTACTTAGTTAGCTTTTCATTATTTTGTAGCTATTTTCTCAATGAGTTTCATTTCTCTTTCCAACCTGAGTTTTGTAACGCTATTTTGTGTGTTGTCTCTGCTGTTCACGTTTATGCTTATTTCGATGTGTTTATTTGTACTTTTATTTCCTCATCCCTGGGTTTCGATAAAATATTATTATGTACGTAGGTATTGTTGATTAAGGTACCAGCTTTTTCCCCGCCTGTCTTTTGTAAGGAGGACCACTGAGGTAATCCATCGCGGCACGGCCTTTGAAGTTTGAAGGGACATCGTCTGACGATTCCCGCTCCTCTTGAACATTTAAAGTCTCCCTTCATTAGAACGCAAAACAAGCAAGATAACTATAAAGGAAACCACTAAAGCTATGATATGTTAGCATGTTTGCATCTTTTCCCTGCCCACAAACATACTTTCGGCATGTTGCCTTAATTCGCGGTGCCGCAGTGATACCACTCTCCTTTTGCCATGGGCCGTTGCTACCTGCAGCCACGTGACAGGCTGTTAAGTATGATTGACGGGCGGCATTGTGCCGTTTGGCGGCTGAAAACCAAAAGAATGACACATGGACGTTCAGATGTCCACATGCCTGTGTTGTTTTTGGCGTTTTTCTCATATTTCTACTCAAAATCGGCCATGCAAAGGTTTTTGGTGTCTTAACTGTCCTTAAGAGATTTTATTTTACTCATAATAGACCTGTTCGTACCAACTTGTACCGAAATTTTCCGGACCTTAATTTATTAGGCATTCCATTGTCGGCCTGATTATTCAATCAACAAGTGGCAAAGTCGGGCCCACGTCTTCGTATGTTGACAACGGATGCCACGGCTCAAACTAGTCATTATAGCATGCACTGAGCAGAATAGTGCAAATCTTTTACCTAAAATGTCCCCCAGGAGACAGGGAAGGAAATTTTTAAATTTCATTTCCTCGAAATAAATATTACGTTCCCACGCAAAACTATTTCGTTCCCTCCAAATAAAAGCGTATATGCACAGATACCAGTCAAACAAGCCCCAGAAGGGACATATGATTTTCTTTTTCATTTCGTTCCCTTGCAATACCATTTCATTCCCTCGAAATACTATTTCATTCCCTCACAATAAGTATTTTGTTCCCTCGAAATACTATTTCGTTCCCACGAAATACCATTTCGTTCCCTCGAAATACTTTATCTTTACCATGCAATACTTTTTCATTCCCTTGCAAAATCATTCCGTTCCCTTGCAATCAGTATTTCATTCCCTCGAAATACTATTTTGTTCCCTCGAAATACTATTTCATTCCGACGCAATACTATTTCGTTCCCTCGAAATACTATTTCGTTCCCTCGAAATACTACTTCGTTCCCTCGAAATGCTGTTTCGTTCCCTCGCAATAAGTATTTCATTCCCTCGAAATACTATATTGTTCCCATGCAATACTATTTCATTCCCTCACAAAACTATTTCGTTCCCTTGCAATAAGTATTTCGTTCCCTCAAAATACTATTTCGTACCCACAGAATACTATTTCATTCCCACGCAATACTATTTCGTTCCTTCGAAATACTATAGCGTTCCCTCGAAATACTATTTCGTTCCCTTGCATTAAGTATATTGTTCCCTCGAAGTAATTTTTCGTTCTGAGGCAATACTATTTCGTTTCCTCGAAATACCAATTGTCGTTTGCTTGCAAAAAATTTTCTATTCTCTCGAAATATTTATATCTTCACCTCGCAATTATTTGTTTTTCTGTCGCGTAGACAAAGGACACAATAACAACTGGAATGTTTGCAGGGACAGGAGACTACATGGCCCATTGTTGTACACTGCGTAACTGTGGTAAGTAAGGCTTTCCTTTGCCTCATTAGAACACTGTGTAATATTGTCATACAATTCAGGGTTCGCTCATCTGAACAGCATTATGTGTGATCTTCGAGTTTGGAATGCATGATATCTTTAATATTATAAACTGAAAAGGGAGGATACATAGTACTACAACCAAGGAGCCTGGAACAGGGAGGAGACAGAACTTGCATGTCCAGCTGCGCCAACATTCTTTGCACCAGTCGTTTTTTACGGATATCAGGATTATATTGATTTTGTCAAAATAAGAGTATTATAAAATAACTTTACACGTTAAGTGAATACTCACAATACATGTATGTAAACACAATCCATGCGTATCAATGTCATATATATATATATATATATATATATATATATATAACGATTTTCAAGATTGGGGCGATTTTTTAACTGGTTAATGTGAGCATTGACTTGACGTGTAAAGTTATTGGAGTACGTGTAAAGTTATTGGAGTAAACTTGTATCAGGTGCTGTGGAACTATCCTAGTAGCGAATAGTATTACCAGGCAAGAAAGATAAAAGTGTCAACTAGGTCTGGAAAGGTGAAAGCGGCCGGAGAAATGCGTATAGTATAAGGGAAAGCCCATTCCAACCATCCGCCCCCCCCCCCCCCCCCTCCTAGAACGAGGTTGAAACGAGTGGTTCCGGCAGTTGCGTTCCACCTTTTACCATATGGCCCATATTCATTCCAATAGCACCACCCCATGCCAATGTAAAAGAAATATTTTCCTAGATCTACCCTAAGGATTGCAATACTGTATGACTTATTCTTTGGAATTTAAAAATGCGACGCCACAATGAAATAGAATGGGTTTTAAGATATTTAGAAAAGCATAAATAAAATGCAAACTGGCCATGACCAGGTGGTGTATTTCACTCCAATAAACGCAGGGAAGACATTTTATGGTAATGTACTGTTTTATGTCCCAACAATCGCCAGTCAATGTTGAGAATATCAAAGTTGTGTGATCCACTAAGTGACAAAAATAATAATCATGCTTTTTCGATAGAACAATCTCAATCAAATCCAATGGGGGAGTCTGTGTAGCCAAGCATCATCAAATCTACAAATTAAACACAAAAATATATTTGTTGTGTACATATTATGATGACAAGGATATTATCATCCTTCTGATGTGTAGCTATGATATAAAGTTTGATAACATGTTTTACCGGGTGGAGTTTTCAGTATGTAACAAGATATCTGATCACATCTGAATGTTGATACGGAAATATTGATCTCGTTAGGATGCACACACATACACACACACACACACACACACACACACACACACACACACACACACACACACACACACATACATACATACATATATATATATATTTATATATATATATATATATTTATATATATATATATATATATATATATATATATATATATATATATATATATATATATATATACAAGCAAAATGTGAAATAGACTTTCAGTTCATGTTTAAAAAACGATTGTGATTCGTGTTTTTTTTTTTTTTTTAAGACTCGTGCATTTTCCTAGGTATTTAATCGTACATCATGGCAGTGTATGGAAGATATTTCGCCATAACTTTGCAAAGCAAATTGATCCTTTGAAGGAGAAAAAGTTGTTTTCATTTCTGGATTCTTTTTCCATTATTATGATGAAAAGAAAAATGACATAAAAAGTGATATGCCAGATTTATAGATGTGTTTTGTCATGGTCTTCAGACAACGTGTTACAATTTTCCTGCCCCGGGATTGTGTGAAATACCAAAATGCACCTCTCACCAAAGCCCAGACTCTTCCCACGAAAATGGATCGTGTACTGTACACAAATTCAACAGCTGACTACAGAATCTATTCAAGGAATTTAAATAAATATATACACGGAAATTGCATAATGTGTACAAGGAACCATAAAGACCTAAGTTATCCATCGTATTACCATTATCTCCCATGACATCCTTGTGTATGACATACATAAGGAAATTGAAAAACGTGTACAAGGGAACATATAGACCTAAGTTATCCATCATATTATCACTATCTCACATCACAACCTTGTGCAAATGATACACAAAATTTCTTATCATAAGTTATCCATCATTTTGATATTATCTCATATCACTTCTATGTGTATGTAAAATGTAAAACACAAAAATAACGAAGATTACATGAATGTAATATTTTGGGATCAATAGCACTGAAACGAGTCTTGCGTTGGTTCCCCTCTGATGGTTCCCTTCAAATTTGATGAATATGATATGTTCTTTAAATAAAATAAGGGCGTTCATATATGCAATGATTTGCAACTAGAGAACTACACATCAGGGCATGCACTTTAATCACATGCAGAAATGTATCTTAAAACATGCTTGCTGGACTTTATCGTGTAGATACGAAAACCGGCACAAAAAGCTCAATTATGTATTACAATGAAACCTATTAAATAACGATCTTTTTAAGTGATTAACCATCGAATCGGAGTTCTGGGACTTATGCCAGTGAAATTCACGGACACGTTTCGTTGCATCATGCAAGCATTGTTCCAGCAACAAATAGTAAATGCATTTTTTTTTCATATGACATGACGTGTTCGGGTAAATATTAAATATTATGACTTTTATGTCAGAACACTCTATTCAGGACCCATTTTTGTTTCCAACGAAAGATTATTTTTCCACACCAACACTACCTATGAAGGACATGTGCTCTTGGTCTTTGGCGCTGATAATTTTGTCACCAGAATTTCCATGAATCAGCATCAATTTCCTCAGACATGACTGGCTTTAAGTTTATTTGTGTCTTTACTTGTATGCTTGTTAGCTTGTGTACAGAATTTAGTTCAAGGATCAAATGTAATATTTACCGTAAATATTATCACAAATGCAAATGTATAAAAGTGTGCTTTCTAATACCAGTTTTACCTGTTCGCTCGATCTTGGTATCATATCAATATTAAAAATAATAACAACAACAACCACAACAACAACAACCACAACAACCACCACCACCACCACCACCACCACCACCACAACAACAACAACAACAGTGTTTTTGGAAAACTACCCCGTTACAACAGGGGCACAAATAAAACGGGGTTATTTGGTGTGTCCATACATTTCCTTTGAATCCATTTGTAAAATACAATTACAGACTATAAAAGTTAAAGTGTTCAGTAGATTAATTCTGTTAGCTAACATAAATGATGTATATACGTGCATAATATAATAATATAAACCTCATCTTGAAAAAACTTGCACGTGATATTCTGAAGATCCCAAATTACTTCCTTTATCAAATTGTGACGTTTTCGATCAGGAAAAGAAAACAGTAAAACGAGAAAACGCTAATACGAAAACACAAAAATGCGAGTGCAAAAACGCGACATAATTACTGTCGCATTTTCGCGGTTGTGTTTTCGCATTTTCGTCTTCGTGATTTTTAGTTTAGTGTTTTCGCATTCGTTTTTCTTGTTTTCAACCAAGGAAACAAAACATTAAAATAAGAAAATGAGAAAACGCTAATAATTAAGGGGAAGACGACAAAGCATACATACAAGTATATATCTACTCTCACGATTTCACATTTTCTGTATATTGTGTTGTATTAAAGCCATGAGACCCAAATTATAGAGCTTTATTGATAAGAATATAGTGATTTTATTTTACACTCACCACTATTGTAGGATTCCCTGCAATCCCTAGTGTAACAATGGTAATATGTTCACACACCCCTTCCATTTTTTTTCTAATTCGATAATTTGTTGAAAATCATTTAACTGACAACAGTACATGTGACCAAATTTGGTTAATATTAAGAACAGGTACATCCGTACTGAGTTCTCAGAGAATCTAACATATGGTGTGGAAGCAAGAAATCAAAAAAACGAAAACGCACACAACTCCAAAACAAGAGAACTACGAGAGTCGTGTGTTTAGCTGACCCTTCATGAACAAACTGTAGTGCTCAATGCCACCTAGTGTACAGGTTTCTTTGACCCTACCACAAGGAAAATTTCCACCAAGTTTCAGCATGATCTGAATGACGATTTGTAGCAAATGTCGAAAATAGGAAAAAAACACACATAGATAATTTTTAAAAGATTTTTTTTTTTTAAATCAGAGCTCCACCTCCTAAACAAATTAGAATCTAGGAGTACCCAGATGTGTCCAATTCTAAGCAATTGGCCAAGTGGTTTCAGAGAAGATGTTTTTACGATCTTGACAAATATCAGGTGGTACTGAACAAATTAAGAAATATGTGTCTCTAGAAGTGTCCCTCTGTGAAATCAAAGCAATCGGGTGAGCAGTTTTAGAGAAGAAGATTTTTTGAGATTTGCAGCTGAATCTGAGTAATGGTTCTTGAAAAAAAGTCAAAAAATAGCAAAAACACAGACAAAAAAAATCATGAAAACTAGAATATAATTGCAGCGCCATCCGATGAACAAATTGAGGACTAGGAGTCGATAGGAGTGTCCCTGTGGTATATCAAAGCAATTGGGTGAGCGGTGTTGGAGAAGATTTTTTAAAATTTGCCCCGCCCCCCTAAAAACAAGATAAATTTGTTTTTAAAAAATCCAAAAATCACTGGAGAACAACCAGTGTCACCTTGTGAACACCCAATTTTAACCCTTCTACAAGGAACTTATCCAAAAAGTTTCACATTTATCCGATCGAGTGACGGGTCTGGAGAAGAAGTCAAAAATAGCAAAAACACACCAAAAATCATTAAAAAATAGGAAAAAATCACAGCGCCACCCGGGGAACAAATTAGGAACTAGGAGTGTTCCTGTGTGATATGAAAGCAATTAGGTGAGCGGTTTTAGAGAAAAAGATTTTTAAAGATTTGTCCCCCCCCAAAAAAAAGAACAAAGATAGTTGTCATAAAAAATATTAAAAAAAATTACTGGAGCGTAAAACATGGTAGAGACCCACCCAGGGCACACCCCTACTAAGTTTGAAGTGGATCTGGCAGACGTTTTATTTTAGAAGAAGTCGAAAATGGAAATGTTGACGGACAACGGACGGAAAACCATAAGATAAGCTCAGCTGACTGACAAGTCAGCTGAGCTTAAAATAATAATATAAAGAAGTAGAAGGAGCAGAATCGTAGCATCACCTGGTGAGGAAATAAAAGTGAAGAGATCATTGGAAGTGTCCCTATGCAACTTCAAAGAATGCAAGCAATTGGTGACGCGGTTTCCTTGAAAAAAAAATGCCAAAAAGGAGCAAAAAATGTAAACAAGATAAAAATCCATGGAGAGTAATCATCTGGGCAAACATGGAAGAAACCTCCCGAGGTATATCCCCACCAACTTTTAAGTGAATCTAGCTGAATGGCTTGGAGAAGCCAAAAATATGAATTCCTTTTGTAATTCCCATTGACAAACATGATGGTCAAAAGGAATGTATAAATAAACTGAAAAGTATCTATATTAAAAAGTTCTGAATGAGGAATAAAGAACATGACCAGCTAGTGGACAACTGTGTTGGACCCTTCCACAAGGTATATTTCCAGTAAACCTCAGAAAATTTTAAGTGACTACTTTGAAGAAGTCGGAAGTAGTAAAACCAGACAAAAATCCGTTTAAAAAGTATAAAAACGCAGTGCCACTAGTTCAACTAATAAAAAGGGTCCTCAGAAGTGTGCCTATCTAATTTCGAAGCAATTGACAAAGCAGTTTCAGAGTAGATGATTTTTCAAAAAAAATTTCAAAACTTGACCCCCCCAATCCTTTTAAAATCTAAATATCACTGGAGCATGACCCTTTAAACAAAAGTGGTTGAAACCGATCAAAAGTACATCCTCGCCACGTTGGAAGAGCACGATTTTTGACAAGTCGAAAATGTGAATTGAGGACGGACGGATGACGGACCATCCTAAAAACTCAGCTGATTGACAAGTCAGCGGAGCTGAAAAGAAAAGTGATGAGCCCGTTCTCGGCTGACGGTCAACTTATCGAAAGTCCAGCCTTGGTCTATGGGTACTCAGAAGTGTTTCAACGAAATTTTGAGGCAACTAGCAATGCGGTTTAAGACAAAAAGCTATTTCATGATTTTGCCATTAAAAAAAGGGGAAATATTATAAAAATCTAAAAAGCTAATGATGTTTTCGAAGAAGTCAACAATGTTAGCAACCATTGTAATTCCCGTTGACTTAGACTGCAACCAACAGTAAAAATGATTGCATGCATTCACTGATAAAAACTCAAATTGAAAATTTTGTCAAGCGTCAATAGCATCACCACCTAGTCAACAATTTTGCTTCTCTCTTCCAGGAGGTAGAATTCTATCAAGTTTCAGAGCAATTTTAGGGACACTTCTGGAGAAGTAAAAAATAGCAGAAAAACACACAAAATTGCAAAAAAAAAAAAAAGAAAAAAAGAAAAAAATCAGTACCACCCGCTGAACAAATTCAGATTTACGAATCCCCAGAGGTTTCCCCGCAATTTCAAAGCAAGCGGCTAAGAGATTTTAGAGAAAATTATAGTTTAAAGATTTTGCCCCCCCCCTCCCCCCGAACGGATGAGAGTGGAAGGTCACACAAGGGCATATACGTGATTGAACACATATATGCATGCCAAAGCATATAATTGATGAGTGGCATATCCCACCATCTATTCTCTCGGTGACGGCTTGTTCTGTCCATTCGTTCTCTTGTGGCTCTGCCGTGCTTAATAGTATGGCATATGCTATCACAATGTGCAATGTAAGTCATAAGAAAAGAGGAAGATAGGCTTTGTATGTAAATAATGATAAGGTACTGGGGTAAAAGAAGAGCGCATGGTACTCGTTGCCTTTTCGACATTTTTGACGACTTTAAGTAAAATGGTCCTACCTATAATTAAGCCTGATATTTATATTTCAAGTTTCACATTATAGCATTTATTACCCGTCTAGAAACAGAGAAGCAATTTCTTAGTATGGAAAAATTAATTTAAGGTATATTTGGTGTGGTGAAAGCAATATGGATATGATAGTTTGCTAGCAAGCAAGAGCAGATGGCACTAAAATGAACTATTTTGCCAAACAAAAGGTGATTTTTAAAGATGCCGTTTCCATGGCAACCAAACACAGGTAACTGAGGACAACAGGGAAAAATAATTTTAGGGGACGCTAAAGATAAATAAAAACCATATTGTAGCTTTCTGTACGGTGGGGTAATTAAATTCTCCAAAATGGGTCTCTGGCCGCTGGCCTATGATAAACCATTGACCAGCCCAAATGGATATTGCTGAAAGATCTCCGTTTAATGTAAGACTCCCTATATCGTCATCGCCTTGATCGGCAATGACAAAAAGAGACGTGTCGTCTGCAAACAGCCGAATATTTGATTCAACTGTACTTGCAATGTCATTAATATAGATGTAAAACATCAAAGGTCCTAATATTGAACCTTAAGGTACACCAGCTCTTATGATACGCCAAGATGAGGACTGTCCATTTATTACAACACGCTGACGTCTTTGTTTTAAATAGCTTTTGCACCAGGCCAGCAAGTTTTGTCTGCTGCCGATGGATTTAGACTTGTGAAGAAGACCTTTATGCCAGACGTGATTGAGAGCCCGTGAAACATCCAGAAAGGCAAATCTGACGGCTTTCCCTTCATCCATGGCTTCGAGCACAATATTATGAATCTGTAATAATTGTGAAACAGGAGAATCTTAATTTTGGTAAGCAGACTGAAGCCATGTAAGAATTTTATTTTCAATACAATGATTGAAAACAAATTTGAAAACACACCTTTCAAATATATTGCTAACACAACTAAGGAGAGATATTGGGCATTATTTTTTTGTAAATTGCTAACTTTCTTTTTGTGTAATGGTTTAACATTTGCGCTTTTCCAATATTGTGGAAAAATTACACTTTCTGAAGACCTGTCAAATATCATACACAACGGTTTGCTAATTAAGTCAGAGCACGCCTTTAATAATTTAGTGCTGTCAGAGCCACTCGCCTTAGGCACTTTAAGTACAGATATACAATCTTTGACCAAAATTTGTATTTACAGATTTCAGCTGGTCATCATTTAAGTCGCCCTTTTCAAAGATGTCTTTTATGTTGGTTTGCTTTGCATCTTCTAGGGAACTTTCGAAATCAATCTAAAACTGAGTGTTGTCCCTCGGCGGTCTATAAGTAACAACTATCAAAATTTTGATGCCATTTTTAACAATTACTTGAGACCATATATATCCCAAACTAGGCCGCTCCAGATCTCTCCTTCTGGCGACAGGTAATCCATTTCTAAAACATACACATACCCCTCATCCGTGGCCTCTTTCCCTGTCGTTTCGCATTGGTTCTTGAAATCCATTCACTACAATTTTATCATTAGTGACGCAGGCATTCAAACATGTTTCTGTGCATGCTACCACGTCACATTGGTATGCAAAGGAAGAGAAATCGTCTTCCAGCATAATTTGCGTGTTTCTATGTCTCTAGTTGAATGTTATTTATATACCTATATATATGGCGAGTTATCATGTTGCAAAATTTGCTCAAGTCTCTGTGATAAATTGAATTTGTTTACCAGCCTGTCAAGGCAAACTGAATTGCATAATAACAAATTTCTATTAGTGTTCTATATAGGCCACCTGAATCTGCGGTATCTTTCTGGGACAAGCTCCAAACTAGTCTTGACCAGGCCAAAACATTTGGTATTGACCAGATCATAATAACGGGAGATGATGCTGATTTTTCGACGCCACTAGGTCAAAGACCGGACAACTTCTGTGCAACTAATTTTCTTGTTACTCATATTCAAGAACCTACTCGTATCACTGAAAATTCTTCGCGATGTCTAGATCAGATAATATCTAACATTCCTAATTATATTTCCGAACCTTGCGTCTTACCACCGATAGCCAACTGCGATTATAGTGTGGTGTCGGCCAACTTTTTTTGACGTAAAACTGATCATGCGTACAAGAGACTAATTTGCCAGTTCGAAAAGGCTAACTTTGACAATTTTCGGGACTATCTGAGTTGTATTCATTGGGACAACATCTTCTATTCCAACGATGTTAATGACTGCATTTCTTCTTGGACTATGGGCTTTCTGCAAGCCGCTAAAAAGTGCGTGTGTTCCTGTAAAAAAAGTAACTGCTGACTTGCCATGGTATACTTCATCTTTGCGCTGTGAAAAGCGAAAGGCCCTGTGCGACTATTCTAATGCTAAACACAGTAATAAAGTCCTCGTAGCCATGAACTTTGAGATACTTGTAACAGGTTGCGCAACCTGTACCAGAAGCATCTTCGGGAAACCGAGGAACAACATAATAACAAATTAAATAATTCTCTTTAAGATTCAAAAAAAGAAAAATAAAGTCTGGTGGAGGACCGTTAAATGCTTTGTTAATAAAAATCATCGTCAGTCAATACCCTCAATTATGCGGCTGCAAGCACGTCACCGACAATGCTTGTAAAGCCGATTTTTTTAACTCCTTCTTCCTGAGTCAGAGCAATGTCAGCATATTTCCAGCTTCCAACCCTTCACCACCTAACCACCCTGTAAATTCCCTTGGAAGTATCAATATTTCTGAACCAGAAGCTTTGGACATACTCAAAAGTCTCGACACTACTAAAGCTACTGGTCCGGATGGCATGAGCACATGACTTTTGAAAGAAGATGCCACTATTATTTGTAAACATCTCGCCAAACTATCTCATTTTTCTTTGAATCAAAAACAATTTCCGCCCGTCTGGAAAGAAGCCCACATCACACCATTGTACAAAAAGGGTGAAGAAAACCTATGAGACAACTACAGTACTATATCTCTTTTATGATGCACCGGAAAAATTATGGAGAGAGTGATTTTTCAACACGTCTTCAACTTCTTTCGAGATTATATGGTTCTTCCTGCAAATCAGTCTGGGTTTATATATAGTGAATCTATGGTTAATCAGTTACTGTCTCTTAATCATGAATTATGCTTGGCCATTGACCAGCAAAAAGAAGTTTAGTTCAAACGTATTTATTTAGTCTGAATAGCCCTATAGTACATCAAGATGACTAATACACGGGTTCTCAAGAACATGGAGACACACAGTAGGTATGTACAAGACACACATGACAATACACATGTTACCAATGTATTATATCTGTGTAAACTCTGTTCGAATATCAAGAGTTGATTACTTGTAAGATACAAGTTAAACCAGTATGAATTGAGTTCAAAAAGAAGTTAGAGTTGTTTTCCTGGATATTAGTAAGAAGTTTGACAAAGCATGGCATTGAGGCCTCTTACACAAATTAGGAAAAACATGGCATTATTGACAACCTTTTGACATGGTTTGAAGATTATCTCCATACCCGAAAACAACTTGTGGGTCTTAATGGTCAGAACCCCAGTTGGGGGACCATATCTGCCGGTGTGCCCCAAGGATCTGTTCTTGGCCCATTACTTTATTTAATGTATATCAATGATACAGTTAATGTTGTTAATTCACGGGTAAAACTCTTTGCTATCTTACTATCGATGATCCTACTTGCGCTGGTTCCGTCCTGAATAACGATCTAGCCTCCCTGGACGTATAGATAGTCTCCTATAAGGCACTCAAAATTGATATTATGCTCATCTCTTTCAAGAGGAACCTTGGAGACCACTCCCCACTTGTTTTTCAGGGACATCAACTGTAGAACGTATCTGATCATCAACATTGAGGCCTTTTATTAAAATCAGATCTTAAATGGAATGCACATATTAAACAAATTGCAAATAAAGCCCCAAAACAGTTAAATATTATGAAAACCTTGCAATACCGTCCTGAACGGGCAACACTAGAAGTGATCTTTATATCTTTCATACGTCCTATTTTAGAATATGGTTATGTGGTCTGGGACGGTTGCGCGCATGATGATGCACAACTTTTGGAAGACACTCAATTGACTACAGCCCGAATAGTGGCAGGAGCAATGAAAACCATCCCAAGTGAAACCCTTTATGAAGAAACCGGCTGGGAGACTTTATTACAACGAAGAGAAAGATCAAAGGAAATTATGATGTACGAAATAATTCACAAATTAACCCCTAGTTATCTTTATTTCGTTCTTCCTAATGCCCCTATACGCCACCCTAATACTAGGGCACGACTCGACCAAAACAGACGCTCTGACCTACTTTCCTTTAACTGCAGAACAACATTATGTGAAAAATCATTTTTTCCTTCAGCTATCACCTTATGGAACCTTCTCCCATCCGAAACTAGAAATCTTCCGACTCTATCCCTATCCAAAAAGAGAATTTTTACTCCCAGACAATTTTCGGTCAAATTGCCTGAACTACTTAATGTAGGTAAACGATACTTGTCTGTTATACATTCTCGCTTGCGTATGGGCCGTAGTCAATTGAATGAGTACCTTTGTAAGATTGTGAGTGACGGAGTTTGCCGCCTGTTCATGTGGCGCCACCAGTGAAAGTGTTTGGCATTACTTTCTTACTTGCCGAAAATATACTGTCGCTAAAGATAATTTACATACGATCATCAGCCCTTTGGCTCCATTTTCTATTAATACAGATCTGATTGGTAGCGACCCTTGCAGCCTCGACGACAATACTATTATTATTATTTTTTTTAATTTGTTCAAGACTTCATAGAAAAAGGTAAACACGTTCAGGGTGAAACTGTAACCTGACAAATTTTTATAAGTATTGCTGACAGTTTTGTATGGACAACCTACATTGGTACTACCAGGGAGGCTACACGTGTAGCCTCTTTGGTACTTCTGATAATTTCATGAGCCCCTCTATCTGTGCTTGTTTATGTGGCATCTGTTCTTTCGTATGTTCCTCCATCTCGCCGCCCATCGAGTCTCCTTGAACTCGGTGATTGGCTGCACATTGGAGTTGTATTGTTAAGTTTGTCCCGTGCTTCCGTCCTTTCTCTGCAAGAGGGATTATTATAGGGCTTGGCCCTTCCTCCCAATTGCCTTTTTTATAAAAATAAAATGCGTTGAAACCAATATAAAATTTTGACAAGAAGTATATTACTATGAGATTGGTATCTGATGACATTCTTATAATGTCAGCAATGATAGATCGCCCAAATATTTTTACCTTCCGGAGAAAAAAAAAAGATAGAGTTGACTCTTTGTCCACCAACATGGAATAGAATGTGTGTTGATATACAGCTCGCAATACAACAATGAAAAAAAATGTATTCTACACAGAGGGACAAGGGCCAAACATGGAGAATAATTAAACAAAGGTACATAGCATTGGTGACTTTGCCACGAGTTGTGAACACCATGTGTGTTGACAGAAAACGTAAAAGTACAAAAAAAAAAAACAAAACAAAAAAAAAAAAAAAACTAAGTGCATTGTCTGTGGTTATCTCATCATGGCTCCTGCACCTGTGCTCTGTCAAGCGGTGTCTCCCTTTTACTTGTCTCCTCCGTGCGCCCCTCGTTGAGTCCCCTGACGAGATGACAGTCGTACATTTGGAATGTACGTACTGTATGTCTTGTGCTCTTGTCTCTTCTTTTTTAAAGATTTGTATCGGGCTTTGCCCTGCTTCCTAATTGCTTTCTTCGGAATAAAATACGTTTAACCCCCCCCCCCCCCCCGTTGGGGGGGGGGTCGCACAAATGGTTAATAAGTGGTACAGGAGAAAAACAAAATTTGGTTCCAGCGACGGCCAATATTGGCTCCAGGTATCAGTCGCAAAGCCTGTTTGGTTAAACCATTAATGAGATTGAATGATAACGTATATGGGGTACACAGCTGTTAGGATGTCATAACAGTTGTTCCACGAATAAATTCATGGACCGCCTGCACCAAAAAGACTGAAATTGACATTATGACCTGTATTAGGCACCTGGCTTCAGAACGGATGCAGTGCATGTCTGTGGTAATTAAATGTGAAAAAGAAATGAATGGTCTGCTTAAACATAAGTGTAAGCCACACATGCACCATGATCAATGTCCATGTGGTAAGTGTCCATGGTTGAATCGTCTCGCACACAAAAACCAAAATCAAATACAAGAACACATGGCAACGTCGGACAACACGGGTCCGCGGGTAACAAGGGCAACCCCCGAAATTATGCCAAAACACACTCTGCACCCGGAGTGCGATGCGCGGTGAAATCTCCATGGTCTACGTAATTCTGGTCACCAGCAATTGTTTTCACGGGGCTAAAAAAGAGGATTCAGCATTGTATGAAATAAACGAGATGTCCAACCCCACACCAGACCTTAAAGTGGCCTAAAGTTTGCCCTCAATTTACTAGCAGACAAACATGGAGAAATGTCTCTGTGTCGTCTAGACATTTCAGAATGTGACAACTTTACAGGTGCATGTTTGGTGAAGTACATAAAGTCATCACATGGAAACTGAACCTCGATGATCACATTTACAACAAAAGCTGAACTAGCAGAATGGAATAAACAGTCATTAGGGCTTACCCACTGACAGAAAATATAATCAAGATCGCTTTTTTTACCAACCACCATTGGTTTGAAGCTGGCTCAAGACCTGAACTTTACCAACACTCTAACGTCCATTGTCCAAGATTCAATTACCTTGTCTTGTTTCTTCAAACTTCTGTTCAATTATGCTAGCCTATTTCTACTATTGGTTAGTCTTTTATTGGTCTATACGTGAGTGGAGCGCAGCGGAACGCAGTCCATTCTAAATCCTGTATAGCCCAATAACACACTACAACCAATTTAGAACGCTTATCATTGGCGTTTCAAAATTAGGCAAAAGTGATTGGCATGCAGTGAGTGACAGGCAATACAAGTGCACACGACATTCATTTGTTTTGCGCAAGTGGGCACATCGTGACAAACTTTTTGCTACACTTTCAGTTGCTGCGCGAGCAGGTAAACCACGCCTTTTCAGTCATGAGATCCATGTGTCAGGCACACCAAGATTCATAGGTACGAGCAGAATTTATCAGAGGCAGAATTTCACAACAACAACTATCTAAAATTTGGACAGCAATTTATTGCTTACCATGATGAACCCCAGACCTGATTGGGGCGGCATGTGCACCTATAAAAGGAGAAGTTCCCGCGGTAGTTGAGTTCACACCTCAGCGGCCAGTCAGCCTTCTTGTAGATATAATTTTTACTTTTTTCAGCTTTCTTTCAGACATGCTGCCTCAATGCTGATTACTTCATGGAGGTAGAGTCTCTTCCCACCTCCATGATTATTTTACCCTCCTGCATGCAGGTTGTCTAGTATTTCTGAAGGTGTCCGGTCAACCGCGTGCTCACAGATAAAGGCGGTTTTTGTCAGTCATGCATGAGGTCACTTTTCAGTCAATCACCAAGCTTACTTGGGCTTCCGAACAGTGGCTGTACAAGTTTCCTACACACGATTCAGAAGAAACACGGTTCGCTGATCGGCCAATTTGACTTGTAACACCGAAATCGCGTTCTACATTGTACGTTCGGTAAGATCCTCGTTGATAAAAATAAAAGAAGCCTTGAGCTTGCTCCTAGCTCTCATCACCTGCCAAAACACATGCGGTAGCTCACAAACCTTAAAATAAAAGGACGGTACGCTGGGACTTTTGTACCGACACGATGAGATCGTTGAATATCAGACAGCTGAATTTGGACACTCTCCCCCCCCCCCCCACGATCTCTGCACATTTCCTCCTTGTCAGCATTCTCGGGTACCGAGTTTTTACTGCTCTCTTTAACGCCACTGTTGCAAAGGTTCATTATACGACCTTAATGGTTTTTTCTATTATTTAATACCATACCTTAACTTCCAGGAAGGACCTCCAACTGAAGTTTTCTATTGTTTCAGACCATACCTTAACTTCCACGAAAGCACACCTCCAACATAAACTGATGACTTACTGGTTTAGAAGTACTACTTTTGAAGACCATAAATGACGGACTGTAATATTGCAATGTTCCTTACACTTTTATCCAAAAATTTGAAATTTACGCAGGCAAGAAGGGGATTCGAACTGCGGCAGTAAATTTCAATAAAAATGCTTGTATGCAAAATGCAAATACGATGATAAGTCGGATGTTAAGTTAGATCGAACAATAGAAATGTTCATTAAGATAGGTAAGGAACTTGGTGCAGGTCCATAGGCGTTTTGCTGAACCTGCTCAATGGATCAAAGGACATGTTCGGCTGCGCCTCGCGTGTCGTTTGATTTATCTTGCAGGTCCAGCAAAACGCCTATGGACCTGCACCGCGTTCCTCACCTAACACGTATTGCTCAAAATCGTCGTGGACACGCATTACCTCGCTCAGGTCCAACTCCTCTGTCGCTAGCTTTTCATTCAAGTCTTCACCCGCGTCACTACTTTACCATTAGCCTCTTGAAACCCTTGTCCTATAATAATGATATCTCTGCGGCCCGCCATTTCTGTACCATGGTCCTGTTAATAACAGGTGGCTAAAAATGAAATGAATAAATAAATAAATAGTAATTTTTGGAGTGTCCGGGAAGCCATAGAGTTTCTTCACTTCAGCTCATGCTGCTAATAATCCCGGGAAAGAGCCGAGGCGTAAGGGCCCCCCACTTATGCTACTATGACTAGCAGAGATATTAATGAAACAACTTTTGAGGTGCACGGCACACCTGTAGTTATATTTTAACATATGGAAACTATTAATAGTTCACCAGACATACAGGAAGACCAAATGTATTAGTAACCGCCAGCAGCATATGGAGTTGAAGACGACAAGTTAACAATGCATATATACATTGAATATTTCGTATAGTTTATCTTGCACATATAACAAGAATATTTCTAAAATAGTCGATCATTTTGAGAATATAACAAGTTAATATGATTTGTAATAGATTTGGTTCCTCAGAGTCTACCTATAACTGTAATTATTGTGACCTGCTACAAGCCTTCCATTTTGCTTCTTGTCCTCAGTTACAATTAACGTGTTTCTATTGGGTTTTACATGTTTTCAACACATACTTCCAGTCTTGCAATTTGTGTTTCAGTCTTCCGTTGATCAGCATCCAAATCCAGGACAAAAAGACCCCTTCGCGAAACATTACGTAAAACTTTGTCATTCTAACGTCCGTAGTATTAAGAGTTTGGATAAACTTGATGAGCTTCATTAGCGCAAACCGAAAACTTGGATGTTATTATTTTATCCGAAACTTGTCTTGATGCGGAGTTTTTTTATCAACTCCGGTCCTCTTCATTGAGAACTTTCAACCTCATCTTAGAAGCGACAGTCCCACAGTACGAGGAGGAAGGGCCCTTACATCATGTTTGTGAGTCGCTACCATGTCGAAGGCACACTGACGTAGAGAATCTTCATTCAGAATGCATTTGGGTTGAGATTACCACGAAACATGGGGTTTTACTGATTGGAAATTATCATCAACCCCCTGGCCAGCCTGCTGAAATACTGGATGCCTTTCTTGAGTCTTTGAATACCTCTGTCTCTATAGCACTTGAAGGTAACAGTCACTCTCTCCTTATTAGTAGTGATTTTAATCATAGATGCTCAGACCAGATTTCACCACATCAGGAAAGTGACCTTGGTTAAGCGCACACCGTTTGTCAACACAACCTCTGACAAGCCTCGGATCACCACCGAAAGAGCAAAACTTATTTGTTTCTGAAATTGACCATGGAAGCGTTTTAAGAATAATATGCCACGTCCTTATACACTCGAGCTTTCCATGAAAGTCGAAATGTTTTACCAGTTTTACAAAAAGTCAGGTAGCCATGTACTCAACATAACTCAAAAATCGATGTGATCTTACCTTGCTAAATCACATTCTAAACTGGACGAAAACGAGATAAATTCAAATCAATGGTGGAGCTTATATAAGGCTGTCTCGGGATCTAAAATCCACCAGGATATTCCTCCAATTTTGAAAACGAGCAAATCATATCTTGCAATGTAAAAAAAAAAAAAAAATTCAATACATATTTCGCAAGTCAATGCACAACTTTTTATGACATTGATTCCCCTGTAGTGCCTGAATTTAGTCACCGTACTCAGTCTGGATTAACTGAAATCACATTTGATGAGGAGGATGTTTTGAAAGTTTTATTGTCCGTAGAGTACTTCTGCAGCAGGGCCTGACAATATTGGCAACATCCTTCTCAGGATACTGCTCGCTCCATCTGTAATCCTCTGACAAACTATAAAAAATATTTAAACTTTCTCTTAATCAACCTTACTTTTTCTCATCCTGTAAACGTTCCAATATTTGTCCTATCTTCCAAAAATCTAACAGACAAATACAAAGTAACTATAGGCCAATATCGTTACCCTGTAATGTTTCTAAAGTCTTTGAACGGCTACTGTTTAATGTGCTCTATGAATATTTCACAGTAGGTAATATCCTAACATCTAAAAACTCAGGTTTCAAGATAGGCGACTCAGCAATAAATCAACTTCTCTACTTACGTCATATTATCTACAACGGTCTAGAGCTATCAAAGAAGCCAGAATTTTATTTCTTGACGTCTCTAAGGCGTTCGACAAGGTATGGCATCCTGGACTCCTCTTTAAACTTCAGCAGCTTGGCATATCCGATCGTCTTGTTACCTGCGTAGAAAGCTACGTTTCTTATCGACTCCAAAGAGTCATTATTCATTGTCAATCCTCCTCCTGGCTTCCTATCCGGGCTGGGGTACCTTAGGGCTTTATCCTTTGGCCCCTTCTATATTTGGTTTATGTAAATGACCTCGTAGACAACCTCACTCGTGAAGTGAAATTGCTTGCTGATGATATTAGTGTACACAAAATAGTCAGTAACCTGTTCAATCTTAACGCTACCCAATCTGTCTTTAAAATACACTGGGGCAGGCTATGGCGAGTGTTATTCAATGCCATCAAATCATTATCTGTTTTTTTTTCGGTGAAACGCTTGAAACTTCATCAGCGGTCTGTTTTCTTAGGTGGGTCTTCGATTCCTGAGGTAGATATTCATACACATCTCGGTATCGCCTTGAGTGGTGACTTATCTTGGCGTGCTAATGTCATGCGGATTACCAATAAAGCTGGTCAGAGAAAATCCTTACTTCGGAGATTAAAGTATCAACTATCTCGCAAATCCCTAGTCAAGCTGTAATGTGCTATGTTCCGTCCAATCCTTGAATACGGTTGTGTACTGTTCAACAAATGTGGTAAGGTGCTGTCTGATCGGTTGGAGTCGATTCAGTATAAGACCGCCTAAATTTGTAGTGGTGTATTGAAACATACATCACATGTTAATTTACTTCGTATGCCCGGGTGGCCAACTCTTGCAGACAGACGTAAATACTTCAAGCTTGTCCTCTTTTACAAAATGTACCGTACAGCAATCTGACTCCGTCCTTTCTATCTGATCTACTACCCCCTCCTCCTGTTGGTTGAGCTTTCCGACATTCAATGTCCGTACACTCCATTAGATGCAGAACATCGCGTCTGGTTAACTTTTTCCCAGACGCTATCAAACAGTGAAATAGCCTTCTTTCTGGCATTGGAGATTCCCTTTCCCTACAAGTATTCAAATCGAAACTTAAAACTACTCTCTTAGCCACAGAAAATGTTCCTGAGGTCTACCTCCATGCTGACAGATTTGCTAATATTTGTCACACGCAATTACGCCTAGAATTTTCCAGATTAAACTTTGGCCTCCACAACGTTAACATCCTTCCTGACCCATCATTTGCTTGTTCTTATCCCACTGAAGAACTTAAGCACTTTCTTTTCTTCTGTCCAAACTTCATCGTTCAGAGAAACAAATTACCTCAGGTCTTATTGATTGACCATGTTCAAATTTGATACATGGGTGACTCATGGTTTGTTCTAACCATACCGTGCGATTTTAAAAAAACGGGTATGAAAATAGTACTTTTATTCACATTTTTTACCTTAAAAACTCACTGAGCCTTCAATCGTCGCTTTCCGTTCATTTCCGACACCCACAAGGCACGAAAGGCTTGTGACGTCACAGACGCAACACTACTGGCTGACAGGGAAGACTCCGACCATGCTAGCGAGCCATGTCTGTCAAGTGTCACTTGGGATTACACATAGTTTATCCACCCTTATCGATAGAATTGCCTTCGTCTGACCAGAGGGGTCAACATAGGGCCTTGCCCTTCTTTCCAATTTCTTTTTTGTTAATAAATATGTTTAAACCAACAGGATTAAAATGCATGTAGAATATTCATTTTAGTCCCTGTTCCCGCCCAGGATGGGTTGGTGTGTTGAGAGGGTGGACCCGCGCAGTCAAGATTTACAGGGACAAGTGACAAGACCCTGGGAACCAATCTAACCTATGTAGCGAACCTTTAATAATGCTATTCCTTTGATTGCTCCTGGGCTTAGCCCCCATCTTATCGTCCATATTGGTAATGATAGGTTGGTTAACATACTTTCCCGCGCAAGTATCGAGCTTCCTAGCTGCCTAAACTGTCAGATCTGTGATGCTGTGATGCACTTCTGCTGTACATCATTGAAACCAGGCGCTTTAACTACTAAATGTTTTCAATTGTCTTGTGTGTCTTGCACATACATACAGTGCATCTCCATGTTCTGGAGTGCCCATAAATTAGTTCTCTCGATTTACTTTAGGGCTATCCAGATTAAATAAATGCCTTTTAACTACTATATGCCTTGATATTGAAAAGATCAGCACAAGGTACAAGCCTTCTTATATATGTAAATGTTCGTATTTTTTTGCTTTTTCATGTGCACATAACTAATTAACTATTCGAATGTGTACTGGTCATTTCAGCATTTTTGTGCAAGTCCATCCGCCGACTGTTTTGACCGCCAACTGCCAGCAGTGTTGAGATATACAATGGCCAGCCACAAGTATCCCCTGTTCAATAACATAGAGTGACCATTCCCGTGGCGAGTGTAGGATTAGAACAGAAATATAGCCTCTTGTGTTGGAATAAACATTTAATTATCAAAATGAATACACACTAATTGTGTTATAAAGTACAATATACTTACCTTGCCGGTAGATAGCGTTTGATAAAATGAAATTGAGTTTATTGAATGCATTAAGATCCACCTTGCACTTTGTTGTTTTTGGTTTACATATGAAGACCCGAGCTGGCACAGCTGTCGGCTCGAAATGGCTTCCAACAGCTCGTTTCTTATTTGAACAAGCTGATTTTTTTTTTATTTTATTTTATTTTTTTTGCGTGTTGTGCCCGTCTCTAGTAATAAGTATCAGTTTTATCCTTCGTTGAAGGGCTGCCGGCCAACGTCGAGAGAGGCTGGAATGAACTTTATTTCGTCGTACCTGACAAAAGACATAAGACATTTTGCCGAAAAATACACAATACAGAACACCACATTGCAACGTTTACAATACATAGGACAAGTGAAAGTGACACCATACAATACAATACAGAAAAGTGTCAATATACATTGAAGGGTACATCTGCCATTTTTTTAAGTTAAACTAGATTGTACCATCAGTTTCAACAGAGCAGCCAAAAACGTTCCGGAAATACCTATCATTTCCACATCTTTACATCTCATCCAAAATAAAAAATAAAAAAAACAATTATCTTCCTTAGTCATGTAATAAAAACTAACGAATATTTCACAAATAGAAATTCTCATTTTTGAACGCGGATGAGAAATTTTGAGCATGTCATTATGTAAAGGAATTCGTCACCAATATCTGTACACATTGCAAATTCCTGTTGCTGAAGAGGATTTTGTTCGGACATTTGTGGCTGCCAGTTTTAAGTGGGACGGTTATGAGCGCTAATTCTCAATTGAGTTAGACTTTTTCTTAAAGTAACATTTGGGATATGTTATGAACTGCTCAGTATGCACGTGACTTCAAACAAAACTTGAACGGTGAAAGATACGCTCCCTCCCGGAAACATATGTTGCCGAATATTGTGACTTGAAATACTGTACATTGCTTTATTTTCACGTGTGTAAATTTTTTCCGGTTTTTGTATTTTTGACATTTCACAGTAGTTTCAATGTCACTGTTTTTGACATAATTCCCATTCAAATAATGCTAAAATAATATTTCATTGTGTTTTTATTTTCACGGTTTTGTGCCATCAGCGAAATAAGCAAAAATAAGAATGCAGCGAAAAATTAAGGCAATTTACAGTACGCAAATAATTGTGATGGTTTGTTTAACACGATATGATCCCTCCCACGAAATATATATGACACAGTTATATTGCCGAATGAACACACAAACACACACATATATATACAGCGGCTTCATTTCAGTCAAATGTAACTTTATACATGACATGATATGTTGTCACACATGGTTCTTTTCACGACTAGATAAAACTGTGATACTCATTAAAAGCGATTTGATTGAATGCCACATAAACATTTTGGTATCATTTTAAACCGGGTCTTGAAATGTTGTCCTGGTTAATGGGAATACACCTATTGTAT
Organism: Hermodice carunculata; assembly: GCA_964020975.1. Lineage (NCBI taxonomy): Eukaryota > Metazoa > Annelida > Polychaeta > Eunicida > Amphinomidae > Hermodice > Hermodice carunculata. The sequence continues at coordinate 45,507,568 of OZ026623.1, read as the reverse complement.
TGCCTTCGTTGACCCTTTGAGCGTTACGGAAGAGAGTTAACAGCTTTTCTTTCCGTTCTTTGGACATAACGGACGTACTTGAAAATTGTTGACACGACCTGCTCGTCTTCTCTGGAACTACAAGCATGCCGCTACATGAATGGAAATCTCTTGACGAAGAAGTTTAATCTGGGGTCGTGACAATAATTCTGATAAAGGCTCAACTTTGCTGGAAGTAGCACTAAAAAAAAAAAAAAAAAAAAGCGATAATCTCACCATAGCAAGCATAACGTTAACCCGACCCAAGTAGGTCTACTTTCATGCAAAAATATTGAGTTGCATACTGTCAAGAAGACCCAATTACATGGATTCTAATTTGACATGGTCCCATTTTCACAAAATTAAAATGCATATGTTAATTTGCATTAAAAAGAACACTTTTCCATGATTGAAAATGGCAGGCCTACGCCGAACACAATCCAAAAATTTGGCCCTATTCTGATCATGCATTTTTACTTGGAAGCTCGTCGTTTGTACTTGTACCAATTCAGGTCGCTCTGTTACAGTTTCGGTGCAAACCACCAGAAAATTCCATTCCAGTGATGGAATGCCTATACTATATATATATATATATATATATATATATATATAAAAGGAATGATCCGAGTCAACAGCTTCCCAATACGTGCTGGCACCAAAAGTGTGCAAGAAAAAGTGTTTTGATGCAGTTACACGGAGATGGTTATTTCCCATACATGCATGTGGACCCGATCAGCTGCACAAGCAGTCTTATACAATTTTTCTTGACACAAGTTACGAGCCCATTTTTACCTTGTATTTTTTTTCTGAGGAGTTGCTGCCTTGAGGGCTGTACCGTTTGTTCAGCTGCATTGTATTTATCATTTTGAAACTTTTGTCTAGGTAACTATGCTTCAAAATAAAAATGCATTGACACTTTTTGACGTTTTAAGACTTTAAACTTGTGTGTAAAGTCTCGATGAGGTGAGTGCATATTGGAGTTTAAGCATCAAGGATTGCAAAGATAATGCGCGTATCGGATATTTGATGCTTTCTGAAATATTGAATCGGTTTTGAATTATATCCGACATACTTATGCACGTGCAATACAATTGCTCGTATGCTCCTATCACTAATTAGATGAGTTATCAGAGCTTAGTGGATGTTGTGAAACAGGATATATTGAACCTGGTCTTCACCCGGTAGTTCATCACCAGTACCAAGATATCTGGGTAAAACATAATATCACTCTGGTCTCTCTGACAACCTGAATCAAGAAAAGTATGCTACTGTTATAATGTAACAATAATGGTATGTGTGCAAGTGTCTTTAAATATAAACAGGGAAACTTGTGATGCAAGACCCCCCCCTCCCCCACCGATTTTTAAATTGTCTTCTGCTAAGACTTGGACAACTCTTTCTTTCTTTCTTTCTTTCTTTCTTTCTTTCTTTCTTTCTTTCTTTCTTTCTTTCTTTCTTTCTTCTTCTTCTTCTTCTTCTTCGTCTTTTTCTTCTTCTCTCTCTCTCTCCCTCTCTTTCTCTCTCTAACTCTCTCTCTCTCTCTCTCTCTCTCTCTCTCTCGATCGAACTCGAAAGTTTTTCAATCTATCGTTGTCTTTATCTAACCAGGCTAAATAATCAATGACTGCTCTTTAATGGAGGTAATCTTATAAAAAAAGATAATATGTACAGCGCCAGCTGTCTGCCAGGCCCTGTCAGGGGGCTGGGGAAACAGGATAAAGTGAGTGGTCTTTATATGGAATAAGATTTATAAAGAAATATAGCTGCACATAGGTGGTTTTAACAAGGAAGTAGCCTCGTCACGCAGATGTTTTTGTAATAACACATCAAAAAAAAAGTATTGTAAAATAAAAGTTCAAACAGCAAAAAGTAATTTCATTTGATTAAACACTGGAAGTCTTTTAGATATAACTACATACACCCCCACCTTCACTCCCATTTTGCACACGGAAGTTTGAACATGTGTCTTCCCGGATATGTTTAATTCAAATTGACACAAATTCCAACAAAAGCATGTCCAATGCAAGCTAAGCAAAACATAATAATTACCCAGGTACATGACATTTCTATATCTCCATTGAGGAACAAACATAATTGCTACTATGTTCAATTTATTTTACGCTGTAGTTTCGATTACCTTGACTTATGTGCAGATAAATATTATCTCTGCTAACCATTATACAAATTTGCCGATAAATGGGAGATTCAGCTGGATGCAGGCTCCAACATATTTACTCAGAGACTGGCTGGGAAAAAGTAGCTGAGCTTAGAAGAAAACAAATACTGATACTTTTGTTTAAAATTGTTAATGAAGTATAGCGCCAGCGTACCTTTTTAGATTACAAACGGGAACTGTTTCAGCACGGAAAAAGCAAATAAGAGCTATTGGTGCCAAGAAAACCACATTTTATAATTTCTTCTTCCAATCCACCATTCGTGAATGGAATTCATTACGCCGATCAGTTCGGATCACTGAGGATATTGACCACTTTCAACGGGAACTAAACAGGTACAATCCACAACGTAACGAATTGTATGACTTTGGAAATAGGAAATTTGCCATAATCCATTCAAAAATGAGAATGGGCTGTAGACAGCTGAACAAAGATGTGTACAAAATTGGCGTGGTACAGTCTCCTTCATGCTCATGTGGAGCTAATCGGGAAACTATCTATCACTCGGTCTTCGAATGTAATAGGTATGCAATACTATGGAACGAACTGCAATGTAAAATAATAACTGTTGGTAATTTTAAATTAAAAAACTTTATTGTTCGGAATAGGAGGAAGAGGGATTTCAATAAGTCAAAATGTGGAATTTTTAGGCCCTGCATACGTATATTAAATCATCTGGTAGATTTAGAACGTGATTTAAATCTGGTAATCTTGTACAACTGTGTCCACTTGTATTTATGCTTACACAGCAACCCCTTTCCCCTTTTGCTCTTCCTATTTGTGGTCCTGTGCGTGCCCTGTGTGTGTATTGGTGCTCACTAACTCATCGTAGTCTTTTTATCAATGTACAAGAGGCCCTTATATGGGCTGGTGAGCCTGTCGGTCAATTGGTTTTTGTCAAGTCGATTAATTCAGGTGGGTTTTATCATGCACCAGGTGAATCACATATAAATATGCCTGTGTGACAGAGAAAGAGAGGTAGAGGTAGAGGTAGAGAGAGGGAGAGAGAGAGAGACAGAGAGAGAGAGAGAGAGAGAGAAAGAGAGGGAAAGAGGGGACAGGGAGAGGGAGAGGGAGAGAGAGAGAGAGAGGGGGGGGGTCATGCCAGTATATTTCGAACTCAGACACAACGGAATTTATACTGGAACTAGACTTTGTACCACACTAACAGCGCAAATATCCTGCGGGTGACAAATGACCTAAACTGTTTTAACGTGCAACTATATGCCTGAGAATGAAGCAATTACTTTGTAGCAGGGTCTTGTAATTATGTCTGAAATAATGACAGGCATAAAATTGGCAGTATGACCCACATTTTGCTCTTTATTGTAAAACTTTTTTTTTCTACCTGCACATATCGGCTTTGTGTATGGTACGTGTACATACTCTTTGATAATGTTTCTTACTGAAGGTGATATGCATTTGTTAATACTTGCACTTTCACTGCTACTCGCAACAAAAGTTTCGCACGCCTGAATTATTATGCATTTCTAGACTGAAAAGTCCTCGTAAAATATTCCTCTCGTTCAGGTAGCAGGATGGCGGTAGTTCAGGTGACAATGTACAGCGTGCAGACTAAAGCATGTTGACTCAATCTAAAATCCAGAAGAGAAAGAGTTATATCAACCGGGCGAAAACAAACCATTTTTGAACAGCTTCTACATTTTTTTGTCTTTGGAGAATTAAGAATAAAGGTTTCAGTTTTAGATCTCAATGAAGAGCGAATGGAATTTATAAAGCTTTGTGAATTCCATCCAATATTTTTGTTATTTATGCATGTGATCACTTATAGATATATTTCATTAAAAATGTACACATACCATATATTATTGACCTGATTTTTTACAGGCCAAGTCCTCACATGAAAAGTAAACGCATGTCCTTCCGAAGACCCAAGAGTAAATAACAAACAATTGACACTTGTCTAATATTGTGTCAAGGTAATTGCAAACAACACCAAATCAAGTCATCTCTTTCACTCTGCTTTTAATTCAATCCAATTACTAGGTACAAAGACATAAAAAATCTGAAAAAATAATTTTCCACCGCACAGCTTACGGACTTCGCTGTATTCATCAAAATATTAAAAATGAAACCGTATTGTTCCGTTGACGTATGGCATGCCCTCATTAAAATCACTTCCCGCATATCCTGGTTTGCATGATTGGAGGATTGTGATAAAAGACACATATCTGCTAGGATCTATTGGTACAACAGTAACGGGGTTGGTTTGGCCGGGCCATCCGGAAAAGCGGGACAAGCACATGCTAGTTTGGTTTTTAGACTTAACGACTACATAGTATAACAATAGAAATGTTATTTCACACCCAGGTATATCTGACAGGTTTTGCTGTTTGTGCTTTTCACTATTGCGTCGGTCTAGGTAAGTTATCGTTACCAAATATATATTTTATCAAAATGAACATATTATTTTTCTCCAGCATGGAAACACATTTTGTCGAGAACAATATTCAGAGCCCTCACAATTGCACTCACGTAATTTACACTATGGTCGTAAATGCATGCAACATGATTTACGATTTTCCTCCCACATGAGCTGACACTATTACTTTTTTTCAACCAGGGTTTCCGGCATATTGATAGCCATCTGTTTCATATTTTTTTTCCTGCAAATCTGGAAAAAATACATAACGTTAAGTTCACAATGCGAACTTTCATGCAAAAAGTTTAATCATGTCACCCTTTTATGTACTTATAAAATCAACAACCTTCATCAGTGCACTTCGGACCATGATAATCCATGGATTGCCGTACGTAGCAAACGATTACTTGGTCTGTCTGAGCAGGAAACAAACGGGGGATGTTAATTCTTAATACACGTTTACCGTGAATACGCTTACCCATGTAATTCACCATTTGACTTTTTGTTCAAATTGTATTAAGACCAAAAATTTCATCGGCGCGCTTTGCATCGTGAGTATCCAGAGGCCACCACTGGAAAAAGTACGCCGAACTGGTCTTTTGGAGCAGGAATTGAAAGGGAAATACAAATTAAGATCCTGTTTTATGGTCAACTATGGTAAATTATGTGGGAAATTGGAGTCTTGTGATTTTAAGTATTTATTTAAAAAAAAAACAAACAAAAAAAAACCTTTCAGTTCTGATGGCTATGAATTTACAATATTGCTACAACACAAAAGGCACACAGGCGCGTGTGATTAAAACCCCAAATAATGGGTGATGCCCTCATTTAAAGAGTTCAATAGTCCTCTTTGTAAACAAGCACTAAATAATTGTGCCCGTACATTAATAAATTTTCCAGTGACATCTCGTATACCGACTGTATCCGCAACCAACATGGGCAATTAAAAGTTCATCAGACATCTCTGCGCATCATTTCAAAATGTTTACAAGCCTTTATACATAGTTCAACGCATTATTGAAATTTTGTCCGTGTTCCCATTTTCGTGCATGTCACTTTATCTGTTTGTAAATGTCCGCTCATCTGTTCATACATGTTTACTCACCTGTTCATACATGTGTACTCATCTGTTCATACATGTCTATACTCATCTGTTCATACATGTTTGCTCATCTGTTCATACATGTCTACACTCATCTGTTCATACATGTCTATACTCATCTGTTCATACTTGTGTACTCATCTGTTCATACATGTCTATACTCATCTGTTCATACATGTGTACTCATCTGTTCATACATGTGTACTCATCTGTTCATACATGTCTATACTCATCTGTTCATACATGTCTACTCATCTGTTCATACATGTCTATACTCATCTGTTCATACATGTGTACTCATCTGTTCATACATGTTTATACTCATCTGTTCATACATGTGTACTCATCTGTTCATACGTGTCTATACTCATCTGTTCATACATGTTTGCTCATCTGTTCATACATGTTTGCTCATCTGTTCATACATGTTTACGTATCCTTTATACACACTGATGACACATTTATCCTTTTCATAGTTACTTCAAGGACGATAACAATATAATCTAAAAAAAAAAAGTTTTTGTTATACGTTCGCGATTTTACTGTCCTCTGCAACCTAAAGGGTGCTGACCTATTGTGGCTGTACCGATAAAAATTTTATATGGATGACTCATTGTGGGAAGCTTTATCTTTAAATTTATTAATGGAGCTTAGGTTTATCTCGACAACATGGGGTTATTTATTGTTATTGCTATTTCAAAGTACATAAAAGGGAACGCACTAGAGTTTGACGCTACAACGTATCAACCACAGTTTAATTTAAATATGTTGGAATATTATTGACTAAAATAAAAACTAAGTAGGAAAGCAAAGTATGTGCCAGATTTTACATTTTTTCCAAACAATTTACTTAAGATCTTTACAACTATTATGAATTTTGAAGTTTGAAACTTTATTGGGTGCGTCAAAAATACGTATCTGGCGTTTTGTCAGAAAACATGCAAACTAATCTGAAACACTTATTTACATAGTATTTCACCTACAAAATGACAACACAACTGCCACATGACTAAATATACAATGGAAAAGAAAAGGAGAAGTGGTTAAAAAAACCGTCACAACCATTATGAATACTGGGTATAATAAGTGTCACCTTGTGTTGGGTATGAGGTGTTCTCTGTGTAGAAGCACTTTCGTAAGTCACTGTTTTACTACTTGGCTCCAGAAGATTTAAATCTATGTTTAACATTTCTCTAGGATTGATATCAGAATCGGTGGGAAAAGAAACGAATTTAGCAAAATATTATGCTCAGGTACATATTTAAAACCGACCAAAAAGTCATTGGTCATTTTTGACGAGTAAATCACTATTAAAAATACACACCTCCATGAATCTTAGTCGCTTCAGCTATTATTGTGTCTCTAGTGTGGTAAAGAGGCACGAAAGGACATGGAGCATGTCACCACACTTCCGTAGCAGCTCTCTATAAGCGTATACACCGAGCCGAGTATTTTAGCGTAAAATCCCACGGACAGAATGCGAAACAGAACGCTGACTGAAGAGCTAATGTTTAAATCAATTGTCGCAATTATGATGATCATATACTCAGTTAATAAAATGTGATTCAGCAGTCATTTTCGTGCAATGCACATCGGTCAATGTACAAAAAGCTCCAGCATCAATGATCACCATTTGCTTTATTCTATCTGATATTAACGCTGAGATTTTAATTACTGACTTGACAAATCGTTCAGTAGGTAACGACAAGTAAAATGTTTGATGTGTCGCATTGTGAAAAAAAACTTATAGCTCCCACAAAAAAATGCAAATATATATATATATATATATATATATATATATATATATATATATATATATATATATATATATTATTTATCAATGATAGTTTTTATAAAATATACCCAATATTGCTAAAATATATCATGCAAATAAAAAGCAAAATGAGCGTAAACCACTGCTGTCTCTTACATATTATAGTGGGGATCTGCTTTTGCTACATAACAAGGACACTGAACTTTGCTTGTCGTCTTTGTACATCGATGTTTGTCCTGTAATTGACAAAGCAACATGCGTATAAGACTCTCCATGCTGATGGAACAGTTTGCTAAGAAAGAGTCCTATTTAAAAACCAAAACATAACCCAACCTACAGCGAAGCCCGTTGTTTCTGGAGCAGAAGAAAGTGTAAGATTACGTCCCTGGTACTTTAGTCATATTGTCATATTGTCTGCAATAGATGAGATCAAACTTGGGGAGGGGGGGGGGTCAAAATTGGCTAAACACAAAAATTTGAGCAAAACACTTTGATACAAATCTGTGGTTCAAATTATGATTTAAAGAACTGAAATTATGCCGATGATTCCGTAGATGTGGAATAATTGGAAAATTTTAAATGATTCTGTGATTCCACGGAGGCTGTAGCAAAGAATTTAAGACGAAGGAGTATTACATGTATTACACAATACCAAATGAGCTGCTATGGCAAACGTAACAACTTGAGAAATCAAAAATGTTAAGAAAGTCATGTATCCTAAATATAGTATTAAAATTGCCTTTATACAGCATTTTTAGTCCTCTGGCATACGGTGTGGTCATAGGGACGTAGCATCAAAATTAGGGAGGGTGCTGAAACCGTCCAATCAGAGTGCTGGAAAAATGTTACCCTGGCAACATTCAGATGATTACGACAGAGTCATGGTAACACACAACAGCATGGATTGTACCTTCAGCAGCCTGTGTCCACCTGAGCCATGCCATGTGCGCTCTGCATTAAGATAACGACCGAGCAGGTCCACGCACTTTTTGTTGCCATATAATGTAGAAATTATTGTCGGGAAGGCAAAAATGGATGGCACCATTCTTGCACTTTGTCCGCAGACACATGCAATACAGTCATCATTTCACCCTGTGATAACTGTAGTGTACAATGCAATTCATAATGAATATTACTCGGATTGGTCCAGGTCAGACTTCCTATCGTTAAACCATGGCCATATTGTTCACTCTAGAGGTTTATTCGTTAACGGTTTCAGTTAATCTCCTTAATTTTGTTTGGGATTTCTTGCAGTAGCATGGTTTAAAAATCTGCGCCGGTGCTCCACCTCCCCCACCCCCAACCCCCCAAAAAATCAAGAGCTTCAATGGCACAAAAAGCTAGACAGCTCTGTATAATGGTGACGACAAGTCGGTTGAAAGAACTGTTTTCATCATTGCACCATTGGCTCCGTTGGAACTGACCAACCTCTTTGTGTTCGCCGAATCACTGGAGCAATTCAATGGGAAGCTATAACGCAAGAAATGCATCAGTGGTTATAATTATAGTTCAGCACATGTTCTAAGAGTATTGAACAGAACAACATGAAATTCTAAGTGCGAAGAAAGGTATTTTTCAAAAAAGCCGTGCACAGACAGCATATTGTAAGAAGGAGCCCTTGAGTCTTTGAGAGTTAAAAATCACTCACAAACAGGAACCCACTCGTATCACTCAGACACAAGAACCCACTTTTACTCGTGGTGTTACCGTGTCATGAATGACCACTGCTTGTAACATGCGGCACCTGTACGGACGCGATTTCACGGAATTATAAAGGGAAATGTGGTGATGTCAAGGCTGCAACGGACAGTTTGTGCAGAATGACGTGGCCAAATAATTCTGCGTATGAAACGGATGCTCGATACGATAATTTTTGACATTGAACAAAATGGGCATGTCGTTTTGATTGTCATGCTCGGCTACTCCTTATGTCATGACATCGGCGCCCGGGTACAAGCAACAAACGCTGCGAACGAATGGGTCAATTCGGGTCCACTTTTTAAATTTAAGTTCAGGATATAAAATCAGGAGACAGTAAAGCTGGACGTCCGCCAGTATGACACCATTTAAAGAGACATTGAATCAGGAACTACGTATCATGTTTACATTTCTTTACGCCTTCGTGCATCGAAATGAATACATAATGCAATCCCAGTGCAATGCAAGGAAAACCTTCGGTTCAAATATAATAAATTTACTAAATTTGCACCGAACTGCTAAATATTTTGAAGACGTATGAAAGTGTGTAAAGCATGCAGCCACCGTACATGTATATGTTCACAAACATGCGACTCTCAAATCGAAAATGAACATTATATCTGGACGTTTACACGCATGTACGTTCTTTAGTATACATTTCTGTACACGTGTCTAAGAAGCTACTTCGTCGCGCAGAGCTGTTGTTTAGATGCACTTGATTCCATATTTTGAAGTTGTTTTGCGAAATTTATGGACAGAATGTAATAACAATAATAATAATAATGATGATGATGATGATGATGACGACGACGACGACAATGATGATGATGATGATGATGATGATGATGATGATGATGATGATGATGATGACGACGACGATGATGATGATACTAATAATAACAGCAATAAAAAATAACTTCGACGAAACTTCACTCGTCGCTGTTGACAAGCTTGAAGGAAATATTGTAAAACAACTAATTACTCTTTCCTTCATTTTGGGTTATTAATCACCGTTAGAATTGACGTGGTTGTACTTCACACACATCCTACTTGCCCCTTTGTCTTCAGTCAATGCGTTCATACAAAGTAATTTTTTGAACCCATTGAGAGTGGGAAAGTGACCATATCAACAGATTCCTCCGGCTGAAACTCTTCACGAAAATTGTTAAAACTCCACTCTAATTTTACATTTTCGGAAGGGAAGAATTTGTGCAAACACACACAAAAAACATGAATTAATATTTCTTACAGGAACTGAAACAGTAAACTTCTAGCAGGAAAGCCGTATTTTAAATTTTGGACAGGAGATTTAGTTCAAAATGTACAGGATGTTTGGCTTAAAACGGATATCTTTTATTTTCTTTAATTCAAACGAGCAAAGAAATTAGAACTAAGCCCTTCCTCAAAAATCAAAAGACAGTCTTGGAGGACGTTGGGTGTTCTTTCCTTGGACACTATAAACTAAATTTGATATTTTTATTTTTTAACGGCTGTTTTAAATTTTGGGCAACATTTTTTATTTGAAACTAAAATTTGATCGCATCAATAACAGTACTATATTTTTATATTCAGTACCGGAATCAATGTAGTTTTTTTAATTATTAAATGATAGGTCTATAAATGGCCAAATCATTTTAAGCTGTATGGCTGTATAGTAGGTCGGTAATCGGCAAAATTAATGAATATTTGTCTGAGCGTCATGGACGCATAAATTATGTGTATTATGTTGTAAATAGGGAGGTGATTGTCCGGTTTGTTGTTGTTGTGTGGTGTCAATAGCAATCCCTAAATTAAAGATGTCTTGAGTTTGGCAGCTGGAAAACGTGAGAACAAAATATATCTAAATTCGGTTTGGCAAGATATATGTGGATTTGTTTTCGTAGCATGAATTAATCAAACTTAAGTTTGGATATATTTCTTATAATTTTGGTACATGGCATGGGAATAGTGTGTTGTTTCTTTTAAGCACAAGATAAAAATAAACGTACCCAGGGCAAGCAGGCCAACTTTCGACTGAAGCAGACTCAACCATGTACCAACGTAAATTACAATGTATACACGTAAATTTGTAACCGTGAACAAAGCACAAAGACAGGAAGTGCTGTTGTATATATACTTAATTTTGACAAAAGTCGATATGCTGTAAATTACCGTTTATCCTATCTGAATAGTTCTCGCAACCAGATTTTTAGTACTTATGGCATGGTTAGTGTAACGGATGTCAAATGCCAATCACAAGCTATAAGTTATATTTGAATTACGTTGCAATATGACGCCTGAAAATAATGTAAATGATTCACTGTGAAAAATGTGGTTCCCAGACGTGAATACACAGGGGGCGGATGTAGGAGGAGCAGGCTGCACATGCGTATTCCGTTTCCGCCAAAATCTCCGACCTTGTCGCCGTAAAACGCTGGCAATGAGCCACCACGATAGGAGCGTAATGATGGAAAACTGAGGGTGTTACGCGTACTATAATTTGGGGGGGGGGGGGGGGGGGAAGAAACATTTATTCCAAACAAATTTCGAGTCCTTCTCACATAAAGCTCAGTGTGGTTTCGGAAAACATGACTACGACTGTTAACCTTACCATGAAAGTCCCGTTTTTGATGGACTCTGCTCGAGGGATTTTGTTCTTGGGAGTCATAAAAATAACACTTCCGACTTCAGTTATCATATGAAACTATTAAACCGTGACGTTCCAATACAGTTGTTGAGCATTGCCATCCTCACATGCATATAGGGATTAATAATTCTGTATACGCGTGCATCGGTAATTTCGGGCTGCGAGGAAGCCAAACAGATGCAAGAAGGCGTTGACTGTGCACAGGAAAATCGTTTTGTACCACTAGTTTCAGTAATTCATCAGCGCCACAATACTTGAATTAGCAAGGCTTCCTGTGCACATACAGCTGATTTTGTAGGTTGCTCGGTATGATCGCGTCTAAGGCAGCCCATATGTGCCAGTCGCATCCGTGTTCCGTGTTGCATATATGGCTCACACTTCAGGATGTATAAATGGTGTTATTCAGAGAGAGAGACAGAGAGAGAGAGAGAGAGAGAGAGAGAGAGAGAGAGAGAGAGAGAGAGAGAGAGAGAGAGAGAGAGAGAGGGAGAGGGAGGGAGAGGGAGAGAGAAAGAGAGAGAGAGAGAGAGAGAGAGAGAGAGAGAGAGAGAGAGAGAGAGAGAGAGAGAGAGAGAGAGAGAGAGAGAGCTTAAGCTTAAATAGTTATGTGGCAAAATGAAATATGAATAAAAGATATGGACTAAGTCAATAATAGAATTCTTACCAAAGAACGGTGATGACATGAAGCGTTGTAGCTGACCATCAACACGGCAGTTTTGATTGGAAAAAAAATGCCGGGAATGATTTTTTCTGTCACGAATGCTACACCATTGCAGATGCCCCACGTGCCAATCTAAAGCTATAACTGTTGTTTTAAAACAAGTAAACATTTTCCATTGCAGAAGCGCCAAACATAACAGATTCCCGCCATACGAGTATCAGTTCAATTATCCTTGAATGGACTCATCACGGGCTTCATAGTCTCGATGAGGGAAACAAACATACATTGCATTATCTTGACGGTGTTGTCAAAGAGAACAGTTCCAATATCATTGGTTTCAATGTAACTATCACACCGCTGGAGGGCGCCCATAGAACAACGAAAGTAAATTCGTCGCTTTGTAATTCGCGAGGTCCTATGCACTTTCTGAAGAGGAGTGCTAAGGTAAGAATTTGTGGTAATTTATTTGAAAATACATATGGAACTGAACGTTGGGATTTCAACGTCCTCCGATATGATTTTCTAACTAATATTTTCAAAATAAGTACTGTTTTTTTACGTATATGAAATAACCATGTGATAAATAAAATAAACCATTTCCTGATCTGCAATTGTAAGTAACACATTGAAAATATTCTTTATTGCTGGGGAAAAGATGTGAACCAATTTTCTGTATGTTGTGTCAAAACCGGACCAAAGATATCATACCAAACCTGCCTTAACACCAGAGTGGTCATATCCTTTAGCGAATTTGCAAATACAACCAACTGCGGGAAAGTCTTCCATGTCAATATAGAATGCAAATGTATAATGTATTAAAAGTAAATAAAAAACGAAACAAAACAGAACCCCTCCCCCCAAAAATAATAAAAATAATAAAACAAACAAACAAACAAACAAACAAAACAAAAACAAGCAAAAAAAAAAAACAAAAAACAAAAAACGAAAAACGAAAAAAAAAACAAAAAGCAAAACAAAACAAAACAAACAAAAAAAAAAAAAAACAAACAAAAAAAAAAAAAAACCAAAAAAAAAAAACAAAACAAAACAAAACAAACATACAAACCAAAATACCCCCCCCCCCCCCCGCCCCAATCAGTCAGAAATTTCACCACAAGCAACTAAATAGCTTGTTACATTTGGAATATATAGTTCCTGGAATGGTAACCATGAACTGTCTATCAAAAAATATCAAATATAAACCACCAGTGTGCCATTCACACCAAATGTTTGTAACTGTTCAATATAAATGTGTGCCATCTTCAATTGTACTTGCAGGATACTACATCATATAAAATGGTCAATAAGGAGAAGCTAACACTAATGTTAACATATATTATGGCAATCATGGACAGTCTCGTCAGATAATATTGCCTGAATTTTTAGTTTTCGAAATTCTGTAAGATATATTAATTTTCACCAAGTATTAGTCGGCAATACATACTCAAACAGAAAAAAAACCAGCTGTTAAGCTCTATTTTCCAATGGAACTAAGACGGACAGCTGTGCACGGCAACTTTTTTCAGTCTATAAATGAAATGCATTAGCCACCATTATGGACAAGCAAGTTCAGGATCAATAACACAAGTATCTAATATGTTAAAACGTCATCAAAGCCTAAACGAGTTTAAATTTCATGCAAATGCCTTACAAGAGAAGCAACATAATGAATAAAAGAAATGGATCCCAGTTTTCTTTTGGAGTATGGTACTCAGCTTTGGCCTAATGGCTAGCTCCAAATTTCGGTTGCTTGATTGAAGTCACAGAACCCAGTCTTTGCCTGCTCTGACGTGAGGTCATGAAAAATATGGAAGTTTGTTGTTGATGACATCCAGAATGTGGATGAATGGATTCATGGGTAGTAGTTTTGTTCAGACAATATGATTCAAACAATGTACGCAATAATTATATTGAAAAAAGGTAATTGCAGAGAAATAAAAATTATAACAGAGAGTATACCATTAGATTATAACTTCAAATTTCTTCAAAGCCATGAAAACAGTGTGGATTTTTCCCGAAATTTTGTGGCCATCAGCTTGCCTTTCATACCCCCTTTTCCAGCAAACTCGCATTTCTTAGTCATGGGGTTTGCACATTGATAAGAAAATTGTAACAGCAAATTGGATGTCTCTGAAATTTGCTGTGCTGGATTCTGGTTTGAGGGTTGTTCACCGCAATGAACACATTTGAAACATAAATTATGCCTCAAATATAGTAAATGTCAAAACTTAACGTCAGAAGATTATGTGCAACTTTGCTTTTTGTAGTGGTGGGTATTTCGGAACCTAAAGGCTACAAAGTCATACGTCGCCTGCGTAAAGGCATTAAACGATACGACACAAAGCACTTGGAACCTCAGACTTGTTCAACCAGAAGGTAAAAGATCACTTTCTTGTCACTTTATTTATATCTCACATTTCAATTGTTTAAATCTGTCAATCATTTATCTCATACTCATGAGTAGGATTTTTTGATATAAACTCCACACTCGGAAACCTGTCCAGTTTGTTCATTTTGTTGAAAGTATTATTTAAATATGTGCACCAATACAAATAATATGGAGCTAAGTATGTAACTAAGAATATGTAACTTATATATATATATATATATATATATATATATATATATATATATATATATACTGCATAACCGTGTTGATATGGCACTCGCACATTAGTGCCTCCATTTAACCATTCTTTTTAAGGATGGGGATGGAGTCGAGCGGATATGTTACTTTCCCATTTCAGCTAGGAGACTGGTGACAAAGGGCACAGGTTCGAGTCCCGCTCGTTCTGAACATAATATATATATATATATATATATACTGCTGGAAAAAAGATGCCACTTACATTGATTAAACATGCACCGCTCTACTTTAAAGATGCCTTTATATGGAAAATATAGGTATCGCATGGAATATTCTGCAACACCAACATGATAGCTTAGGGTATCTCTGAGCAGTCACATACACACACACACACACACACACACACACACACACACACACACACACAAACACACAAATGTTATCAAAACAAGACAACAGCCAGAGCGGTGCAGAATTGTGTCTGGTATTGGGCTTTTTATGGGCTTTACAAGGCTATGGCAATGCATCAATGTGAATCAACAATGCCACAGCGTAAGGATCACTCACAAAAGTCTGAATTTGATAGGAGCAGAATCATCGGGATGTTGGAGGCTGGCCTTTTCCAGCAGGAGGATGCCAGGATAATGGCCATCTGAAAAGGATGAGTAAAAGAGAACAGCGTAGTAACAATAAGGTTAAAAGGTCCAAGAAAAAAATCACATCTAGATCTCTATATAAAGGTCCCAAAAGCAACACAATCAGAATTAAAACAAGCACGATGCAAATACGTTAATGGGATTTTGGTGACTGGCTTACAAGAGGATAACAGAAAACCTCTCTGGTATATGAAGAGTCAAAAGCAAGATAACTTGGGAGTCTCCCCAATTGAAGAAAATGGTCAACTACAATCAGAAAGAAAGAAAATATGTGAACTGCAGGTTAAACAATTCAAATCAATGTTTACTCAAGGCAGTGAAGATCAGTTTAAGGACACCAAACTTTATGGTCCAGCAAATCCATCTTCAGGTAATCTTACTGTACATGAGACTGATGTACTTCGACTATTACAAGGGATAAATCCCATTACAGATTCTAGCCCAGACCAGATACCGTGTCGATTATTGAAAGAATTTACCACAGAATTGGTACACGTTTTAACAAATTTATTTCAGTAGTCTCTCACTTCTGGAATATTACCACCTGTATGGACTTCTGCCTGGATTGCACCTGTGTTCAAAAAGGTGTCAAGATGTGATGCAGAGAATTATTGACCTGTCTCATTTACGTGTGTCTCCTGCAAGCTCTTGGAGCATATTGTGTGTTCTATATTCCGGATCACCTAGATCAGCATGGGATTCTTACTCCTTGTAATCACGGTTTCAGAGCAAAACACTCATGTGATTCCCAATTATTATTAACAACATATGATATTCTGACCAGGTAAGATCGCAAAAAGTAAGTTGATATGGCGATTCTTGATTTTAGTAAGGCTTTCGATACCATGCCACATAAGCGTTTACTGTGTAAATTTAGGTTGCACGGTATCAAAGACCCTATACATGCCTGGATCATATCCTTTTTTAATGTGTAAAAAGCTGTGTGCCCTGATTAAAGGGTAGCGTTCAAGGGATGGCGAGGTTGATGCTGGCGTGCCTCAAGTCACTGTGCTGGGACCATTATTCTTCTTTTATTTATTAATGATTTGCCAAGCGTTGTCCACCCAGATACCACAGTGACACTATTCTCAGATGACTGTGTTACTTACTGTTTTATTAAATGTGCGCAGGACCCAGAACAGTTACAACGTGATCTTTATGCCTTAAAACAATGGGGTGGTCATTGGGGTCTGCATTTTATGCTAAAATATGCAACATTATGCAAATTAATTGGCGTTCTTAGATCAGAAACTATTTTATCCAACTTAATAACACTATATTAGCAGGGATCACAGAGGCCAAATATCTAGGTGTCACTCTCACAGATGACTGTTCATGGACCACTTTCATTGGCAGTATAGCTACTAAGGCACACCGACACCTCGGTTTTATAAGGTGCAACATGCGTGGCAGTCCCTTTAAACGTAGAGAAATGACATATACACGTTAAGTCAGATCACAATTGGAATAGTGTTCTGCAATTTGGGATCCTACAAATAGGAAGGATATTGAAACTATTGAAAGAGTACAAAACAAACTGCCTGATGGGCTAGAGGTGGTTATGGGCATATCAGAATAACAAACTTGCTCAACGATTTAAGGTGGAGCCCTTTGGCTGAACTATGGAGAAAACAGCATTTGATATTATCATATTAATTTGGAACAACCTGATAGGAGTGCATCCTGACAAAGTGGACCTGAAACTTTCAAATAGAAACAGTAGAGGTGATTTCCCTTACCTTTAATAGGCCTAGCATTCAGCCAGGGGAATCCACCTTTAAGTCTGGAAGACAGTTGTGTCTCCTTTATTGGACCCATTTCAGAGTATGGAAGTCTGGTCTGAAATGACTGCAATGAGTTCAGCTTACTGCAGCCCAAATAGTTTCTGGCGCAATGCCTGGCATTTCAAATGCTAAACTTCATGAAGAACTTGGATGACAGACGTTGGCAGCTCGTATGGGAAATGCTAAGTTAATTTTGATGCATAAGATTGTCAACAAGCTATTCACAAATTACCTTCAATCTGTAATTCCAAAAATTGTCAAACCTAAAACATCTACTCACAATATTCGTCAACGGTTTGACCCACCTCATCTTTAAAGGGGTACTGCGGTGATAATTTACAATTTTTGAGTTGTTTCATATAATAAATGTGAACCAATATCAGAAAATGCAAACTTTATTCCCAACTGGAAAAGCAGATATCAAGTTTTCTTATCTATGTAAATGAGGGGTTGTGATGTCATCTGGGCTAGCTGCTACAGCTAATGCAATGACAGCCGAGTAAAACTTTGACAAAAACATGGAACCCTGACCAAGTACACATATTCCACTTTTACTATGGATGAAGCAGTGTGTACAGATATGATCAAATTTACTAAACTGAGATATTTACTCATTTAATGAGGATTAATAAGGAAAGAAAAATGCAGAAATCAATATACACAAGCTAACAGCTTCTGAGGTTGTGTAATCAACTACTGAAGCAGGTGTCAACTAATATACCACACTGATAAGATCAAAGGGGGTGATTAACACAGTACATAAGTCATTATGATATGCCTGCTAATGTTGTGTATCTCAGCTTGGTGCCCCTCAAGGTTTGTGTATTATATATGGAGGGTAGCCCAGGTGACATCACACATCAGTACACCTACTGGAAATATAAAATAGCTCTTACTAAATACCTGTTTGAGAAAAAATGTTGAAAATTTGTCACATGAACACCTAAAATGACCATTAATGACCAAAAAAAGGAAAAACTTTCACTGCTGTTCCCCTTCAAGCATGCACTGATCTGTTTAATGGGTCATTCTTTCCATCAGCAGTTTGCTTTTTGAAGGAGCTATCTCTTCATATTCCTGATTCGCCATCGCCGTCAATATTTAAATATAATTTTTTTAATTCTCTTCTCAGCAGAATCAGCTGTAAGAATTGCCTAACTTTGGAGAATGTTATGCTTTTATTTTACACAGCTGCTTACTCATGGGCAGCAGTCAATTGAAGTCCAATCTTGTTAAAATTGCTGTGAAAGCAAGTCCTACAAGCAAGTGTGGTGCAGCTCGCGAAGATGTATGGGTCTAGTTTTTCTCATGTCTACTATAAATTGTGGCATGTTTAGAGCTTTACACAATTATCCCAAAGTGTGCTCCTTTTTCTTTACAAATGCTTTTATATGGCTCTCCGATTTGTACTCTGTCAGCAAATTTTAAAATTCTTTTGGCAGTTTCAAGATCATATAATTTTGTCATCTCATTTTTAGCCAAAATTTATTGACTAAGTTAATGTATATTTGTCAGCATCTATGTGAGTGTTTCTACTTCCACTTTTAATGAATACAAATTACTGGGTAAAAATTATCTGAAGTACATGTACGCCCCCCTATCTGTCTTTTTTCTAAAAAAAAAGTTTTTCTTACCTTGTTCCTGTTGCATGGCTGGACAACTTTGAACATTGACTGTTTGTGTAACGTGTATATCACACAATGTACTGTTTATATGTCATCCCTTTTCTGCAAGTAGGACCTAGGACATTGCCCTTTCCCCAATTGCTACATATTATTTGATGTACAAAAATTGTTTGCCTTAATGAAAATTCGTTTAAACCAATAGGCCTAGAGTTCAGTACAAAAATCTGCTTCTATGGCAGAGCACAAGATTTTGCTCTATTCCAGAGTGGAACAAGCTTCCTGCTCTAGTAACAGAGGCAGGTACACTTTCTCTGTATAAGTGCTGGCTTGAGCTTTACTTCATTAACCTGGTTATATGCCTCTCCCTGCATCAGCGAGTTGCCCCTTATGGGGATTTGCTGATTATTTATCAGAATCAGAATTGGTGAAAATGTGGTTGGACCATACACTGCCCAAGTCAGCATGCAGTATATACAGCAGCATAATATCCCATTGTTGCTGCAGTACTGAGGTGTGACGGCACCCCAGATTACATACAATACATAACCATCATCATATACTGGTACATACCTGGAATCATCAGGTCTGCACACAGGCAATACAGATGAGAGTCAATTAGCAAATCAAATAGCATGGACCCAGGATACTAGCAATTGCACACACTCCTCCCAAAGGCACTGGGTTTTGCTGCAGGCATGTGATGTCACTTCCTGTGGCTTGAGCAGGGGTCTGTCAGTATTTCCTTGTCTGTACAACATCCTCCCCCATTTCATTTGAAAATAATAAAATTACATGTGTAATATATTTGTAGACGGGGATAAATACAACCTGCCAACAATTTTTATATTACTCAAAACATTGTCTGCCAAACATTTTGCCTTGCTAACTACATAAGTAAATATCCAACCAAAATTTCTTATATCAAGAAATTATATGACACACGGAATAGGACAGAGAAATCCAACGCCATTATGGACAGGATTTTATAATCTGTAGGAGGCCTTGGTCACCATGTGAGTGACATCACAAATGACTGACAGAGGTAGCTTTGTGGCTCTAGCCACAAGCTTTGACACTTCCAGGATCATGCTGGGATGTAAATAACTGTTAGATGCAAGCAATGATAGGATGCCCACTTTCAATGGAGCATCTGCCACCAAAATAATTTTGGTGGGTGGGATCTGTCTGATGATTCTTTCTCTACCCTCAGCAGCATTGACTGTGATCCCTAAGACTGTGTTGGGGAAAGCCTGGAGACATATTTAACATCTTTGGAGTGACTATGGAAGCGATGCATATGCACGGGCTGCTTTGATGGTAGAGCACGCTTCATGACCCCCCCCCCCAAGCAGAAGTGAAGGCTGCTCTCATTCTGGTCATCCCTGCAATGTATAACCACAGGAATTCTAACCTTAGGCGCCAGGGGAAGAGCTGTCTCTAGGGCCCATAGCTGTCGTGTCACACTTGCTGTGGTGATGTTCTCCATAGTGTGGTCTAGACCCATCTTTCGCTCTTCACTCTGGGATGTTGCAGGAATTATTTTGGGTAAGGATACTATATATAACCAATGGATTTCCTTATCTGTCTGTGAAAAAACCTATACAACATTATATCACACAATAGTAATTATCATCGGTGTGATCAGATGAAATAGGACTGTTATGAAAAACAAGAATGACAATTTGCAAAGTTATGCAACTTTTATTTCCTGTATAAAGAATAGCCAGCAATCAAGCCCTTTATGCTTTAAAATTAAATAATAGGATATATACATGTTACCTCATTTCAATAATATATCAACCAAGCTCATACTGATGTAGGTAGGCATGAGGACAAACTGCCTCTTCTAGTCCTTCTGGGTTGGGAAATGGTAGAACCTTGTACTTCTTCAGATTCCTGTGGAATTGGTGTGCTTGTAACAAAATCAGCTGGATCAATAACAAGAACTTGTGACTGATCAACTGCTACCATTTCAGATCCACTCACATCCATTATCACATCAGTCTGATCAATGGCATCATTGGCTGCCCAACCCCCAGGTCTATTTTGGCAAACAACTCTCCAAAAAGATTAGCCAATAAGGACTCGTCCTGTTCATCCTCAGATTATGGTATGGTGACATCCAAGTTAAGCCAATCAAGCCTCTTCCGTCTAATCCACATGGGGAGAAAAAGGTCTTTTGACAGTTTGAGACGGTCGTGAGGAGTCACATATTCCTTCCTGCATCCCTGGATTTTATATATAACAGCACATACGACTTTTGTTCCAAAATAAGGGCCACTCCTCACCTTATTAAGTTTCCACCACTGGCCTGGCTTGCCTGTGGTCTCCAGCTTGTAAACAAGATTCCCCACCTCAAAAGACTTCTTACAGAGCTTCAAATCATAGGTCTTCTTTTGCCTACTCTGTGTTACCCTAAGAGGCTGCCGGGCAATTTTGTGAGTTTCAGAAAGAGAATCTAGAAGGTTGTATCAAATACGCTGGGGGTTCCTTGTTTTTATTTTCCTTTACTAATCTGAATACCAGATTTCTTGGAGCAAACACTTCTCTACCCAACATCATGAGATTGGCAGAGAAGCCAGTACTTGTATTAGGCATAGCAAGTATGTCTGCAGCTTATTGTTGGTGGTATTTGTCCCAGTTTTTATTGGAACCTTCCACACAGCACCTCATCATTTGAAGTAGAAGACAGTTGTACCTCTCCACTTGTCCATTTGCCCTCAGGCAATAGGGGTTTGTCCTAGTTCAAGTGACCTCTTGTAGCACACAAATGGCACAGATCAAATTTCCATCCATGTTTTCATCCTGATCACAATGAAGTTGGAGAGAACAGCCAAATCTGGAAAAAAACTCATCCAATATTTTCTTCACCACTGCCTCTGCAGTTTGGTCAGGGAGTGGGTAACACTCGAGCCTTGTTGGAAATTGATCTAAGAGCATTACAATGTATATGTGTTCTCTTAAGCCCATAGTAAAGGGACCAATGAGGTCAATATGAAGCCTCTCCATCGGTGCACCTGCATGGTACTTTCCGAAACCTGCCTTGGGCCAAGTTGTGGGCTTTTTCAGGCTATAGATGGAGCAAAGCTCTCCATAGATTTCACTATCAAGGCCCATAAAGTGCCAAAAGAAACTATGTCACAACAATTGGAGTGTTTTGGTCTGTTCCAGATGTCCAGTCATCCAAACATCATGGCAATACTTAAAAACTTCTCCCTGTAGGGACTTAGAAAAGACAAAGCACTTCCTGTGCACTGAATCTCCCCACATGTAATATAAAACTCCTCTGTCTATCCTTAACTGTGACTTACACAGCCAAAGATGCTTGACAGAAGGACCATGAAGATTTAGCACATCAGACATAGGAGCTCCACTTTTCCGTTCTAGGAAAGAATGGGTTCAACATCTGGATCCTTCAGCTGGTGATCCCTCAGTTCCTGGAAATAATTTTTACCCAACCAGTCTGCTGAGACATCATCATTCCATGCCTGGAGTTGGCTAGAAGGACCTACTGTAAGTTTCTTGACAGATAAGGGTACATTATCTACTTCCTCCTCAAACCATTTCCACTGGTAATGAGCACAAGTGCAGTACGTGCAACTTCCACAAGGGAGCTGATTTAATGAAAACCTTGTTCAGTAACAATTGCAGAAGGTCTCTCAATCAGGGATTTGAAATAAGGTGTCAGCGTTTAGGTGTTTCTTACCTGCTCTGTGGATAATGTCCATATCATATTGGCTCAATTCTTCAAGCCACATGGCTAACTGACACTCTATGTGTTTGAAGCACGTGAACCAAGCCAGACTTATGTTTTTGCTATGAACCACAAATTTCTACTGAGTAAATAGTGCCTGAACTGGGGTGTGAGGCTTAAATAGCCAGAAGTTCTTACCTGGTAGTACAGAATTTCTTCTGAGATAGTGTAAAAAAAAAAAGCTACCAAATGAGATTACCCTTAGTTTCCCATCCTGTAATTGGAATAATTTGGCAGCAACCATGGTGCCCGAAGCATCAATGTCAAGGACAAACATACCTTCCTTTCCAGGGAAACCCAGAAGAGGAGCTGAGATTAAAACAAACTTCAGTTTTTCAAAAGCTTCTTGGTGATTTTCCTGCCAAATGACTTTTTTTTGGGGGGGGGGGGTAAGGCTTTGTGCAGGCAGTCAGCAATTTGGGCGAAGTCTGTGATATGCTCATGATGGTAATTCACAAATCCAAGAAAGTTTTCTACCTCCTTGGTACTGGCCAATTCTGGATAGCCTTAATTTTCTCAGGGTCGATGCTAATGCCATCCTAAGACACAATTTTGCCCAGGAACTTAACTTGTTGTTGCAACAGTGAAAATTTCTTAGGTTTGAGCTTTATTTTGTTTTGGTGGAACCTCTGGAACACGTCTCTGAGATTTACATGGTGGTCAGAGAAGTTTTTACCCAATATCAGCATGTCATCCCAAAAAGCCAAAATGCTAGACCAGGTTAGTCTCCACATTACAAAATCCACGGCTCACATTACAAAGTTTGAATGTCATGCGTCGATGTTTAAATAAACTCTGCTTTGTGATAAATGCAGTCTTATGGCAATCAGAGGGTTCTATGAGGATCTGCTAGTACGAGCTGCCCATATCTAGGGAGAGTAAAAGACATGACTCCCTAGAGTGTTTAAACATTCCTCTATAAATAAAAGGGGGTAGGCATCCACCACTGTCACCTTTTTCAATTCTCTATAATTGATGAACCAGCAAACTCCACCATCTTTCCTTCTAACTAAAACTGGAGGTGAAGCCCAGTCAGGCAATGAAAGCTGTTTAACACAAATATCAAGCAACTGTTGGAGGCATTCTTCCTCTGCATTCTTGAAACCCAAAGAGGATAGCCTCATATGTTGTTTAATTGGCTTAGCTACATTAGTGTCACTTTTATGTGTCACACCAGTGAAACAACCCAGATCCAAGTCCTTTTTGGAGAAAATATCTCTATTAATCACTGAGTAGCCCAGCTACTTGTTCCTTTCCTCCAACAGACAAGTTCTCTCCAGCTTTTTTCCAACACAGTTTGGAGGTGTTGAGGAGCATCACTGGTTATACTGTCAAAGTCAGATGAAGAATCCACCTTATGAACAGTACTCAAACTGTTAACCGTGTGACAATGCATAGGACCAATATCAGTCAGATTTGACTGACACTGATTACTTTGGTTTTAGTCAAAGTCAGTTTGAAATGTATCCCGTTTTGAGCAAGAAACAATGCAGAACTCAGAACCCATCCCACCAGTGGAACAGATACCCATCATGGGAGCTGGACCTTGATTTCCGGAAACTACAACAGCATTACCTGGATCAGGTCCTAACAGACTTACATGTATATCTGATAATATTTTATCAGACTGTACAGCACTACCAATTAACTTGCAAGTCTCGAGGGTGATGTATTTGTCACTCAAGTTGATCCAGATTACAGGCATCAGTCCTTGACCTTTAACAAGAATAGTCAGAGAGACTTAAGTTTGACAGAGATAGGTGTTATCACACAATCCTCAGCCTGCCCATTCTTAATGCTACCTGTACTGTGTACACGACTGTTTGGTGGGATAACAAGTCACCGATCCAGTGCAACTTTCCTTACCACATGCTGCTGGTCCCCATAATGGCAAAGAACAGCTGGTGTCATGGTATCTCCAACCATTAGAGTGTTATTCTTGAATTTACCACAGAATCATGGGTGAGTAGGAAATCTAATCCAAGAATGACGGAATCTGTAATTGTGTGCCACAGAAATATCAGTGACAAAAGGTTTCCTTCCTAATTGTGACATGCTTGTCCCTTGCAAGATATGCTGTCATATTACTGCCCTTGCCAGCACCTTTAAGTGGGACTTCTTGCAGACTCTTGAAGCTAAGATGTAACTTCTGTGCAAAGTCTTCACTAATTATTGTTACTTGTGCAGCAGTATAAACTAAGGCTTGTGTATCCACAAAATTTAGAGCCACTGTTTTCATAATGTTGTATCCTTGAGTTTCCCTAAAAACAACTTCTCTAAGTGAAGCAATATGCACAAACCTATTCACAAAAATTAGTACTATTTACAAAATCAGACTAGCCGTCATCTGCAGTTTGGCTGCCTTGTGGCCAGAACCTACAACCCTTAGTTGTTTAATTTGTCATTTCCAGCCTGTGTCGATTTTTTTTTTGGGGTGGGGAGTTTGTGTAGGACTTGGAGATCTCATAGGACACTCCCTAGCAAAGTGTGCAGTGCTCCCGTAAGTGAAACATATACCCCTCTCCCAAGGTCATGTTGTAGCTTTTTCCCCCTTCCAAGTTTTTTATGGGCTTGCCTTGGGACTTGATGGATATTTTGACTGTGAACCATAAAAAATAAAAGTTCTCAGCAAACCAGCCAGGCTCTTCATACCCTATGAAGCTTCAGTCCCTGACTTCACCACTGTGGGAGTAGCCTTCTTCATGTAGGTTGCCAACTTCTCTTCAAGAGACTTTTTGTCCTTACAATCCACTGCAGCTGCCCTTATGGAAAAATCCTCAAAGTCTTCTGGGACGAAGGGTACACTCTAGACAGATTTGTTTCCAAACATGATTTCAAAATTTGGCTAATGTATTTTCATTTGGTGAAATGCTATCTCCAGGTATGCAGGCTCTTTGTTTAAGACCTGCAGGGTTGCCCTCTGATCTATACACCCTTTCAGAAAAGAATCAATAGCCATATTTGGACTATGTCAACAGCTGCCCCTTCCACATCAGGATAGCTGCTCTAAGCTAGCTTCTGAGCCTGCTCAGCAAATTCTTCCAAAGTCTCTTCTGGGTTTTGTTTCAGAGTGGACAACGCTGGCAGCGGGATCTTTTCCACCTAATCTATGATCCATCCTCACAGTAAGCCTGTTAAAATTCCCTTGCACACCATGATCCAAACTGCTGAAAAAATCTAAAGCCTGACCGCATAACCCATTGATCAGTCTTTCTAACCTTTCCATCTGGTTCTGCACATCATAGGTTGGCATATTGGACAGAGCAGTATCACGCTGCAGTCGATTACAACCATACCCCATGGGTTACGGTTGCCCAACTTTCACCATAATATGAGCCACTGGAATATGTGCTTGTGGTACTGCATTCCATTGTTGACCTACTGGTGGTGGAAACTGATGATACACTGGGTGAAACCCATCAGCATGAGGTTGTTGCACATTGGGTGAAGGCTGATGCTGCATAAACTGTTGTACATTTTCCATTGTACAGTTGAATGGACAGTAGCAAATGTACAGGCTTGTTTAGGGGTAAGAACTACAGTCTGCGCACCATAAAGTGATGGTTGTGGCGATCCTGGATCTTGACCCTGTACATAAATACTATTTGGTGTGATGGAAACCACCATTGTCCCTGCATATCCACGTGGAGGCACTGGAAATCCCTGTGGTGGTATAGCGACACCTAGTGGCACTGGTGGCAATGTTATCCCAACTGTACTAGCAGCATGTTGTACTTGTGGCCTTACCTGTAAACCACAGTTGCTTGTGGAGAACTTGAAACCACAGTTGGTTGTGATACACCATGACCCTCATCAGTGACAATAATACTCTGGTCACTTACGACAGGAACCACTGTAAAGACCGAATTTACTGTCTGAGTCACCGGTGATGGAAGAGACAATTATATCTCTGGCCTATTCGAGGTCTACCAGTCTGTTCAAGATGAGTGGGAGTAGAAGTATTCACCACTGGACCAGCTAAGTCCCTTTGTTCGAGACTACTTGTCCTCTGATCAAGGTGACGCAGTGTGCCAGCCCATTCTGCCATAGCCTGGTTGACCTGTTAAAAGGTTCATTTGATCCATCTGTTTCATCATGTGTTCACAAATAGTTGCATTGCAACAGGAGTCTCTGGCTCTGTTGTCTCAAAACAGATTATCCGATTGGCTAACATAGATTCCCATGATGCTGCACTAAAAATGTCTCCCTCAACCAACGTCTGGTATGTTAACTCCTCACAATCTGCTGTAAGGGAATCATGGAAATCCCTAATTTGTTTAGCCTTAACTGCACCTATTCATGGTAACCCAGTCAAAGTTTTGACTTCTGTTGTACGAATATTTGGAGAAACCATATTGAAAACCAGGTAGCCAAATTTCAATTTAGAACTGCACCCAAATAATAAAATTCCAAGAATCATCCCAGAAGCTAGCTGCCAGTTTCCAAAACAAATGAATTTAGAATAAACATAAGATGATTGTTGCTTCAATTCCAGAAATTAATTGATATCTTTACAGATGTCTATTTTTGTCCAAATTTCCAGTAAACCACCTTGCAAACAATTACAGACAGTTTTACAGCAAATATATACCCCTAAGCATAAATGGCAATAATAATAATAATATATCATGGACCCAAAAGAGAATGCAACATGCCATAAACTCCATGTATGCAAACAAATGTGCAAATATACAATAAGGTGGATGTGGAAGTAATGTATAACATGGGACTGAAATGTGTTTTTCTTGTTCAACTTCCACACCTACCCTCACTCCTTGCAAATGAGGCTACAATATGTGGAATTCAGAAACACTGGTTATCAAGGTCTCAAATTAAATCCAAATAGTAAGATTTCGGCTCTCTGTTTGAAATGAACACCATTTCTGACACGCCAAAACTTGCAGGAAGCAATCGTAAGTATGGTGTTCCAAAACAAATTCAAAATCTATTATAGTCAAAATAGGTAACAACTGACAATTCAAGAATGAAATACTGTTCACAAAATATTTAGTGAATATCAAATTCATTTGGGAAAATGAACCATGGTTAATAAGCAAATCTGTCAAAATGGCGGGAAATTTTGAAAAGTTGACAAAGAACCACTATGTCACTGAGTTCAAAATCAGTAGGTCAATGTGAATTTTTCAGACCAAAATGTTTCCAAAATATGGAAAATTCCAGTATCCGATCATATATTCCAGACAGATCAGAAATCTGTCTAAATATGATTGCTAATACACACCTACATACGCCAATGTTCATTCAGACACAATGGAGAATGCAATTCCTACTGTGCCACTCAATCAGCTTGTACCTTGATTCATGCAGCAGGCACACTCTGACAGCACACATGTGCAGCAGGTGGGGTTTTTTTTTAAGTGCAAGGCAAAGGTCACAAATTTCAATTCAAAAATGAAAATCAAAAACCGGCCGGTAGACCAAATCTCAACGATGTCGGAATAAATCCGAAACCAACAAATCATACAACTAATACCCCAGTCACACAAGCAAAATAAAAAAATAGTCAATTTGCAAGATACAAAATCATCAAAACTTCATTTCAATTTGCAAGATACAAGATCATGAAATTTTGCCAATAAGAAACAAACTCAACCGACAGAAAAAAACCAAAACTATCTGGTACTGCTTTAAGTCAAGAAACAAATTCTGACTGAATTATGTCACTTTGGAATCATCACGTGGTCCAAAATGGCGGCAATATTTAAAGATATTTTGATGAATCTCCGCATGAGTGACCGGGTTTGGTACCAAATAAAGTACTGTGGAGTGACAGCATCCCAGATTACATAGAATAGATAACCTTCATCATATACTGGTACATACCTCGAATCCTCAGGTCTGCACACAGGCAATACAGACGACAGTCAACACATCAGGTAGCAAGGACACAGGACACTGGTGAATGCACAAACTCCTTTCAAAGGCAATGGGTTTTGTTGCCGGGACATGACGTCACTTCTTGTGGCTTGAACAGAGATCCGTCGGTATTTCTGGTCCGAACAGCATCGCCGTGGCCACCGCATTCCCCTGACCTGCCCCCTCCCCCCCAAGGATTTGTGGATGCGCTTGGTCGTCGAATCAGGGATGATTATGAAGAACCCACAGCAACTCTGTACCAGCTTGCACAGAGGCCCACAGACCAGTGGAATCAAATTCTCCCGGCTGAGATCACCAAGCTGACAAATCAGCTTGCCAAGGCGGATTCAAGCTTGCTTACAAAAGCGTGCTGATCACACCCAGCTACTGATGCATTCAGCCTTCCAACAACAGCAATGACAACAACAACCAAACAGATCCTTTTAAGGGTCACCATTTCCTCCCCAGAGAGAGGGGAAAAGCAATAGCATAATATAGTAAACAAACTCCCTACACACATTCTCAATTAACGTACATAATGTTTAAATAAGGCTAGCGGTATATGTTCCCATATCGAAATATCATATATATACTGCAGAACCAAATTATGTTAAAAATTTCAGCTCCGGCATCAAAATATATACCACATATTTCTTCATTAGGAACGCTGAAATATTCATTATTACAAATTGGATGTTCCGTAATCATGATTGCTATTTCATTGCAATTAGCATAATAAATTACGCACTGAGTAATCGATGAAACTGACATCAATTTTCATCATGGTGACAGCAATACATAAATTGGCTGAAATCTTTTGATAACAACAAAGGCATATTTGCTTGCTTATCCAACTCTATGAATAACGCCCTCAAATAAAGAATAATAAAATGATCACGGAGTCGAGAGGAGAAGGAGAAAACTCTATTTCAGCATGTTTCAATTCACCCATAACAGGCAGGATGCCATTCCTATCCTATGTGCTTTTCGTTTCAATCGAAAATGTGAACAATACTAAATCCCGACGGAGGGTTGGATATTCCTTTCATGGTCGTTTATATAATATTTTGGGTGTTATATTTGTCTTTTTACAGGACACAATTTGAACTCATTTGCCCCAATATATATATATATATATATATATATATATATATATATATATATATATATATATATATATATATATATATATATATATATACATATACATATACACATACACATATATTAACATATACATATGTGTATGTGTGTACTCTTACACTGTTACACTATTGGTCAAAAGTGTCCGTATAATCGAAGTAGGCGCAATTTATAAACAAAACCCTCCATCAAATTAACAACTATGCTACTTTACAGCGAAAACATTTTTTTCACAAGTATACTTAAGAAAATTGATGACACGTTTCGGAAACAGTGCGAAAAAGAAATCTTTGGTTACCATCATAATGACTCCAAATTAAGAACATTTATTGCGTATAAAAAAAAGACGTGAGGTATTGAATGTTATGGATAACTTTGAAACTCGCCAAAGTCTGACGAACTTACGTGTTAGTGTGCATAATTTATAGATGAAAACAGGCAAATAAAGACAAATGGAAAATGAAAGTAGCATGAAAGATGATATAGAAGATGAGATGCATTTTGTTATGATTTGTAATCAATTTTACGAACCCAGAAAAAAAATTCGACAAACTAGACATGAGTGGCGACCTGGCAGTATATTATTCTTTTGAGCAATTATTTTTCCTTTGGTGGAACTTGAAGATTTTGAAATAATCAAATTATTTGAACATACGTGACGAGCTGTTTTTATATAAGATGAAAACGTTTAACAGAAGTACGCTTGGATGACATTATTACATTTATTACAAACTCTTTCTTTGATTTACGTCATTGATATATATATAAATATATATATATAAATATATATATATATATATAAATATATATATATATATATATTATAATGTCTCGATTTATGTACGCAATTGCTATATGTGTACATTTGTAAATTGAATTGTCTCTTGTTTATTTGTGTATTATGCTGACATATCACTACGTTCATGTAGATATTGTAGCGCACTCTAATAACTTTTGATTCATTTCCTGTCATATCATATTTTATACAATCTTTGGATGTGCAGAGGGTTGAAGGTACCTTTTAGTCTACTTTCCCTCAATCACTGTATGTTGCAACAGAGAGGATTTTCAATTGACGTCATTCCTGTGCTAACTAAACACAGTGTGGAGAATACATTTATAAACATTTATTAGGTGGTTTAATGTACAGGGTGTGCACAAGAAACACCTTTGTACCATTTTAGGTATTAAAGCTACAAATCACCAAATGTATATGTTTACAAACATTAAATGAAGCAATATACGTAGAGCCAGTCGAAAGCCACACGTTAACGCTCCCCTTATTCTGGTCTTCTTGAAATGATGGTGGAAATGTATCAACATTAGCACCAGGTCATTGTTGGAGACAAGTTCATACAATGAAATAGATCTTGAAAATCCTTTAAAGGCAGCTATTTTGCTCATTGAAGTCATGACGTAGGCAGTAAGATTAAAGGTGTGTGGTAGTTTTGTGCATTTTTAAAAAGTGCAAATGACAACTTTTCAATTCTTCTTCCATCAGGAAAACGACCTCCAGGCTTGGTACATACAGCACCTTTTCACATTGTTGTGGATAAGTTAAAGAGGCCGTTGTATCTGCATCCTATTTTTCTTGATTGTTCAGCCGACGGAATACCAAAGCCGAGGTAATTACGAAAGAGTTGAAGCGTAATTTACGAGCAAGATGGCTTCTAAGATAATATGTATGCATATGTTGATATGCGTCATGTCATTGATAGGGTATTCAGATTATTGTGTAGGTGGCATAGATGTTATGAAGGTTATCAAAGTTCACCACACTCTCTTTGTTTTCAACATATTGTATTTCACAATTGGGGAACAGGGATTTTCCTATGTCATCCCCTCTTGTACATTTAGATTGGAGGGGGTGGGCTTTACAAAAAGACACAGTTACTTAAAAAAATTCGTGAACACCCGTAAGAATTCATAATGTACAGACAAGACGCATAGGGTTTGTGCCAGCATCTAGTAGTCTATCAAAATGTGAAGAAGACTACCAGTTAAGCATCAAATCGTTATTAATGTTTTTATTTTTTACAAATGTTTATGCACTGCCTTAAAATAGTTATGTTATCATCGAAAGAACAATCCAAGCAACCATATAACAAAGTGTTGGTAGTAAAAGGGTCCAATCTTATAATAGCTTCATAGTCAATTCGAATATAATTATAATTTGGGCATGCAAAAAAAGTAATGATAAATATGTTCAATTGGATTACCACAAGCACAGTTTCCAGAATCTCCGACACCAATACTATGTAAATAAGAGCTCAGACGACTGCTGCTTATACGCAATCTTGAGTAAATAATTGAATTTTCCTATCACTGACAAAATAGAGCCTATATTTCCATTCCACTCTATAAAGCTTTTCTAGGTGGCTTCTCTATATCGAAATATGTTCAGCGTGTCTAATAACCAAAGAAAGCTGATTCCATAAAGGCACCGAGGATTAGAAGAAGGATTCATTGTAAACAGCAGTTCTTGTTCGAAAGTGGACAATATTGTGTTTGTTGTGTACAATATACTGTCTTCGATTTTCAACATTTTGGGGAAGCAAGTTGCGTAAATATTGCAGTGTTCCACTGTTAATGATTCTTTGCGGTGTTCCACTATTAATGATTCTTTGCGGTGTTCCACTGTTAATGAATATTCTCTAACAATAACTCTTCAGCCTTACTACAATGCGACCACATTATATTACCATTATCCAGAACGGGTATAATGAAAGACAAATAAACAGTGTGTAATGTTGAACTAGACAGTTTGTATTATAACTTTCTCATAATATTCACTAATTGGGAACCTTTGTCTATCAAATTTGTAGCATGACTTTTCCAATTTAAGTCCTTTCGAAACAATAAGCCTAGATGCTTATGCTACTTGACCGTTTCTATGTCATTATCGCAAAATACTAATTGGGGGTGGTTTCTAGGTGCTATTATCCGAGAAATAATCTTATCCTTCGTCTTAGTAGGATAAATAGTTATCAACCACTGCTAAGCCCATTCTGCAATACGTAATAACTCTAGTTATTACATTAGAGTCAGCTTCTTGTTGGTCTGTCTCAATATACAGTGCTATATAGTCTGCAAATAAAAGTATATTCGATCGTATGATATCCACAACATCATATATATATATATATATATATATATATATATATATATATATATATATATATATATATATATATATATATATATATATATATTAAGAACAACAAGGGACCAAGCACTCTCTTTAAATTTCACTGCAATATTAAACACTGAAGTAAGGTTTTACATATGTGAGAGACACTTATCTTCTAGCGTTTTGGTACATATATATATATATATGTAGTCCTTAAGCGGAACCTTATCAAACCTTGTTGCTTTGACATTGACGCTTATTAATTTTTTTACATTATAACAGGATCACTTGGTATGCAGATGGTACAATTATACGTCCTGACGGCTACTATCATGAAATACGTGATAATGGGACTTTAGTTACGAAAAAGGAAAATGGAAAGTACCATTGTGTGGCAAAGAACGAGTTTGGAGTTGCCATTTCGAGTCACACGTATCTCATATCTCAGTCAAGTAAGTCGAAACCAGATTCATACTTATGTTTTTACTTAGACTCCAAATGAGGCGTTTCACTTGAGAGCTCGTTACGTGTTTAATGCGCAAGTTCTCTTGAGGTTTTTTAGGATGTGGGGAATTGAAAAAAATCACAATCATTTGGAGCATTCTTTCTTCTGCCAGCATCAAACTAAATCAAAGCATAAAGCAAGGCATGGCCAGAATTGATTACCTGAGGCAAGTGTAAGTGAACTGAACAGCAAGGTACGATTGCAATGTAGAGAGTGGTTTTACCATTCAAATATTATTTGGCCTCAATTTAGAATATGGGTTTATGTGAACAATTACACGATTATTGGCAAATTCTACGTACAGAAGAAATACATAAATTTTGAAGTAGTGATACGAATTCTAGAGCTAATTGAGTGAGCTTTCAGTTTATAAAGTATTGTATATATACATCTGCAGAGCCGCCGAATATCGATATCATCGAAGTAGAATTTACTGTAAGACTCCACGATAACGCTTCTTTGCCGTGCAAAGTACCGCAACAAGACCCACCATTTGATGTCAAATGGGTTAAACTGCAATATAAAAAGGATCCTCATCCAGTTCAAGTCGCATATGATGATAGAATTCTGCTTCATCCAAAAGGTAAACTCAAGCATTTGTAGGATTTAAATATTTATGTCTGTTGAGGGTCGATAATCGAATGACGGGAACTACAATCCTACCATTAAAACTTTAAAATTTTCACAATTGTTTTCTTGTCCATCTTATTTGCTATTCTCTGTCATGTATTGCAAACTCTTTTAATTTTGTAGGATTATTAAAACACTTGACGAGGAAAAGGATGGTAAATGGAATAAAACGATAAAAATGAAAAAAAAATAACATGGCGGCTTTTGTATATATTCAATTGCAATTATAACAACTTAGGAAAGAAAAGACATATAAAACGGCCAGATGAATTTGTTCAGATTACAAACAATTTAATCAGCATACAACAACTACAGACGTAATATTACTTTCTATATTTTATACTTTGGTGAAAGATGTTTTTTCTTTCTATTGTCTTCTTACCTAAGCTGGTGTTATTTCTATTACAAATGTTCAATTCGTCAGAAAATGAAAAACAAAATAAAAACCCTCCAAAGAGGCCGCATAACCATTTTATTTCTGTACTTGTATGTTAGGAACAGTTCAAATTTTGTGGTGTAATTGCAATAAATGGGGTTAAGCCAGTTTACAGCGGTGTTGTTTCAATTGATACGTGGCGCACAGGGCATCTTTTGTTCGCCAATGTGGAGAAAAAGGACCATGGACTGTACGAATGCTGCTTGCATGGCGCAGGAACCACAGAGGGCAGACAGTACAGCAATCTGAAGGTTGGAGGTGAATAGAAATGTTCAACTACATAAGTGTATTGTAAATCTGTCAAAACCTATTAAATTGTAGCAAAAGTTTTCCGCTTCGAAGATACCATAACAATAATCGATGGCAGGCAAGAAAGACATTTTAAACTTTTCAAGTGATACTCGTCTTTTCTTTTCGCTTCTATGTATATGGCTGAGATGTTAAAACATGTATAACATACATGTATGGATGTATAAAATTTACATTGCTAGACATTCATTGCATCGTGTCCGATTATATACAGGGCGTATATTATTAAAGACACCGTTTAATATGAAAAAATGTACATAACTTTAATTCTCACATGCCACCATACAGTGAAAAGGACGGTTTGATTTTTATTATTACGATACAGATCCAGTCACAAAGGATTGGCCACCCAAGCTGATGTCAAAGAGTTCAACTGATCTTGTGGCTATTGTCAGCAGACCCTTTGATTTATATTGTATATTTGGCGGATGGTACGTTATTCACCCTATTACGCAATGATAAATAAATGTATATATATATATATATATATATATATATATATATATATATATATATATATATATATATATATATATATATATATATATATATATATATGTATGTATATATGGAGTTGTAGCGGGACATCGCGAGACAGTTGAACAGAAGGGTATGTGGTTGTTCAAACACACAATCATTGGAGAAAAAATAGCAATTCAGACTACACTAAAACGTGCTGTCTCGTTAGTTTCTTAGCCAGGTACATTACAAGGTCCGTTGTTCCAACATAAACTTTAAAATGAGAACACATATGACGCCATCAACCGATCAACAAAATTGAATGATGGTACTACATCGGTTGTAGCATTGGAGGCACGGACCAGCAGCCCATTGTGAAATGAGTAAAGTATTCATGATCAATAAGAGAGATCTGGCTAAGTTCTAAATACACCTAAAGAACGTGCTGCCCATCCTGTTCATGGTTGACTGCCCACATCTTGTGGTCACTTTTCGTGATTCTCACCTTTTGGAATAATTATAAATTTAACTGCTTTGTATGTTGTTAAATAGCTTTAAACTTTCATTTTATCAGACCAGGGTAAAATTGTAGGATGACTATATAATATGTACTTCAGCTAGATAAGATGATAAATACAAAATTATTACTCGTATGCAGGGTGAGACTTTCTGGACTTTTCGGTTCAATGTAATGTAATGGGCTTTGTTGATCCACTTTGACACCTTACCTCAAATGGTATGGGTTGCTCGATGTCACAAATATGCACTATGGAAAAAAAAACTGTGTGTCAAGAAATTAAACCAACCCAGATCACCCCTTTTAACAGAGACAAGGTGTTTAGTTCTCCCCTATCAGACAATAATTTCCACTTTTAGAGATTAGTCCTGGGGTCGGTGAGAAGTGACACATATGTTGGCTACTGATGTATACAAACACAATGTTTGCTTGTTGCTCCTCTGATGAGGTCAACTAACATGGGGAGATAGGAATAGGCAAATGATGACTGTAATCTGGAGAGGCAGCTGATCTCCTGGACGAACTGCTGTATATGATACTGTTCTCCCAAACTGCCAGCAGATATCGTATTTTGATAAAGATTTTCCACAATGAATTACGAGACACATGATGCACACACTCATGTCATGCATTATAATGGAAACTGAAATTGATGAAACTATTCCATATTCAGCCAATTTCTTGTCACAGTACTAGTCAATAGCTTTGGCAATGACCTACCCGTTCCGAGGAAAGCGGTCGATCTAGGGCGTGCCCTCAGGAATAATCTTCCATACAAATGTCAACCTAAATGATTTTAGTAGCGACAAATTCAAGTCAGAAAGTCAAGACAGACGACAATGTACATTCGGGCGATTTTGGACCAGTTTAACGAAAAGGGTTGAACTCATAGTGTTTCAAATGCACTGTGATATCCCACTTCCTTTCCTCTATCCTGTTTTTAACATGCAAAGGTGGAATTTAATTTATCAATATAAGAAATAAATGGTAAACGAAAATCATAATTTAGAATATATTGCATTTAAGGCGTCACAACTATTATGCATTGTGTGTAAATAAAGTTATATTTTAAGCTGGCGAAAATTATTGTCCTCACGCGGAACGAGAATCAAACACAGACCTTCAGAGAAAAACTTTGTTACGTCATGTCATTTCAGAGGAATAGATCTGACGCAGTAACTCAGTGGCTGCAAAATACATAAATATGCTATATATTAATCCAAACTATATCAAAAGAGACAGCTTCTGAAATAACAACAGAGCACATATATGTAAATAATGTCTGCCCAGGGAATGGGGTGACATGAAATAATCCATGTACTCATGAATGAGATGAGACTTTGCCCAGCCTGAATATCAATCGCTTTTTGTTATCTGTTTCCAGGCCAACGCCTACAGTTACATGGCACAAGGTAAACAGATCATTATCACAAACGGGAGCCTTTTATAACAAAACTTATGTGACCATTGATGATGCTGGGTTATACAAATGTACCGGTCGTAACACAGCTGGTCACGCAAGCGAGTATATTACAGTTGTAGTAGAGGGTAAGATATTTCTTGAAATGTATATGTTGAACGATGCTACTGATGAAAGGATGCAAATAAACACAATGTTGCAATATTTGTTTGCTTTGATTAATAAGTAAATAAACAAACAGGTTCATTGACTAGTAAAGCTGGATTTTTTCATTCTGATTAACGCCCCTTGTATTATATGAAATATGCGAGCACATTGCTGGAATTTTATTTTATTTTGTCCATTAACTTTTCTTTTTCATCTTTTCCTGGTTAATCCAAATGGTCATGACATTAATGTACAATATTATATAGACAGAGGTAGAAATTAAGATAAAAATTATCCAGGGAGTTAGTTTGTAGCATTCATGTCCCAGAAAGTATGTGATACCATTAAAAATCATTCTCTCTTTCTATATAAATCATTCAGGGTAAACAATTTTAGGATTGAGAAAAGTCAGAAAATGGTGCATAATTTGATGCAAATTGCAAAATGCACTATCAGTTTTGGTTGGAAGTCATCTGTAAGTTGCCATCCTGGCATTTATTATTGTGCTTTAGTCTGGAACCATTATAAGACAAGCTTTTTCACCGATACTGAGCCTCCTGCTGAAAACATCAACAGGCCGCTACGGCCGTTTGTTTGGTAACTACGTATCACAAAAGCTTTGACAAAGCCAAATCGTGGTGACAAAAGGAGGCAAAGCCGTGCTGAGCAAAGTTGCACAATTTTTGTTGGCTCGTTTGAGAATAAACATTAATGACGATAACATTTCTGCAAACAAATAGTTAAAATTATATTTATGAGCTATTTTACTTTTGTTGACCATATTTCTGCAGTGTAGAGGAGAGATAGGAAACTTGTTAATCAGATTTTGTTTATTGTTTATTCATTTATTTTGGCTTTTTTTTTTCGTTGCTAGTTCATTCATTCGTTATTTGAAAATCTCAGTATTTAGAGTTTGTCGTGATTCTTGGAAAATATATGTTGCATAATATGTCATGTGCAAGGAGAACATTGCATGCGCTACAGTTTTGCTACGCAACGCATTTTGGGATTAAAGGGCGTACGCGACCTCAATGGTGACGGTGAATCCAACAGTGTAACCGTAAGATTTTGTATTCTGTCGTTCCAGCCGCGCCATCTTGGAAGGAAAAGCCACAGAGCATCAACGCAACGCAGGGAAGTCACGTGGTCATCAACTGTTCTGCAGATGGAAATCCACAGCCTGACTTAATTTGGACTATCAATGGCATGCCATGGGATGGTAAAATATCTGAATTAGCTTTTCTGAGAAGGGTCCAGATATATATTGTCGTCTTCTTTAATGTTAATATAAAGCATTTTTGCTGAAATCAGATCTCCAGAGATGGCATGCCGAGGTCTTTGGCTTTTGTTGGCATCGAGTATGTTCTTTGCGCATAAACTGCGGCAAAAAAAGCTACTGACTCAGCCTTCCTCCAACCAGGTAAAGATTGACTAAACATGTGAATTACTTTTTATAACGTGGATTCACAACGACACCCAGCACTTAACACTCGGAAGATTGAAACTAAAACAAAGTGTCCACGCAGAGAAAAGTGTTAATGGGTAACGGTAGCATGGCCACACACTTTGACAAACCTATTTCATGAAAATGTATAATTCTGCAAAGCAACTTGCTCTTACTGTGAGAAAATGCATTCTACCCATCATAACAGGTTAAAAAGTGTGTAACAAAGCTTGATATGTTAAATTTACGAAAAGATGTTACCGCTGATAATTATAGTAACCTAAAGACTATTTACTAAATTTAAATATAAAGTTTCTGAGCCATTTAAAATCCAATTCTCATGTACCGCTTGCTCTATTAACGTTTTGCTCCACACGTCGCAAAGAAAGGTATAAACTCATGAAAGTCTTTTCACACCTGATTTAAAAAACATTTTGAGGCAACTTCATGGGACCTGTGGATCCTGAAAATACAGCCTGCAAGGTAGACAAATCTACTTATAAAAAACAACAACAACAACAACAACATCAACAAAAAAACAAAAAAACAAACAAAAACAAAAACAAACAAACAAACAAACAAAATGAAACATAAAAAAAAGCGAAATCAGCCGCTTTATCGTCTGTCATGAACAGGGTATTATATTTAGTCTATTCCGACCAAGAAAGGCTCAATCCAATGACATTTTCTGTTCAAAGCTTCCCAGAAGAAAGTGCAGGTTCATGGGGGCAGTTTGGAAATTGCTAACGCTTCTCGTGACAGAGACCTGATGGTAGTCCAGTGTAATGTTTCAAACAAGTATGGCGAGTTAGTCTCATCAGCTTACATCAATGTCATGCGTAAGTATTGTGAACAGTCCAACATTCTCCCGCTTAATTACAATAGGGCGCGGCTTCAAATTGTAGTGGATTTCAAATAAAATCTATCCAGAAACGTTACATATTATTTTCGTATTCAAAGTTATGATTTATTTACTTATTCCTTTTATTTAAAAAAACTGGAGTCGATACAAATAGATAAAAAGCAGTTTTAACTTGTACGGAATTATATCTTTTATATTTTTTACCTGGTGGCACCCAACTTTGGATCCACTTCGAGTTAACGCAGGTGACGTTTACAGAACATCCTTCCAAAGATCATAACGTTGTCCCAACGTTCACACCCGGTTGGATTTCGGCAAAGTATATATAAAGATGATACTTAAATGTGTAAGGACTTGCGTCACGATAAAAGAGAAGACAAAAAACCTTGCTACATAAATTGAAGGGGTAATCAGAATGTGGAATCTTGCTGGCCCAACACTAAATTAAAGTTATTTTGTACAGGATTAGTCAAATTGTTTTACAACTTCGGCTCGACGTTTCTTTATAATCACCGATAATATATATATATATATATATACATATATATAAAGTTTTTGCATATTGTTATTGGTCACCGATATTTGTATAAATGTATAATTTAACGCGAAACGATACCATAACGGAAATTTTGTTTTTCAAAATTGTAGAGTTGAAGAAAAGTATTGGACTTTAAACATCTTGTAGGTCCAGATTGCTGTATTAATTTTGCGAAAAAAGCATTTTCTCATCTTTCGTGTAAACCGGTTTCACCGTAACCGTTGTTTTCAAATATGTATCCAAATCTTTTTACTTTAATATTTGTGGTGCATACTGCTTCGGAACTTCTTTGACCAACATATCTGAAAAAAGGTATCAGTACGAGTCCTGTCTTTACACAACTCGTTTTGAAAATGAATGGTAGGTATGTTTCGTGATGCTCATCAATCTGTCGGCTTCGAAAGGCACTAATGCCACAACGATAAATTGAAAGAGTTTCTGTAAAATGTATTGCAGATGTACATTTCAAGTTGAAGGAGTCGAATGACGCTTCAACTTGTAAATTAATTATTATTATACTTCGGATTTATTTAGGTCGATTTAAGAACAAACGCTTCTTTCATCTTGGTACTTTATGTTGACATATCACAACCCAGAATAAAGTCAGAGCATACGAAACTATTATACAAAATTCTGCCTGCAAGAACAGTCACCTAATTTTTTAATGAATCTCTATAATTTTCTTATGTTCAAATAGTTTTGCCTTGATAGACTTATAACCCTTCATCATTCATGTTAAACTATTACTACCCAGTTCGAGAGTAAAAGTCACTAAACTGTGATGATATTCATGTAAGCCTAGATGTGCAGCCTACATTTAGTGCCACATTTATGATTGGACAGTTCCAACGAAGATTATTGAGTCACCACTAGCAGCCTGGCTGTTGTACCCACATAACGTCGTCTTCTCCTGTGAGGCCGAGACTGATCCGGGATCAGAACTGCGTATCGACTGGCTTCATAACAACAGACCCGTGGATTACCAGGGAGGGATGATTTACAAGAGGAAAAACGACAATGCACTTGTGCTGGAAACAGCAAAAGACAGACATAAAGGCGTGGTATTTTTGGGAAATTACACGTGTGTGGCCTCAAATGATTTTAGTCGGGCTGAACAAACGGCACAGTTGGCAATACGACCGACAACAGAGCCATCAACAGCTCCCAACACCGACCGCGACAAGGAAAAGAATAAGAGTAAGTGTAATGCTTGGAATATGACAGGTAAAACGGGACTGAGTAACACCTTCGTACGTTCAACTTTCCCCAAATCACCCGGGTGGAAATTGCCGATTACTTTCAAAGTATTAACGCATGCTGATGACCCAATGAAAGTTAATTTTACTTGGAATGTTAATTTGAAATTATTGTGTTGATTAACATGGACACAACATTTGCTGTGATTAGCATTAAGACAGTTAACATATTTCAATTATATCACTTGTTGGTATATTCAACAGTTGTCCTGTATTGCTCCATCGGCGGGATTTTTCTAGCCGTTGTCGTGTGCGTCGCCGTTATAGTTACATTACAGATGAGATCCAAACGGAGAAAGAAAAAGGCCAACATAAACACACCAATGCAGTTTAGCAGTTTGATAAGGAGGGGTATGTATGTTATGGTTTTTTTTAATCAAACTGGTCTGTCTTCCCGCAAGCTTCGATCGGTGTTTTGAGATTTTATTTTCCTAAATTAGTTAGGAAAACAAATGTCTGATCATAGTGACATTGCTAAAGTTAGTTCCACATCAAGATCGCATGTAAGTTGAGATAGACATGTCCCTTCAAACACACATGTTCTGCGGTATCAAAAGGTTTAACTTTGCCACGAGAAATGACTTCACCCTTGCTGTTTTCATTTGCTGCAAGGAATGATGCGGTCTGAAATGATTAATACTATATCAGTTCACTTTCTGGACAAAACACGCAACAAAACGAAAAGCAGATGTGGATAATATTGAAAACTTGATAATAATGTGTCAAGATGTCACGTGAACAGTAGGCTGCATTTATCGACATGGGTACCCTAACAGAATTAATGTTATTAAACATATACTTCATTAGTATAAGGTAAACAGAGACTGCATTCATGAGTTTAGCTGTCTTTACTTTTTTT
Organism: Hermodice carunculata; assembly: GCA_964020975.1. Taxonomy (NCBI): domain Eukaryota; kingdom Metazoa; phylum Annelida; class Polychaeta; order Eunicida; family Amphinomidae; genus Hermodice; species Hermodice carunculata. The sequence continues at coordinate 45,465,194 of OZ026623.1, read as the reverse complement.
CTATTCAATTTTAGAAACAAATCCTCTTGAGAACATCCATGACGAGAGCTTACGAATAATGATAGAAGAAGTTACCGTTCCTCGAGACAAACTCCGCCTGGGAAGACTTCTTGGGAGAGGTGAGCAATGACACATATCTAATAATAGGAGTGTACTGTAAAAGGAATTATCTGTAAACACGCATGCATCGCCCGTTACGTTATTTGATGGAATAAGGAAATAAAATTAAAAATACCTTTGTTATAAATACTATATTAGGTATTTCTCTAAAAATGCAGTAAAAATTAATCGAGGGTTAACAAGGAATATTTTATTGCCCAAATATATCTCAATTCATACATGTAGAAGGAAATACAAATTAAAACAGATCTACATATGCACAACATTAAAAAGCATAATAAAATTATTTTGCCAAGTGTGAAAATGAGAAAGTATTTAGTGTGAAGTGAGACAATTTGCATGTTTCTCTTATGACAGGTCAGTTCGGCCAAGTGGTCAGCGGATTATTACAAAAGCCGAAGGGATCTGACGATGAAACCCAAGTAGCTGTTAAAACCTTAAAATGTAAGTCTTTGCGTTTTTCTCCGAACTTGACGTCTTTCGTTTTATACTGATAGGATAATCTAAGAACACTGGATACGCCAGAGGGCACCACTAGGAACACCTTTAAATTTTTGGCCGACTAGTATGATATAAGTATTTAGGCCTTCTTGACCAAAGGGGTTTTCTGTTGAATCAACTTCCCCAGGCTTATCCCAGTTCATGCTTTTGTAAAATATTTGAGCATTTCTAAACCGCTTTTGTAATCTCAGTGATACAAATATTCAGTTCTTGAGAAATGCTCGAAAACATATTAATTACTTCTGTACATTTGATATATATTTTATGAATCAAAAAGAAAGTGTTTCAAGTGGTTCTTGCTTGTAATTTCTATATTTCATTCCTTCTTTTCCTGTTCGACCTCAAATGCGAGTAACAACACTTCGTTTTCCCCAAGTGTTAATCACATGATATCGTGCATGACTGTCAACGAGTTGTTCGTTTTGAACCATGTGAGAGAAATTCTAGTGTTGTTACATGGTATGGTGTAAAATGTGCAGCAATAAACTATTTAGTGAAATTGAAGATTCGGACCATTGGCTGTTTTTTTTTCTGTATTTTCAGACAACTCAGGAGACTATGATACGCTAGAGAAGTTCTTGTGGGAGGCAATGGTCATGCGCGACTTCAATAACCCGTATGTTCTGAGTCTGGTAGGAATAACGTTCGAGCCCGATGGAACCCCAATGGTGATCCTGCCATTCATGGAGAATGGGGACCTACAAACTTACATAAGAGATCCAGACAGAGTAAATACTTAAATAACGGTTTCTATAACTGTTATCTTTAATAAATCAGATAAAACCAGACTCACGGTAATGGCTCTAGAAAGAAAAAAAAGTATTGAAATGGTACAACAGACCGCAACGAAATGTGAATATAAATTCGTTTCATGAAGCACATTATAATAATAAATGTTTCTACAGATATCTAAGTTTATGCAAGAAAAATGCGTAGTGTACATTGGCATTTTACAAAACAGTACAAACTAGTCTATCTTTTTCAAAAGGTATTCATAAAACGGTACTGGGTAATTGCATTTCACGATCAAAATGTTTTATATCGACTGGACCAAGAAGATATGTAGGGAACTCGCAATAAGCGTTTGCTGTTGGGTCCAATAACAGTTTGGGCTCTCCAATGTGGAGGATAGAAAAAATGTATACATAGCAATTGGAAAGTTCTTATTCGGTGGGAGGTTTAAGGCGTGAAGTGCTTGTTGTGAGCCAAAGTCTCAAAGGTAAGGCTCCTTAGGGGGTAATATGAAGAATATCGAGGTTTGAGGTTGCACTGAAGTGTCTTCCCAGTTCCAATCATTTCACCGCCTCCATAGTAAAAAGGTGATTTATAAATATCAATAATCCTTTGCATCAATTCAACAGGAAATCACTGTACTTGAGTTACTAAGAATGGGTCTACAAGTCGCGCGGGGTATGGAATATCTCGCGGGAATGAGATTCGTCCATCGAGATTTAGCAGCAAGAAACTGCATGTGAGTATTTATGTGGCATAGTGTTTCTTACCTAATGGGTCGGCTAAAACTTAGAATATAGAATGACAAGTTACTGAGTAGCTTTACATAGGAATCCAATACCACACTGCAAATACACTAATTTGCGTGGGTACAAAGCTTAACGGTTTTTATATTTCACGGAGTAACTACAGTTTTAATTTAAGTGTTTGGACAACGATCCTGTTAACCTACGTTGGGTCATTTCATTGTGTTCATATTGTTACGATTTTGTACCACCAACGAACTTGGTGCAAATAAAAATACAACGGAATTAAGCAAACTCATTCCTTTATAATGAAGGCCTGCTACGTTTAAATGTATACGAATAGACAAACACACCCATTAACTGAACCACGATTTAATTGGGTATGGATTATACGAAAGCCATGAATTCGAAACCTAGCAGATATGTTAAACATAACCAACCGACCTGCATGCACGTTCAGACTTTGTATTGGTAATTTCACCATTATATGTAGTATTCTGTGCGTCTTAAGCGTTGAGTTTTCATAAGCATTTATTCTTTTGTGCTTTGAAACTTGTCCTCTTGTATAAAAATGCTGGTATCTACAATTATTCGGTCAGGTTTTCCCGACGATAGCCTTGATGTCGCCTGAATCAATGTTCCTGCAAGCTGATCTATTTTGCGTGATGCCCCTTAGATATGAAATTCAAAAGCATGTTCTTTAGCTATCAGTAATCATGATTTAGGATGTATTATCTTTCTTCGATGAAATACGTAATATATATATATATATATATCTGTGTGTGTGTGTGTGTGTGTGTGTGTGTGTGTGTGTGTGATGAAAAAAGTGACTTTTCCGACGGAACTTTGTTTTAATTGCTTTTATTGAATCTTTAGTGTTAGGTCCTCTTTACTGGTGTAATAATTATACAATAGTTTTGCCCCAAAGTATAGTTGCATTTCTTGGAACCTTCTGGATGGTCTCTCTTTTCTTTATCTACGAGCCAGCATGTGGCACAATTGTGACGAACAGAAAGTGTGTGTCATTCCAATCTGAAGAGTACGTGGAGCAATCTTCTTATATTTGCTCTACTGAAATGCCTTTTATAATATGGTTGTAGAGTTTGTTCCTGACACAGTTGCACAAGGATTATTTTTACCTGAAAGTTTATCACCCAGTCTACCAGAAGAACCCTTTCTGCAAATAGAAATACTGAGAATCTTTTGCTCCGCATGCAAAAGAGAATCATTTCAATATACGATCACCCCTCTCAACCTTGGTGACTACTGCCTCATGCAAATGCAAGATGTAGACCAATCGTTATAAGTATCATACAAGCCGCATAGTACATTAAAGATTTCAAATGGATCTGCTTGTTAGACTTCAATTAAATCTATTTGCTTGACGATCCGAAAGAATGGACTCAATTGTGCCTGCCACAGATAAAGGCATGTCTAACCTGTCATATTTGAGGTCCTCACTGACACATTCTAATGGCTGTCTTGTACGAGGCCAACCCTGCCCTGGGGATACTGCTGCCTGCGAACAAAATCTGCTGCTTTCTTAAGTCATTATGACCTGCCTCAAAACTACATGTATTCTGAACAAAGGAAATTAACCTGGCTGTTAAGATTAATTCTGACATAGAATATAGTCACAGCACGAGAAGATACTGAACATATTTATAATAACAAAATCAACTGAATATTTTGAAAGAATAAAATACACTCTTTGCTGCTGTAATAATTATTCAATGGTTTGTACCTTAATTTAGGGTGGATGCGTGTCTCAATGTCAAGGTCGCCGATTTTGGCTTGTCACGTGACATATATAGCCGTGACTACTACCGTCTGGAAGATACTCAAGCTTGTATCCCCGTGCGATGGATGGCCCCTGAGAGCTTGGAGTTTAGTTGTTTCTCTACAGTCACTGATGTCGTAAGTACATTCTTAGTGACGGTTATATGTAGGTGATACATGATCATCACGAGATAAAATGTCACATTAAATTCAAAACGCTACATTAGCTTTGTAAACCTGTGATGCTTTTGTAATCGTAAGAGCACCGATACCGGATATGAAGCATGCTGATCTCAATTTAGCATTTCACACATGGCAAATAAGGAGTGATGCAGTGCTCACAACTTTGGCCGATGACCGTTTTGACAGTGTGCAGTCAGGTATGATTTTGTACACTTACCTGTAGAAGCCTGTCTTTTTTTTCTTCGTACATACATAAGACTATAAAATAAAGACACCCCTCCCCCAAGAAATGTAATTCGTTGAGAATAGTTTGAACGAGAATTTCTCCAAAACACCAATCTACCTTGCCAAAAATGCTAACAAATGGGCTAAAGGGTATGAAATAACTCTTGTGACATCAATATCAGTTCATGTTTTGAATAAATGTTGATTTAAAAGACGCATGCATTTCCCTTCTGTTTTCAGTGGGCGTATGGCGTACTTATGTGGGAGCTGATGACAAGGGGAGGCCTCCCCTATCCTGACGTGGACAACTGGGAGATCCGCGCCTATCTGCAATCCGGGCGTCGGCTTGAGAGGCCTCATTTTTGTCCTGATAGCATGTAAGTTTATGTAGGACAGTGTACCAGTTAGACCAACATGAGTAGTAATGATGATGATGATGATGATGATGATGATGATGATGATGATGATGATGATGATGATGATGATGATGATCTGTTATTTCATGTGCACAGCATGTCGGACACAATAGATAGCTGCATATTTAAACGAATAGCGATACATGACGTCATTGAGCTTGAAGGTGTGCACACCCCCAGCATATCATAAAACAATGCAAGGGTCACCAACTTGAGCGTCAGTTTCATTTTATACAAATCATTGGACACTGATGAAGAAGGAACCCTAAATCTCAACAAAAGACAACCAGCACAATGTTGTGAATTACCTTTAGTTGCAATCTGTCGAGCACGAGAAATCCGCAGCTGGCTTCTCATAGGTGTCTGCATACATGTATATGGCAAAATGCATGGCTTTGAAAAGTGAAAATTAGGAACTTAGATGGCAGCACTGGATTGTATAAATTTGTATAATTTTGGCAATTTGGTTGGCAACTCTTCAGGAGGGATTTGGTGGTGTGCGAATGATCACCCTCCAATGATGCTCTCAGAGACCCTAAAAGAGTTGGTTTTTTCTTCCAATTCCCAAATCAAGTAATTGAATATATATCGTCTGTATTGGGCAGGCTAAGATTATGTCAATGCACTTTGAAACGAACGTCAGATTCATTCTGGTCAAATGTGGAGACACGTGAGCCGCTACACGCATATAGAGCTTGTACTGATTCGTTATGAAATCTTAAGCTACCCGAAGTGTCATATTTTGTCTTTTCCAGCTACTCCATCATGATGGCATGTTGGCACATCGATCCAGAGCAGAGACCTTCATTTACGGATATCATACAACAAATAGAGCAGATACTTAGTCGCCAAAAGGTTGACAATAGAAGGGCAATTCCAGGCGCATACATGAATATTGACCGCAATGCAAACCCCGCAGACTATAGACCCGTAGAAATGAATGACCGGTTTTAAACGTGACTTTGTATAAAGAGTACAAAATATACCGTATTGCATACACAATGTATGGAAGCGGAAAGTATTCCAAAAGATTGCCTTGCCCAGGGCATGTCCGCTTTTGAAAGGCCATTCTGAAGAAATATTATGTGTAACGCTCGCAGCTCTATGATGTATTGCCAAATGGATGGGTTTTTTTCGTGCGTTCAACATGACAAATGCGGATATAACAGGAGCTACTGAAAAGACAAAATGCACAAAAGATCTGTGTATTTATTACCTCCATACTATGAGACGTAATGCTACTGCTAGCTGGGTGCAAAATCAGAATCCGTATGTAGTGACGTAATATGACCGTCAGGTTGTGTTAGTGACCGTGAGGGTAAAAGGTGTTATGCCCCTACCGTAAAGATAATGATGATAAAGCTACACCGCGAACAACAGAGGACAATTGGAGGATGCGTCGCATCGAAGTATCTGTGGACTCGGGTCGTATAAAAGTATCTCTACATGTGTGTGCGTCTTATGCTGAGATAACATCCAGAAGGTGATTCTGGTGAGACAGATCTACACATTGGAATTTGTCTCGCCATGCTGATCAGAAACGGGAGGGAATCTACACACTCTTCAAAAAAATACAAAGACTTTAAAGAATACTATGACCATTCTGCAAACGTCACAACCAACAGTTGCAGTGTGTACTTATGTTTATTTATACATCAAGCAAAATTTTAAAAACCGAAATATATGTGTTACATAAATGTAAACTGGGTTCTCGTATTTCAGGGTTCTTATCGAACCGGAGAAAATGTTTAAATGTGGGGACAATCAGTCTTGAAAGAATTCTTACACGATTTCACTATGTCTCTCACCTATCGATGATAATAATTTGCCATGAGAAGCCACTTTAGAATATCCACGATTGCCTTAATCGCTTATAAATCCCACATTGCCTAAATTGTATTGGTAAATATCAACTGGTTCATGTGGGTTCTCAGCAGAAGGCTATATTAGCAGGCGGACTAGGTGTGTACCTGTGTTTCCATCAGCTTCCATTGTGATTTGCGCCTATGTTACTGTAAAACCGCCCTACCTAGGAACACCAAATTTTGTTGTGGTAAGTCCCATTAAACAATTAAATTCTTTTGTAAATTTCATACCTTTTCCTCAAAAACAATTTAACGTATTGAATATTATTTTAACATGGAATCATGTGGGAATACACACCTCCAGCCGGCAAGAATTTGTTGTACTGGGTCACTATGCATTTAGGTAAATATATATGCAATTGCTATTTGCGACCTCTCCTATTTGGTACGTCTGATCACTCTAATTTACTCAGTTTAGTTTAACAGTAAAATACCATGCATGTAACCCGAAGCCCGGTCTATATGATGACAAAGATAGCTTGCAACTAGCGTCGCTGACGCTGATCGACAATGTTTCTTAGAATTTAGTTCGTAAATTATTAATTGAATTATATCGCTATCACCTGGCGACAGGGCTTTACAGCTCCATGGTGAGGTTGACATCTACATATAGAATGTTGTACTGCGCTAACGCAACTGAATCTGTATAGTTCCCGTACCACAGATTCTCAGTTTAAATTTTTTATTCAGATTTTTGGTGACTTGGTAACATTTTGTACAGTTCATGAATAATGTAAGTGCCACAGAGGCAGTTAAAAGTATGTAACAGGTGCCACCTAGAAATATAAGGGTAAAATGTGATGATACGGAATCTCATTGGTGTGACCCTAATCTCTTTTTTTACCCGTTACAACAACATTCTTTCTTGCTATAACGAGGAAAAAAATCTTGTTGTTTTAACTCTTCTTAGTAAGTCTGTGTGTGAACACTGACTTTTTTGCTTCAAATACTTATTTATTTATTTATTTATTTATTTATTTATTTATTTATTTATTTATTTATTTATTTATTTATTTATTTATTCATTTATTTATTTATTTATTTATTTATTTATTCATTTATTTATTTATTCATTCATTCATTTCAGTGTGTCAGTTTTGTGAGTGCGGTATTCATTGTCTCTTGGATTAATTATTGTATGTGAATTAAATATTAATTAACACAAGGAAAATGTTGATCGGACGTTAGACCTGTCATATTTGTGTTGGATGTATCCCAGACTGTATTTGAGGTACACCGATGCAAGCTGGTAGGAACAATAATCAATATATGAAGGGGTTCTCCTAGGGTTTCCTTTGTCTCTTTGATTAATTGTCCTCTGATAATTAATTGTTAATTAGTGAAAATGATTCGACGTTGTACGAGTCTGACTTGTGTTGTATGTATCTCAAAAGGAGTTTCTTTTAAATAAGGCTTTCAAACCTAATAGAATAATGTACGAATGTATGAATATGTGGTCCTAGGGTTTTGTTTGTCTCTTAGGTTAATTAACTTCTGTTCATGTTCCATTAATGAGTTTATTGAAAATGTCTATTCACTGAAAATGTTGGCTCATGTCAAACTTGTGTCATGTGTATTTCACAAAGTGTTTGAGGTACAGTTGTGAAACCTGACAGGAATATTAATCAATATGTCAAGATGTGGCCCTGGCGCTCTGTTTGTCTCTTGGGTTAATTGTCCTCTGTTGATACTTATTAACTCAATGAAAATGACAAAATGGGTATGGGTTCTTGTCACACTTGTGCTACGTGTAGCTCATGAAGTATTTCAGATGAATATCATTCAATATACATATGTATGAAAAGTCATTTGTAAATAGATATGATCCATGTGCAGATTTCACAATATGTATGAAGTCTTACACATATCACATGCTACTCTTTCCAATGCTGATGGAGGCAATGACAGGTGGGGGCATCCGTATCCTTTGGACACTTTTCTAGTTTTCTTCTTATATTCATATAGGACCTGGAGGTAGTTTGGCAATATGACTAGAGAATTACAACGCGTTCTACCGGTCAAGTGTCAAACCTTTCAACGCTTCACAGAGCAAAAATCAAGTCATATCCAGCTTAGGACTTCCTCACCTGATTATTAAAAGAAGTGATCATCTGCCTCTAATAAATTAAAGCAAAACAAGTTGAAATGACAAGAAAAAAGTTGAGCACATTCGGGTTTTTTGTGGTAATAACAGTGGAAAATTTGAAATATCAAGAACTTTTGTTGCTATTAAAAATCTTCTTATAACAAGGAAAAAAATTTAAAAGTTTTTTTTTTTTCGTTTTAACAATAAAAAAACGTGGTAATAACCAGATTGTTTTCATGTTATAACAGACCAATAGTTGAAATATCAAGATTTTTATCTTGTTATAACAAGAAAAAATATGGTTATAACAAGGGAAAAGAGAGATTAGGTTGACACCAATGAGTATTCGTATGATGACCCTTACACTTAAAAATAGGTCAAGGTCGCTGAGTGTAGAATGAAGCCAAGCTTCAGATGAGATCCTTCTACACTTCAAGTCGCATAATGATAGTAACTCAGATTGGTCGAAAGTTATTGCGTCCGAACAGACGGACCAGTGAATGCTAATACGTGCAGACAATGTCCCATCGGCCAATAAAATGGATTCTAACTAATGCTCCACACCTATTTTGTACCTGAACTTTGAGTCTTCAATGTAATTATTACAAATATTAGGCAAAAAATATCAAATTTCTATAGCTCTGTCCCCGTGTTGTGTATTTTCTATGTGAGGCCCAAAGCATACAGTGCTCAATTCATGCTGCATCACTTGTGCTTTCCCATATCTTTCCAATGCCCTATGGTTAGACATGTAACTGTTCAAGGGTATAACATATTCTATACAACCTTTACTATAGCATGATGTACTTCGTGAATTTTATATATAAAAGTTTGTTTGACACATATTGTTCTTGAATAGGTATGTGTATGGTAGATATCACAATATAAAGCCTTACAAATTAGGTCAAACAAGGCTTCGGCTGCTGAACTTTCACTGGCAAGTCTTCCACGGGGAAAAATACCATATCAGATGTTAGAGGCATTGCATGCAGAATACGAGACTATCTAAGATACAAATTCCCATTGAGACATTAATGAGCTATTGCCGAGGCAACAAGAACAGCATCTACAGTATTTGGGGCAAAAAAAAAAGGTCGCAGTATGATCCGTTTTCAAAGTGTTCCCATCAGGATCAAAAACTAATTTCAGACTGCAACGACTTTACAATTCATTATTGTATAATCTCTTAAGACAGAGACCCACGCTAAAAAAAAAAAGTTCAAATAAGTATCACAAAGTTTCAATGGCTTTGGCAATATTCCATGCTCGATTTTTCTACCTAGGAAAAAAAGCCCAAGAACGAATTTGTATGTTTCAAAAATGCTTCATAGTAAGAAACGATCGGCTAGCATGCAGAGCCGACACCCACGCTTGTACAAATAGTAGTTATGATAATCGCGTGAAACAACCGTGCTTTCCTAAGCTGTGAGAACACTGACTCCCCTCCCTTTCAAGCGGATCGATGGATCATTAAATAATGGAACCTGTCGGTATTCAAGCATGTAGCACACACTTTGTATCATTCGCCAGAAATACTCTACCATATAGCCAGAGCTCGCAGTCCCAACTGGTTCTCATGATTATAAGTCATATGGAATAGGGTAATGATTACTAAGAAGTGGCTCTTTGCAAAAAGACACAAATACAATATATCAACTGCCTCCAATTTTAAATTAAGCGAACAGCATGTGGCCTCTGCTTTAGTCAAGAGTGAAATTTCTTTCATAACATTAGCATTACAAGCTGAAATTTAATGTTTTGGTAATAGACCTGTTCATACCGACTTGTACCGGACTTTTCCGAACCCTAATTAATTATGCACTCCATTGTTGGCCTGATTGTCCAATCAGCAAGTGGCCGAGTTAGGCCCACGCTTTCCTTTGTTCACAGCGGATGCCACGGCTAACGCTGGTGACTACAGCATGGATTGTGCTGAACAGTGCAAATCTTTGGCCTAAAATCTCACATCAGTGCTGAAATGTGCATGTCCAGTTTACAGACGGTTTGATTTTTCATTAAACCCAAGCAAATCCTGTGTTTTACTTTCTTATCCTTCCACGTTAAATCCGGCCAGCGTGGTTGAGCACAAAATGTAAACAAAGCAGGGGCGCTTCCCGAACTTGGGCCTAAGTGAATGCAATAAACCCGAGTCCTATGAACTGGTCTATTATTGAATCGTTGCCTTTGTGGTATTTCACTTCGCTCTCATTGTTGGCTGGGGTTTCTTAATGTGAGTAATGTTTTTCTGAACTGTCAGATGATTACTTTATTGGCTTTGTTTTGCTGTGTGCTGTGTTCTGCGACTCATAGCCATAATGGCGGGAGGGCATTTTTGTTTTGTTCCAGATTCATAAATGTCAAGAAAACGACGTAGGCCTACTTTTTTTTTGCTGTCGGCCCAGCTGATTCACCAGTAACTAACACCAAAAAGTAGAAGGTTCTACAACGTCTCTTCTTATCTTTGACACACGTGATAAATTGTGGCTTTTAATTGGTTAGGTCTGTATATTTTGTGAAACGAAATAAAAAGACAAAAAACAAACAAACAAACAAGCAAACAGAAAGAAAAAAAAACGACAACAAAAAAAACCACATACCTGTAGTTGATAACGAATATTTAAAAGGTTGAGTGAGAAGACCAGTTTAAACCCTTCAGTTGCCTTATATGGATGACTGCCTTTCTCAAGTCTGGAGTGAAATATCTTTCTTTACGTTGGTAGGCCTGTTGAAAGTTGAATGTTGACATTGTGGCAATTCTTGAATCTCTGACTTTTGTAGTATTTTACATCGTTCTCATTGTCGGGTTGGGTTTTTTGTATGTGGGTAATGTTTTCTTTGAACCAATGATGTAATGAAAAGTAAACATGACACAGGCTGTAATTTGCATTCTTAGCTGCCTGTTCAATCCACACAGAGGCGCCACTTTGATGTGTGTCTAATTCTGTGCCTCTGTACCACACATACTATCCGAAATAGAAGCGGTCCAGCAAAGATACAAGCGAATAATCTACGTCTGGGTTAGTTTTGAATTCACCTAAAGTTGGTGCTGCTCATCCTGTTCATGGTCGACTACCACGTCTTGTGGTCACTTTCCATGACCCTCACTTTTTCTCCATGGATAAATTGGGGAATTGGCAGATATAAATTAACCTCTCTAAATAAGTATTCAATTTCATTTCATAACACCTGGGTATATTAGAAAGATAATAACATGTACTTCAAATAGATTTGAAGTCGTCCTCATATGCAGGGTAAAACTTTCAGGTTCAGTTTAATGTTATGGGCTCTGCTGACCCACCTGATCTCAAATGGCATGGGTTGCAAGGTGTCACAAACATGCATCATGGGAGCAAAGGCTGTGTGTCAAGAAATTAAAACAACCCAGATCACCCCTATCACGACCACGGTAAGGGCATACAGAATTGCAAGATTCTTACATGCCATTATGTACGAGATGCACCGGTGCACAGTGAAACAAATGACACAACAGACAGGCCCTGCCTAGGAAGTACAGCATATCCATGTTGTTCAATAAAAAAGGCATATGCAAACAAGCATCATCAAGTGCTACTATCTGGGATTCTCAATTCCACTTTTCGGTGACGTGCACTTCTACACGATACCGGCATACTAAATAAATAAATAACACCACATGGCTGAGAGTGAGTTAATATTTGTCTCTCTCGAGGGATCGTTGTTGGCGGGGGAAATTCACAAGTGCCCGCACTCGTGAATTCCCTCCTCCCTGCCCCCCCCCCCCCCCCCCGCCAACAATGATCCCGAATGAGGAAAATAGTAAGCTCCTATTCAACCATGTAGATTTTTTTTTCACTTTATCGTTTAGTGCGTGTTCATTGCGAAACATTTGCCGTGGACCAACTTTCAACGCCGACCTGGTGTGCCGTGTTTGTTTACGTTTGTTATAGTTATCAGAGAGTTATAGATTTATCTTACGCGAACATCCTTCTTACGAGTAGCATGTAAATGTGTCACTAATTAGTAATTATTTCGTCCTGACTGTGGTCACATTATTGAGTTTAACATCCACCGGTACGCGAGCAACCCTGTCTCTTTTCAGCAATATATTCGGCAGATAGTTCAAGCTGCTCAAGTAAGATTTTAGTCATCAAATAGCTACAGAAACAAAGCGACCTGCTACTTAAATTGAGTAATTGCACTTAAATGGCATATATTTTTGAAATTATACTATTATACATTGACTTTTACGAAAGTGGCATGCGTACAACAGCTCTCAGTCATGTCGCGGAGGTCAGATCTCAAATATAATCTGAATGCACCAATTATGCGGGCCTTTGCATTCACCACGCCTCTGGCCGTCAATCACCCAGGACGCTATGGGAAATGAAGACTGAGCCCAGCGTCACTTGCACAGTTGTGCATCAACGAATTCGAGTGAATATTTCTCGTGCATATGCTTTACATACTTACAAAAAAGTCACAACTTTTCAACATTTAATTAGTGATATTTTATTTTTCGAATTTTCTAAACTACAGACTGAATCAATAGCTTCCCCTCGAGGCTCATTGACGCCTGCGTCCAAGTTGCCTTGAGGAAAGCTGTTGATCCGGACCATTATAATTGCTTGAACTTCAGGCATGTCGGTTTTTCAATTTGAATGAAAGATCTTTCAACAAGGAATTTGAGTCTAGTCATTTTTGGATCATTCAGAGTAGTTGGTCTTCTGTTGTTCGACTTAAGTCGCAGTGGGCAGTTAGCCAGTCAACTAAATAATTTGTGGTCGTAAAATGTTTTGCTGGCACCCTTTCTGTCTCTAGATACTGGCCACAGAAACGGCAAAAATTAAAGTTTTGCGCTAAACTGTTGCACGCAATCATCTAAAATCTAGTGTATATGGAAGAAGCCATAACATTACAAAAGTATGTGATGTGAAAAAACAAAGAAAAAAGGGAAGCAAGGTAGAAATCTATAAGTCGCCTTTCACAAAGGTAATATTTAAATAGCGGTAAGTATGAATGACGTTCTTTCGTGACTCCAAAAGTAATACATTTCAATCTTATACAAAAGCGAGTAGGCCTACTTTTAACCGTCGCCTCCGGAATGTTCAAGTGATATAATTTCCCAGTTGTGCTTACGTTATGTTTACTAGCAGACATATCCGAAGTAAAGCCCGTATGGTTTTCCTGCTGTAAGGCTATTACGATACATGCCACAACTGGCCCCAGTGGTCCAGCCCGTGAAAGAACGGCATTGGTCTATTTGTGTCATGTTTTCCTGGGATCATAGACTAAGTTTGCTCGTTTCACTGATTGTGACCAGTAGAAAGCATATTCAGGAGACATACACATCTCTTTGAATTTCTTCTTGAGTTACATAGTACATGTATGATTTCCCTTCCAATGAACAGATTTAAACCTATTTTTGAAGTATTAACAGTTCTTCACTGAGAATTAAACAGCAAATTTTACCGTCTAGTACCTCTTTTTCGCCTATTTGAAATGAAAGCGGAGCGCTAACGTGTTGCTCTTGCTTCAGGACACACCTCCGAACACCTTGCAGTATAAAGCCACGGGAAAACAAGAAGTGAGATAGGTCACGGTCGGAAAATTTCTTAATCTCTCCGATCAACGGCACGTGTGACGTAAAGTCGAACAGCCCTCGTGCACATTTCATTCTGTCTACATTTTAATGGCTAGTCACTGTCGCAGACGCGTCCCTGTTTAGCTGTAAAAATCTTTAGGTCGTGTGACCTACAGTGAGTTAGTACTTCTGAATTTCATTCTAGAAATGGTAATTCGCCCTCATGGAATAACATAATACCCTTTAAATAATTTCCTGCATCTGAACTTTAACAACATGTTGCCGAATTCTAATGACAAGACACCAGGTGGGTTTTGTTTCGTGCACGACTTATTGTTACAAACAAGGTATCCTTCTCACTTCCCAATGTATGTGAATATGCCTAGGTGTGGGACCAAATTGAGGATATCCTTTTTGCTGAAAGCCACTATTGTAATGGTCGCCTTGCTTCCCAAAACAAATAATCAACACGCAACATACCAGTATTAATATATTTATTCACCAAGAAACCTTACATGAATGATGGTTTCGGATGCTTAAGCGTCAAGAATATGAAAGCACGATATCACTACATCGTTTCTAATGATGCTGCATAAAAACAATGCAGACAGGAATGCAATACAAATTAACAAAACATGTCAAGAACGCATAAATGCTGTACGTACAGTATACATCAATTGCAACTAACAAAAGAGAAACAAAAAACTGACATATGGACACAAATAGAAAGGGATATTTCTTTGTTTCTAAATGTTTTTTTTTTCTCACTTTATAACAAAGGTCATCAGGATTAAATACAATGAACTTTCCAAATCCAAGCACTCGGAAACCGGTTCCGCGTAGTTATGATTAGTGTTCAGCTATCATTACCTCAAATCTATGTGTAAGTATGACACGTTCATTCTGTCCACTGTGAATATGCAAGTTTTTTTGTTTTTTTTAATTTAAAAGTCACACATTTATGTTTATAATTTTCAGTAGCTTTGAGCTAAAATATAAACTGTTTCCTTATTGATTGCAAGAGGTTATGTTGCACCTAAAATACACCCGGAAGCCAACATTACATAAATACCCACAGTTTCGACACAAACGGGTGGTGCAAAATTGACAAACAAACGTTTACCTATCTCTTTTTGAAAATAATAATGTACCAACTTACGACAACTGGGATTGACAGTTTTGGTTCAACATGGAAAAGAAAGAAGGATGCCGATTTTTCTCAAAATGCATATACGAAATTGGGATAAAGCTTTTTTTTAATAGCTAGAAGTCATTGACTTTATCATTATATATTCGACGGTTTGGACACAGTGCAGGTGAAGTTCTGTCACACAATGTAAATCATCTAAGTGTGTCTGTGTGTACTCTGGCGAAAAGGTGAGTCCCATCGGTTTAACATGGAGTGCTAAGAGTATGAACGTCTGTAGAAAATATCATGCATAATTATGGCGTTGCGTAACATGGCCATGAAAGCCAGATCCAGTGCAGAGTGAAAAGAAGTTGGCATTGAATTAGGATAAGGCCGGGATAGGGCAAAGAAATAGTCTGGAAGTACATCCGGTATTAAGGAGCACATGGGGTTTTAATGGCCTTCTGAAAACGCATGAGACATCAGTGATAGTCAATTTGTCTTTGTGTGGGCAGCAATGGCAACAGACCTCTAATTTTGAGAAAGGAAGGATTTTTTATTGCTAATCTACACACACACACACACACACACAAACACACACACTCCAAAATAGGCCCAATGTGAAACAAGTGGGAACACTCTCACCTTTTCCAGAGTATACAATATAAAAACTGCAAAGCCCATCAACCTTGCACCACAAAGTCACTATGTATATAATACATTTAAACATAAGTGGAAAGTAATTGCATTGTAATAATATATTTAACTGGGGGGGGGGGGGCACATCAAATAAAACCACTGTGTTTGCCAGTCTTGTGGGCCAGGAGGTTTCCTTTGCACCCCCGAAAAAATCAGTGAGGCCCATATTTTTATGCTCCTTAGGGTGTCTTGTCAAATTTAGATGTTCCTATTCCAATACACCATCCGCAGGGGTCCAATGGTGCCCATCTTAAATTTTGCAGAGCACGAATGCAAAAACTAAATATTTTCCATAAGTTGGTTCTGAGCATCACGTGATGACAAATAAATACACTTTTCCATGCAATTTTAGCATGCAAAAGTGTGTGAAAGCATGTCATTTCGCAAATAGCATGTTTAATGGGCCAAATCACTGATAGAAACTGGAGAAATGGGCATGCGCCTTGCCAACCTATGCCTAATTGGTGAAATGATGATCTGAAACTGCCCAGTTGTTTGTGTATATAGCTTTTTTACTTGTCTTAAATGTATGTGCCTTATGGACTGGTGTTCCTTGAGGCCATCACTACCCATTTATTTCAGAAAGTGCTCAATAGTCTGTGCTGGTGTGATCGAATTGAACTGCAGACGCTTTGCAGATTGGCGTCTGGTCAGGTTAGCAACAGTCATTCGCTTTAGAAACTGAACAAAAGTATCTGGAGATGTGGTTGTTTTGAATTACAGATGCATGGCAGACTGGTATCTGAAGAGGCTAGCGATCGTCAATCGCTATAGAAACTGACCCATAGGTAATGGATGTGTGCTTTCTTCAACGTACAGTTGCCAAGCTGATTGTTGGCTGATCTAGAAGTAAACCAATAACCCTTTACCATGTGCTTTTCCCTTGTTTGAATATGGCAACAAATTTTGATTCGTTTACATATGCAAGTAGTATAATATAGAGTGCTACAATGGTGGAGGTGCTGGTAATTTAGACTGCAACAGACCAGTTAAGCTCTTGCGAATGAATCGCTAATGTGATCCACATGTACGGATAACAGGTAATATGTAGATTTATCCATGCACACAACTTGATCTTAGTCGTGCACGAAAACAATACATTCTCAGCGATCAACTGCCAACATATCGTACCACTAAGCTACAGAAGAAAGCTTAAAAAAATTACTGGTACCGGTCGGTAGCAGTCCAAAGCGGCCCTTTGCCCTTGCTCTTCGTGATGATATAATATTTTTGTACAAAAGCCTAGCAAATATAAATCGAAATGTCCAATTCCAGGGGTAAAAATGTCTTTTACAGCCTCGAAACATAATACACTTATAACAATTGCCATATGTACTTAGATATTCCGCAGATCTTTTGGTCAGCCATTTTAAAATGAAAATATAATATTTATTATTGTCACTATCCTGCCACACGGAGCTGATGTCCTATCACTTGACTGTGTTTTCGGGTCGAGGTTATGACATGATCATTAAGAACAAGTTCGCCGTTGAAGTGTGCTTCATCTTCCCAGGCTTTTAAAACACGATTAATCCAGTCACTTATCACAATGATCAGCACATACTTACATTTTCTGATGTCTACCTCAAGTCTTGCAAATTAGTAAATATTTCATAAAAGTTATCAAAATGCTTCGTTGTACATTAATCACTGTCTGTGCATTTTGAAAATATTATGTTCATTATTTTCAACCACACTTTGACTCTTCACATTCTACATAACTGCATATGATAAAACAACATGTCACAAGAATGGTAAAGTTTAAAAATGTTTGTACCACCGTTAGATGGGCTGACTATTACATTATTTCGCCCTATACATATTTGAGCAACGAAGTTTATTATCATTGAGTAATAGACACCAAGGGATGGCCTGATGGTAATTGCGTAGCACCCTTATGGTTTCTGTAATCTGCGTTTTGCACATTCTGTGACATGTTCATATATGTACCTCCGGGGAACGCCAATCGGTCATCAAAAGTGCAGTCCCTTACAATTCTTCCAATCTGCCGTATAATGTTGGAAAATGAGGGACGACGAGCGGGTTTAATGTGCCAGCACTGCAGCATTATGGAATAACTGTAAACCAAACAGACAACAATACAGATACTTTGAGGTAAAGTGGTCGACAACAAATGGAAATTTCAAAGTGTAGCTTTGGTTGATTTTTTACAGTATTGTTTGTATAGAAGTCCATAATGATTGGGCAAAATGTACATGTACTTACACAGAATCAGGACAGTGGTAGGGTTGCTCTAGCCTGTGCCCTGCTCTCAGGAAGTTCTTGACATCCCAGCTGTCTATGTCTGAATAAGGCATGCGGCCCCGGGTCATGAGCTCCCATACCAATATGCCATATGACCACTGTAAACACAGAATCTGCCAATCACGTACATGCTTATAATGCGAATATTAACATGGAAAAGACAGGAGTGCGAGTCGGCTAATCAATCGAAACTTCCGATGGTGTCTTTACCTCAGATCACCCCTGTTATTGTTTTAATTATACTGCTGCAATTTAACCATCGCATACCAGACAAGCTTTCGACCCATAATTGCGTTCCTGGCAGTATAATTGTTCTATGAATTAAAATGAACGAGCATGATTGTGACAAAATAACGTTCTGTTGAAGTTATGTATACTTTGACAATTATGCCGTTTAAGAGGGAATAAGAACTGTGTTTCAAGCAAGTGACTTTACAGTGCCACCAAGTTTTTACTGCTAGGCTATGAAACCATATCAAGCTGGATCAAATTAATGGCATCATTCATCTCACAGTCTGTTGCCATGGTTTTGGAAAAAAGTTGTGCAATATACGACTTTTTCATGTTTGCAGAATACGCATGCTATAAAAAAAATCGTGACCCCCCCCCCCCAAAAAAAAACCCCACAAAAAAAATGATACTGTTTGCATTTGTACGCATGTATACTTACCACATCAGACATGACTGTGAAACAGTTGCCTTCTAAAATTTCTGGTGCCATCCAGCGCACTGGAATGCCCGTCTTTGTGTCCTTCATGCGATAATATTCTTTACTGTACAGGTCACGCGACAGTCCAAAATCTCCCACCTTAACATTCCATGATTCGTCCACCCTGAAATGAAAATAATTAATAAAAATGATAAGTGACCGATTGTTACCGTCAAATTTTACACTGCACCATTGCAGTCATTTTAGGACAATACAGTTGTTAATAATGGGAGCATCCGTCAGTGCAAACTAAGCCTGCCGAGTAATCTGTTCAGTTTCTTTTGAAACATCTCGTTTGGATTATAGATTTCACGGAAAGTACTTAATTTATAAATATTTGGCCACAACCGGATCATTGTAACAAAATTTTTAGCGGATATAACCCCCTTCTAGAATTACATGAATATGTGTGACTAGAGAGAGTCTCACATACATGCAGTTCCTGGCTGCAAGATCTCGATGTACAAATCTCATCTCGCTGAGGTATTGCATGCCCCTTGCTACCTGAAGGCCCAATCGAAGCAGGTCCAACACAGTCACCTCCTGTATAAAGTATTTCAATCACGACATTTTCATTACGACATCCCGTCAAAAAAAGGAGCAAATCATAACGACGGATTTTAGCTTCATCTCTAGGAATGCGAATTTATACGTTATGAATCATAAGTTTACTTTTACTTCTCATAACCAGTAATCATGGAGGCATTATGCATGGGTTCATGCAGTACTGATGCTAGTTTAAAGACTTTTATGAATAAAAATGACAGTTGAACGAGTTTTTCCACATTGGCGGTCAAATTATTGGCGGGTATAAAAAATTACGCCTCACGATCACCAGAGACACGTCTCTTTCGTCACAAATTGGCCCTCTAACTTCTTGGTAGTTTGGGTTTTTCTCTGATACGTATGCCGCGTCAATACAAATACAACTGTTAGTCCATTGTGTGTTTTCTCAAGGTTTTGGACCAGTAACCTCTCAAGGTCGGGTCAAATGATCCACAACTTTTGATCGAGTACTGAAAACTGTTTCTGTGTCTAAAGGATGTTATTGTCACAGCTACAGAGCATCCAAAATTAAGTCCCATCATAATTTTGGACATGAAAAACCTTATTGACTGTAAGTTTTAGAAAGGCATTGCTACTTTAGAAATATTTTAAATAGCTTGATTAATTTAAGCATTTTTGGAGGCACATTTGGCAAGGAACAGTCAATCATGGAGATAAGGCACACAAATATTCCTGAAAATCTAATCACATACCCCCCCCCCCCCCATGTTGCTTGTTTTAAGTTGTTGCTATCAGTATTAACCTGAAGCAGAATGCAAAGGAAGTTGTAATTTTACGTCTCAAATACATGAAATAGGCCAGCGAATGTCATTATTTTAACATGTAAATGCATTAGGCCTAGGACACTTGTCCGAGACCTCAAAGCATCGCCTTCTTTTGGAAACGTCCAGGTTCCAAGTGAGCGGCCACACTGGTACGCCTGGTGTGACCGTGTGATTAACGTGCTTGGCAGACTGTCTCAGCCAGTTCAGGAACTGCACACGCATAACGCTTTGAAATATTGGAAGCAAACCGCGTAATATGCATTTGGGGAATATTCCGGAGTTTTATCAATATTCTTTTAATACATCATGTGATCCCGTGCTTACAGTTTGTTATAGGCATATTTTGGTAACAACGGCCAAAAGAGGATGAGAAACAGTTTGGGCTCACCTGAATATGTCTTTAACAATATTGAGCAAAAGTTTAAAGATGATCTCAGCGTTTCCCTTTTGTTTTTTTTTTTTTTTTGTTTGTTTTTTTTTTTGTTTTTTTTTTTGTTTTGTTTTTTTTTTTTTTTTTTTTTTTTTCGGAAGTTCATTTATACTCTTTGTGTTATTATTATTTTTTTGGGGGGGGGTGGTCTCTTATATTCTCAGAGGGTCACATGGATAAAACGTTTCAATAAATATAGTTAATCAACATATACGGCCCCCCTCTTTCAAGGATTTTGAAGGAGTCTCTTATGCCCTTTCACTTCAAATGGGGGGGAGGTGTCAAATTTAAATTCTATATATCATATACGCGCGTTTTTGCTAAAGGGAAAACTGGATCTAATTAAATATTGGAAAAAGACACAGAGGCATATGCAGAAATATCCCTATACTACGATATTCATGTGTACTACGGGATTTTTCAAGATGCCACACAGATGAACAAAAATACTATAAAACGTTAATCGGACAGGTTACTTAAAAAATAAAACATCATAGACACTGATCCTAGTCACAGCACCATAAAATTTGACGAGAATAAGGCCAAAATTGTAAGATAAACAGTCTATAGTATCAATAGGGGAAAGATAAAGGATGGACAAAGGACAAGTGAGAATCAATGAAAAATAAACCACGCTTTGAATACAATATGATCTTGGAGATCTGAGAAATATTTCTGTTCCATTTCAACCCAATAAGGCCTTGTAGGAGAAGAGCATCTTTGACAACTTCCCCTTAAATCAATATAAACACGATAATTTTTTTTAAACATATCATTTAAGCCTGGCCTGTTGAACAGCCTAGGTAGAAACACATTTGTAGTACATCTTTGTTAAATTTTCCAAGATCAGCAGTTGTGCAGAAATATGCTTGCAATCAATAAGTCAGGGTACCAGCCTTACAAGAGTGAACAGAATTCAGCGAGTGGTTTTATTTCGAAAAAGGCAAAATTGAAGAAACTAACACAAATTTGATTAAAAGGTGGGAATAACTTCGTGCGTTGGGAAACAAAGTTTCGTGGATACCCAGATATATTACTGCATCCACCAATTGGTGGAAGTAATGTCATTTTGAAACTGTGTAAGCAGAAAAGTACGACGGCTGACACAGAAGCAATGAAAAAAAAAAAAAACAAAAAAAAACAAAAAAAAAACAAAAACAAAAAAACAAAAACAAAACAAAAACAAACAAAAAAAAAAAACCCCACAAAAAACAAAACAAAACAAAAATAAAACTTACCCTGTTTGGGTTTTGCACAAAGTTTCGCAGATCTCCGTTTTCCATAAAAGGCAACACGACCATTGGACTGCCATCAGCCTCGAAGCTGATACCAATGAGACTCAGTATATACTCGTTGTGAAAATCTCTCATCAGCACCGCTTCCCGCAGGAACTTCTCACTTAGCTCTGGTTCCCCTGTATTATCTAAAGTCAACATGTAAATCAATTAGCATGTTGAGCTTAGAAACCTCAAACAATTAGAGGCGGGCTACTCATACACACAGGTCCCCTGACACCTTTTGCTTTATCTGATTGGTCAGGAGATTTCAGTCTCCCATTTTGTTCCTAAGCGTTTAATGTTTCTCCTTGTAGAAGGATTCCGGCCAATTCAGGGAAACAGAATATGGTAACTAGAAATAAGATGCTTTTCTTGTAGAATTTTGCCTGCCAATTCTTGGATGTGATTGGTAACTATAAACACGCGTATAATATAACGTTAAATTGTTGTCCGCATCTTTGATTCAATGAAGTATTTGAAAACGGGATTGTGCACGTTGTTTGCAGATTGAATACAACGATTTTCTATCGTACGCTCTTGCGTGCCTTTGATCCGTCCCTAAAAATATTTTCCGAAAATATAGATGATACTGCCATTTGACTCTGCTATTAAGCTCGTACACCTTCAATATTTCTTACAAGCTTACATTTAAGAGTTTTGATGGCAACTTTTGTTTCTTCTCCATTTGGCTTAGGTCCCTGATAAACACCGCTAAAGACCTTCCCGAAATGACCTGTAATGAGTATAAACATAGATAGACTATTGGATTCGTGAATTTTGTATAGGTCAATTAATTATTCAAAATTGGAAACGAATAAAAACTGCAAAAGGTGTGACAAGTTGATGCAAACTCAGTGCTGATTCACAAATACCTTTTTATGTATTTCTTTATAAGTTCGCTTATTACATATTTTCACATTTAAACAATATGTGTGCTCTTTGAAGCTCATTATTATGATTCTACTGTTGCTTGGTGTTCCTTTTCAGCCAATATTAAATAGTAGAAGTTCAGGAGATTCCATATCAGAGTATGAAGAACACAGTCTTGTGATAATCGCAAACAAAAACAACTGTGCAACATTCATTGTTGTTGATTTTGATATGCATGATCTCGCAGGAGTTCGAAAATAAACGAAGTACTTCATGTAATGTGTGAACTACTCAGTCAAAAAAGAAGGAAAACATGTTTTTTTAAAGTTGAACATTGCTAAACTTACCCTTCCCCAATACATTTCCAAGGCGCAATTTTTCGCGACTGATGAGGACTTCTCGGATTAAGATTTTCAAACTATCGTCCCTTACGCAGTCGAGTGGATTTACGGGCCCCGCAACATCAGCTGCATGGAAGCCGATTATATTTATTAATTGTATATATACATGTATTAAATGATAAATTACAAATCGAAAAATGTACTTCATGTTTATGTCAATGTTGCACTCCGGTGTGTTATGTATTATCATAATGCAAAATGGCTTTCTTTTAGGTAAGCCTGGTTCCGATTTCCATATGATATAGTACTAGGATGATTGTACCCTTTTTGCGTATGCACTCACACACACACACACACACACACAAACAAACACACACACACACACACACACACACACACACACACACACAGGTTTACAAAATTTCTAGTAATAACAAATAACTCTTGAGAATTTGTGAAATAACTTTCTAAAAAATAACCAGGAAACCAATTTTCTTCAAATAGAGAGGCTGTCGTTTCTAAGTATTTGCCTGTAACTTTGATTTTTTTTTTTAGTTTGAAGCTGCAAAAGTAGCATTTAAGTCTTAAATATCGCCTAAGGAAAATCGGCCCCCGAAGTTATACATTTGTTTTCGTAATACCTGATCCGTCCATCCAATGTTGATTCAGGCTTTCTGAAAATAGACACGTCTTATAAAATATAATTCTGAGATATTAATCCAAAACTAACCACGCAGATTTGCTTGTGTTATGTGGTGTGAAATTTTTAATAAAATTGCTTATATGAATAATTTATGGATGGCCACATCTGCTTACCGCAAAACAGACTGAATCTCCAAATTGGAACTGACACACACTTACAATTGTACAAAAGTAAATCCAGAACACCCTGACTAGTTGGAATATTTAAATAGGCATTGCACTGTCCCAACCGACAGTAGTAAAACCTTAATTTAGTCTGTTTTAAAGCTTTACGTGGAAAGCCTGTCCATAAATAGTGTCAATACATCGGGCAAACGTTGAGTTTGGAAGACGAAACTGAATTCGTATATCACCATTTCTATTCCATTACTTTTTACAACCGTCACATGATCAAACATGGGACCTATTGAACGACCTGGAAATAAACATTTTCAACATTTGACAAGCGATATATGCAATCACCGTTACCAGTATATTTTTTTATTCGAATTGAGATGATTGCTGCCAATGTGTCAGGAACTGATTCCTGAAAGGAAGTTAAGGACATATAAGACACCAAAAATAAATCCCACTTTAATCAATCCTAGCTCAAAATGTATTTGCGTCAGGATAACAAATCATATATGTGTGCAATCGTCACACTCCAAAAAACTTGAAGAATATGTTCCGTACTTGAGGTATCTGTGATCTTAATTGTTGAATAAACAATTAAAAGTTAACAGCAAAACATCCATCCCATAAATGCCAATATAAGTCAATTATTTGTGAAAAATAATAATTACACTTGCATCTCAATCCTGACATATTTGCAACAAAAAACAATCCTGCGATCTTTTATGTTTGGTTTAGTGTTTCTGTTATTCACCCTCAAAGTCTGACGTTTCAATTTTCCCTTTGATTTCCAAGATGTTCATTTTCTTCATTTCATATAAAAAGAATAAAGCAATTTTTTTCTTTGAAAATCATTTTTTGAAGTTCAGACATCACAGAATCAAAAGCCGTTAACCAGATTAAATTTCGCCCAGCCGTTTTCTTGGAATAACTATTTTTACATGGGGTCCTCCTCCTATTATTCTTTCTGAGAAAACAAGCTTCAAATGCCTTTGCTGTTTATCATTTGCCTCTGAAACAATACCGTTTGCTCAAGTTCAGCTGATATTTGTACAAAACGTAGTACATATCGTCTCTTAACATTTGGTGAGGTTGTCAATCAATTATTGGCCAATCACATGAATAAAAGAGCCTTTGAAGCACAGAAAACATTATACAGCGATCTGTCAAACAGCAACGGCAACAATCTGGTTGCAAAGGGTGACGTCATGGAGGCGGCCCTTTGGGCCCCGTTACTTCAAGCCAGGCAACGGAAGTTGTGTTACCTTGCTTCGGTGGGGCGGCCTGTGGCTGTTCGTGGTCAGTGGACGGATGGCGGGTTTGGTGTTCCGCCCCCTACGTCTTAATCCCTTAATTAAAGATAATGTTTTATTGTATATACTCCTATCTACATACTTCATGCAGCTAGCTTGTTAGACTTGTCTGTCCATTTTATTTAATTAGCTTGTCATTATTTTGTAGTTATTTTCTCAGTGAGTTTCATTTCTTTTTGCAACCTGAGTTTTGTATCGTTATTTTGAAATTTCTCTTCTGTTCATGTTTATGCTTATTTCAATGTATTTATTTGTACTTTCATTTCCGCATCCCTGGGTTTCGATAAACTATTATTATGTACGTGGGTATTGTTGATAAATGTGCCAGGTTTTTTTTTTTTTCAACGCCTGTCTTTGGTGTGCTGGACCACAGGGGTAATCCATCGTGGCACGGCCTTTGAAGGGGCATCTTTTTACGATTTCCGCTCCTCCTGATCATTTAAAGTCTCCCTTCATTAGAACGCAAAACAAGCAAGATAACTTAAGTACCACTAAGGCTATGATATGTTAGCATGTTCGCATCTTTTCCCTGCCCACAAATATACTTTCGGCATGCCGCCTGATTTCGCGGTGCCGCCGTGACACCACTCTCCTTTTGCCATGGGCCGTTGCTACCTGTAGCCACGTGACACATTGTTAAGTATGATTGACGGATGGCATTGTTCCGCTTGGCGGCTGAAAACCAAAAGAATGACACATGGACCTTCAGACGTTCAGATTTCCACATGCCTGAGGTAGTGTGTATGTTTTGGCGTTGTTCTCATTTTTCTACTTTAGTTAAAAGCTTGATATTTTGACAACTTAAAGAAAGGATATTCATCTTGTAAAAACCGTTAAAATCTCAAAATCGGCAATGCAAAGGATTTTGGTGTCCTACCTGTCCTTTACATGAAAAAATCATGTCAATTGCAAGTGTTATGACCCCTTTTTGCAAGAACAGTAAACTGGTTATGTTGACCGTGGCGCTGTCAGCCATTTTGTGGCATTAAAACAAAGTTTTTGTTATGATGATAAGGACATATCAGTTGCAGACGAGACAAAATCAAGTGATAACTGCTTTCATCTTTATTTTACATAGTGGTGGCTAGGCCATGGCTCTCCGGCACTGGCGAAGTAAGGTAAAAAGTGTGGCATAGCCATCAGGGAAAGGGATTATATAGAGGCATGCTTGTGCAAGACCACAATGTTTCGCTAATTCATGCTTGATTGGCAGATGCTAACTCTAGCTTTGTCGATGTAAAGAATGATAAGCACAAAGGAAATGCCCTTTTGTTCTCAAAGAAAGACTGTGGGAGACTATTCCGTTGCTATGATTTCCTTTCTGGTGTCGGTACCCGAACATTCCGTTCTAAACAGTGTCGTTGTAATAAGGACTAACTTTGCATCATTTTTTTTCATGTGATCATGACCATAAAATTGATATCCCCATCTGCCATGCTTCTCGGATCATGAATATACAGACATTAAGCTATTGGAGAGAACTATTGAGTAAAAAGTGTTAGTCATTAGGACATACGCGTGGGAGTTTAGTGACTATAATTTCGCAAGACATAATATCACAAGTCAACAATATTACCTTCACTCAATAATCTTGAAAATTGCACACGTGCCTCCCAGTTGACTAAAAGTGGTTTGGTCTTTGGGCGCTTCCGCCACGCAGTTAAGCCTACTGTAACCAGTACAAGCAGCACGGCAACTGCCACCAATATGCTGATTAATTCCCCTGAGAACAAGACATTAATTGCTGTAGTAAATCCTGTGAGAGAATTCAAGAGAACATTGTAGGTGTGAACTGATCTTTATGTTTGACACATTTAAACTGACGAATCAGCACCTAATAAGTGAATTTTTTTAGTAATTTCGGTATTAGTAAGTATACTTACCTTTAGACCACCAAGGCCAAGAACTCCGTGTCTGGCCATATAACCCTACACCATTGAGCTGGTTACTCACCTGATTCTTCCAATAACTTGACGGTCCCGGTGGTGCTGTCTCTCCATTCCTTTGGATACGATGGTGACTCCTGGTGTGCATGCTCTCATGTTCCTCCTTCCTCCTCGATTGGTCAATGGACATCACCTGTCTGAAGGGAGCAGGGTGGTTGGGTGGGCTTCTCTGGTGGTCGAGCGTAAGTATAATTACCAATGCCGAAATTAGTAAAACTTTCACTAGTAGTTATGTTATGTTACATTTGGCCACCATTGCCGATATGCAAATGCATTGGGGGAAGGTGTAATACTAAACGCATACAGGCCAACGACCAGAAGGACAGACAGCCTGGTGGGGGGCGGGGTTGGGGTGGAACCATCATTCTGAATGAGCAGGCGATGTCTGAAGGAAAACCTCATAGGTATCTGGACTTGAGAGTGGCAACAGCAGAATCCTGGTATAAGTGCACAAACCCTCTTTACCAACTAGCATGGGATGGAAGGGCCCCCCCCAGAAAATCACCTGCGAACCTGACACCTGTCTGCCACATGGTAGATGCTGTCTATCTCTATTTGTCTATCCCTGGAGATCTAGCATGACCAGTGAGTTGTGAAAAACATTGTCAGCACTGGGGTGCAGTTATATGATTCTCAAAGGCACTGTTCATATAACAGGTCCACAACCATTTAGCCTATGGGACACCAGAAACCCCAACCTGATATGAGTCCGAAAGAAGGTCTAGACCTACTCTGGGTATGCCAACCTATAAAATGCATCCAGGTCTAAAGCTAAAGGGTGACATAAGCTGGAACACAGAGACGCCCAAGGGGGACAAAGGAAGTCTAAAGAACAAGCATTAGGAGCCTATGCAAAGGAGCCCTCTATGCCAACAAAGACATAAATTCCCTCCTCTACCATTGTCAAGTTGGGCATGTAGTGCTCTAAGAAAGTCATAAATGATAGCCAGTGGCAATTAGGGAGGATATCAACAACAGCAAGGTTCCTTAGTGCATGCCTGGATTAAAAGAACCACACCTCATGAACCCTAGACAATGCTTGTTTCAAGGCCCAAGACCTATCCAAAACATTCTCATAGGACTTAAGAATGGTCTGCTGAAACTCAATAGACCCGATCCTTTCAGGGGTTACCCAGAGGCAATAAGGGGGCAGACATCTGCCCCCTGGCAATGCATATGCGTGAAAGATATAAGCGTATTTGTCTCACCAGGCACAAGGCTCTGTCCTCTGCAGGAGGAGCGCTATCCACAGCATGAAGGGTGAAATGCGTAAAGGCAGAAGATTGATCTGGAACCAGTTAGTTCTTTGCAGGAAAGCCCAAGTGAGGCCTCAGGTTCACTGGGAGTGTTGAGGTAACCACTAGATTCGATCATGTGCCAGAGCATGGACCTTGCTTCTTCCAGCCCCCAAAATTGAGTGTGAATGAAAAACAAATTTCCCCACGTCGATTACTTGAGGCTCACCGGATGGCACTTAAAGGGTCACCTCTTCAACATGACTAAGGCCAGCGGAAGGTCTAGCCATGGTAGGACCTGCCTATGAGTCAGTCTGTCCATATAAAAGAATACTACAAGTGCCACCATAAGAAACTGCCTCTACGAATATCCACAAGATTTGCCAGGGTTGAGGAGATGTCAGATCAAAACCCTTCACTGTTTCCAAGCTCTTGCCAAGGACCTCCCACTGGTTCAATAAAACGTGCATGATATGTGAAGACCATGGATATATTTTCCAATTGGTGCATCAATCTGAAAATACTATCCAGCAAACTGAATTAACCACTAAAGAAGATGATCAAAGCCGCCCTCTGGTAATTCTATCTGCCACCGATTCCAGGAAACCTCTGTTACGGATGTGATGTGCAACAACCACCAAGAGTGGAGGTTGAGTACTTGAGGGTTCCTTATCCACGGCTGCACCAGAAGTTTTGGCCATGCTGGTAAAGGTAGCAATAGCTGGATACTTAATTCCAGAAGGTACAGTGGCCAGTCTGCCCTCAGTTGCCAAGGGTGACCTAGATCAGGTTGCAGTCAAGGGGCCAAACTTTCCTCACAGCCTTTGGAAGGATCTGCAGAGGGGAAAAGGTGCAAGCCCAAAGCTTGCTCCAGTCCACGGCTAGAGCATCCACTGCTAAGACCTGGATATCTGGGACATGCAACACATAAACCAGAAGTTGTGCATTTGCACTTGGATCCACATGTGGGGCACCCCATGTGGCCCACATGGCTTGAACAGCCTGTGGGTAAAGTGACCACTCCGTCTGGCTGACCTGTTCCCAAGCATTGGTTGGCCAGGACATTCTGTAGTCCCACAACATGTCTTCGCATGTGTGCAGATGTTATATTTGGAGCACCATCCTATGATGCATCTGGCCAACTCATCAGCCTTCGAGAGGATGACCCATTCTGCAGGATGAGATAGGTGATCATGGTCCTGTTGTTACACATAAAAAGAATATGTTTGTGCTCCACTAGGTCCTGCAAATGGAAGAGCACTAAGAGTGTAGCCTCCAGTTCTAATCAGTTTATGTGATGGGATGCAGATGGCACAAGCCAAAAGCATGAAGCTATCTGGCCCCCAAATGGGCTCCCCACTGGATGGTGGCAAAGGACAAAAGGAACCTAACAGAGTCAGTGAAGACCTTAGTTCCGGAGCACTCGGGGCAGCAGGCTCGAAGGTCCTGCACCCCATTCTGAGTGCTCAGACCATGGATCAAGGCTTGAGGGAGATCCAAGTAGCACCTAGCCTGCCTCTTCAGAGGGGTCTGTGCAATGGTCCACTGGGAGGGAACAATCAGTAACTGGATCAGATCCGTTTGCATCTGATAACTTTGGGCCATAGACTCAAGACTGCTGAGAGCCTCAAGTCAATGGTCAGAGACCAGCTGGTCATTACCTTAGGTGGTGCCAGGTGCTTGCGATGCCAATGAGGTGCTGTCCAACGACATCCCCTAGACTGTTTAGTCCCTTATGGGGTTTCAGGTGATGAGAAGGCAGCCACCTGAGCTTGCCATCGAGTCAGGTGGTTTAGTTTCTCTGGTGGTGTCACTGGAGGAAAAGACTTAATGGAGTCAGAGTCTGGAGCCTTACATTTAGCAGCAGCAGCTTGCTACTAACATTTAGCCCTCTCATTCTTCCCTCAGGCATGCTGGTAATGTAGCCACTAAACTTCACCCCACCTAGCACAAAACTGACATGTGCTCTTTCAAGAACACATGCAGCCAAGTTGTTGACAATAACCAGATCAACGTTCATGGTCATCCCAGGCAGACATGTAGTGGTTTGGTGAATAGATCTTCTGACCTTTTCCCAAGAAAGGAGAAAGAGAAGTGATCACTGGATCGCATCATGCTGCCAAGCAGCGATTGCCTGGCTGGCACTGCCCTCCCTCTGTTTACAATCTGACCTGCCATATGCAATATTTGAAAGGATGAAATTTAAGCCAGTGCAACCAGCTCTACTTCCACTTTTCTCTGAGTATCAATAAGATCAGACGTAAGCATTGCTTTTCTCTGAAGAGTCTAGAAAAGATTAGGAAACAAATTCCACAGAAGAGACAGTGCATACAGCAGT
>OZ026623.1:44725085-44834085 GCA_964020975.1 Hermodice carunculata | reverse complement strand
ATCGCTGATTTATAACTGCCGACGCGTGACAGGCTCCTTTTTAAACTTTTATTCTTATTCTACTCTTCATTTATTTAAATTGGTAACAACTTAGTGTTCATTTTCTGTGTCATGATTTAAATTACAACGGGGCAAAACGGCGACAAACGATCACGTTCGGGCCGACGGGTCATCTTCAAATTGTGTAACTGAATTTAAATTGAAATAACAAGGTTGATCGTGGAATGCGCGGCAATGCTACAGGAGTTCAGCACCAAATGCCGCTGGCCAATCAGAAGACCTGCTTCCCATTGTAGAAGGCAGCATTCGATGTAAACTACTGTTTTGTATTTATTGATATAAATAAATCAAATTCTTGACTTCAAGAATTGTATTTCTTGATATCGATAAATCGAATTCTTGATATCAAGAATTCACCAACATTATTGATGTCAAGAATTCATTTCTCGATATGAAAAATGGATTTTTTTATATTTAAAAATAATGCATGATATCAAAACTTCGAATTCTCAATATCTAGAAATCCCTGGGAATTATAAATATCAAACATTTGATTTCTTGATATCAATGATTTATTTATTGATATCAAGAATTCGAATTCTTGATATCAATAAATGAATTCTTGATATCAATAAATTGAATTATTGATATCTAGGAATAAGAATAATTACTGATATCAATAAATCGATTTTTTGACATCAAGAAACGATATCTTGATATCAAGAAATAATTAATAAATAGTAAATGGGCGTTAAATAGACATCAAAATGATTTCTTGATATAAAAACTCGAATTATTGATATCAATAAAACATTTATTGTTATAAAGGAATCGAATTATTAATATCAATAAGCAAAAAGCAAAACGATGGTAATATATCAACAATTTGATTTACTGATATCAATCATTCGAATAATTGATATAAATAATTCGAATTACTGGTATCAATAAATAAGTTAATGATATCAATAAATAATTATAATTATCAATAAATAAATTCTTGATATCAATGCACGAATTATTGATATCAATAAATCCGGAAGAGGTAATAATTTGGCGTCTCTTACATATCTTTAAATTACTTTTAGATAATTCCGCCATACAATTTGATTGATTGATATGAATAAATCGAATTTCATATATCAAAATTTGGATTTAATGATAAACGGCTTGCCATACACTTGAACACTCGAACATTGTATGCCGAATTTTTCCAATTTGCATATTGTGATTCACATACATTGTGATTCACATACATATTGAAGAAGAGACGATAAATATACGGGCATATTTAACAGGACAAATAATCTTTCTTCAGAATTAACCTAAACAATTTCCAAAACTGAACTCTACCAAACACGAACACTTTCATTGTGTGTGGGAAAATAACGCTTATCCCAAATTATGTCTCCCGGTGGAAGCCGGGGGACATATTGTTTTAGTACCGGTTTCTTCCGCTTCTTCTGCTTGTTGTTGTTGTTGTTGTTGTTGTTGTTGTTGTTGTTGTTGTTGTTGTTGTTGTAGTTGTTGTTGTTGTTGTTTTTGTTGTTCAGGTTCTTCAACACTTGCTTTCCATGCAATAAGTCTTGAAGGACTTGACAGAATTTAATGAAACTTGGTAGGATTATGTATCTAGGCAAGATCTAGGTTAAGATTCTATTTGGATGACCTTGAGCGAATTCTCAAGGTCACAGGGTCACTTATGTGAAATTGGTTTCCGTTCGATAAGTCATGAAGAACAGGATGGAATTTGATGAAATTTGGTAGGATTATGTATCTTGACAAGACCTAGGTTGGAATTGTATTTGGGTGACCCTGACCTAATTTTCAAGGTCACAGGGTCATTTGTGTGAAATTGGTTTCTCTGCAATAAGTCTTGAAGAACTTGATGAAAATTGCTAGAGTAATGTATCTAGGTGAGACCTAAAATAAGATTGTAATTTTCAAGCAAACTTGGTCATTTGTAATTTGTTATCACCTGTAGCTTATTCAGAGACGTAAGTGTTCCACCGGGAGACATTTGATTTTCTGTTGGAAAATCAGTCTGTTCTAGTTTATTGTGAATTCGTTGCCCTTTTCTGATCGCACCTGTACATAATATGTGTGGGGCAACTTCAGTATGTTTAGGGGTCCCTACTGAAACTGGTAAAAGCGAAGCTACAGGATTTTGAAACAACGCTTTCATTTCTCAAAGGTTTTATATTTACCACCTATTTAAATTTTATATCTTACATCAATCCGATTTTATTTAAATAAAGAATTGTACAGCTTCATTCAGTGGTCATAAAACGCCAAAGCTATCTTGCCAAAAACAACAAGCATGTTTGCCAGCACAGGGTCTAGAAGTCCTTTGCTATGGTGGTTGTTGTACTTGCCCGTGACAGCAAGATTAAAAAATTATCTGTGTTGCACATATATTCAGATGAATATGCAGAAAATAAGTATAAACGTTAATGCTTACTTACGTCACCACACATTTGTTAGCTACATATGCCTAAGAACTGGCCATATTCATTGACACGTTCCTTCAATATATATATATATATATATATATATATATATATATATATATATATATATATATATATATATAATTGTGAGACAAAATGATAATTGCAAAATGAGTCCTCCCTTGTTGTAGGGTACGGTACTTGTGATTGTTTTCTTAGGCTTTTGCAAAAAGTCTCTGTAGTATTGTACCCTTGCAGTGATAAATATTTACATTATTCCTTGAATTGTGTTCATGAATTGAGTAAAGCTTTCTTGGGGTGTTTCGGGAACAATAGTTAATAACTAACAAAATTAGAAGTTAAACTGGTTAAGTTTACTGGTAAATTTTACATATGAAAATATAGATATTCCTGATTAGGCATCGTCTTTTGTGGTCATGCCGTCTTGAATGTATAATACGCATGTTGTTAGGCTAATACTGTTGATAATTTAGGTGACAATTGCAAAATTAATATAGAAATACACACTGATATGTGTGTGTCTTTGTCTTGCTATTTTACTGAGGACATTTGTGAGAATGCTCACCAACAAACTGAGGACTCTCTCTCTCTCTCTCTCTCTCTCCTCTCTCTCTCTCTCTCTCTCTCTCTCTCTCTCTCTCTCTCTCTCTCTCTCTCTCTCTCTCTCTCTCTCTCTCTCTCTCTCTCTCTCTCTCTCTCTCTCTCTCTCTCTCTCTCTCTCTGTAAAATACAATGCGTGCACGCCGAGGCACTTGCCAGAACCAGACGATCATGTGCACACCTTTTACTTACAGCTACACATGTTTCGCTTTTGAAAGAAAATTTTATTTTCTCGAAAAAGTATCAGCATTGGGGAGAATATATTCTATACCCGAGCTACATAGCACACGCAGTGACGACATCAAATAAAGCCACATTACAGAAAATTTAGAGTCTCTCAACGCCCCCCTGCACATGCTTCTATAGCAGGCGAAGATAGGAATTTTCACATGGAAGATGTTGTTGAACGGGTCGACTATTAGAGAAAATCACAAGTGACAGCAGAACAAAACAACGTCTTTGAAATGACACTTATAACTGAGACGTTGAAAGCTAGTAGAAGCTATCACATGCCGAGACACTCAAATAGTAGCACACTCTACTTCCTCCAGGGCGTGTAGCAGCGAATTCCATGTTGTTGCAGTTGTTAGCGCTACAAGTTCTTGAACACCGCTTTGCCTGTAATTATAATCAAAATTGTCAACATTCCACGCAATTATTGAAAATAACTTCTCAATACACATCTGTCAAAAACTACAGGTGCAGATATTTTAAGGCCACTGAGTTCGCCAATATTGTATTAAAAGGCACCAGCAGAGACCGAATGAAATGGTGAAAAGGCAACCTTTGCATATTTAGATGCAAAAGGAGGAGTTGTGTTAAGAGCTCTTGCTTTTCATGATATTCACTAAATCTTCAAATGTGTTCCTTTTGTTACAATGCGTATAGAAAAAAAATATTTTCATTTGGGGAATTAGCATTTTTATTGTGGATTGTAAGCAACTTAAATATGGAAACTTTCGTAAGAGAAGCAACTTCAGAGATAAATTCCACGTTCAAATGGCACATACCTTAGTGCTTGACAAAGAAAACTTCTTTAAATGTGAAACTTGTCAACTAAGCAAGTGTACTTCAAGGCCCTGACACTCTTACGGGGTTTTGGGGGGCGGGGGCGGGTGGTTGTTGTTGTTGTTGTTGTTTGCTGGAACACTTGTGGGCTTTGTAAGGACATCTGTTGATCGACTGGATAAAGTAAGAAACCGCCCACATGTATGTGTTTGGAATGAATCCAACTGAAACACAAGTGTCAGAACATGTCATTTGCTTTGCTTTGCTTTGCTTTGCCCCCACAGTGCAGCGTTCTGCGCATGAGCAGTGGTGTAAAGCTCTAGACAACACAGTAGCCAAACTTGGTAAGAGGAACAGCTGCTGTCATCTTGAGCCCATCTAGCTAGAAGGTGCCCAGTTACATGCTAGTAAATACACCATTTGTGGTCTAATTATGATGAAAAATATTCAGATATGGGAATAGTTACCCACTTGAACCACCCGCAAAATTTGATGATTTTGCTTGTGACAATTTTTTTCCTCATACGTTATATTAGATTTGTTGTTTACCTGAGCTCGATTACCATGCTGTACTGCTAATATGCTCCCAAAGAGTGCATGAAGAGAGCAGAATTGGAAGATAGCTAACAAAAAATTGTGTTCATCGTAATTATTATCATGATTGTGCTTTCAAATTCAAGCTGATTGTTTAAAAAAGCTTTCAATTCGGGTATCAGCATGCCTTGCTGTATTTCCACGCCAAAAAGAATGGCTCAGGTCAACAACTTTCCCCTTGACGCTTAGTGGCCAAGGTGAGTGGAGAACAGATGTTGGCTGAGTTTCCGACATAGCCCGGCAAGGGTAGAGTGTATCAAGCAGGGACCACGCTATTCTATGCCATTTAATACGCAAGCAATGACTCTATACTAATATGTATGAACTTTAATACTGGGAAAAAAACAATTCTTATGATTAGACTATATGGAACTATTCAAAAACCGACAGAGAGAAAATGCACGAACTTCTTACCTCCGCACCGTCGGATGAATTATTTATCGATCATAATGTTGATTATATATGTACACAAATTACTGTATTTTGAATAGAGGTTCTTGAAGAATGCATACCTCATAGAGATGTTACCATACGTCAAAGAGACAAGCGTTTTGTGGCTAGCTCTTTGAGACATTCTATGAAGGTTAAACAACGTTCTGGATTTAGTTAAAAAATCTAAAAGGGAATATTTTTCCTAAAAGTGTATGATATTCTGTCAAGTAAATCCACTGAAAGTAAGAAATGGTGGTCAACCTTAAAAAGGTGCATGAAGATGGAGTCGCAGCAAACCACCGTATGTCTACCGTTGATTGAGGATGGTTCATTACTTTTTGATCCGATAGACAAAGTTAATGTTCTAAATGATTTTTTTGCTGCCCAATGGCTTAAACATGATGAATAGGAGCCTACTCCTAACATTCCTGAAAAAAAAACAAATGAAAAACTAGGTAATCTCATAAGCTCTGAAATTGAAGTGCTGGATATTTTGAACAAGCTTAAAGTTTCTTAAACGGGCGGACCAGATTATCTCCCAAATAAAGTATGGAAACTTTTCGCTCTACACATTACTAGTGCCTTCATGAAATTATTTAATCTTTCCTTAAAAAGGCAATTTTTCCGTAGTATTGGGAGGAAGCCAATGTAATAGGGCTGCAGAAACAGGAGGATTGTCTGGCCAAGAACTATAGACCAGTTTTACCTTTATGCTCATTCTCCAAAGTGTTTGAAATTGCCGCGGTTAAAAGAATGGATGAATTCTTAACGCCAAATAATTTGCTGACTGAATGTAATTCAGGATTTAAGAATTTTGATAGTACTGTTAATCAGTTGATAACCATTGTTCATACCATAAGTTATGCCGTGGACCAAGGTAAAAATGTTTGAATGGTTAATGGTTTATGTCCACCTTATTTTTGTCGTACGATGCTCCCAGCACAAAACAGTGAAGTACATACTTACATGTTACGCGCTGTCACTGCCAGACAGTTACCACGTGCTCGCATTGACGTTTTCTCTGGAAGTGTTGCTCCATCAACTACTAAGCTTTGGAATTCACTGCCCCAAATTGTTCGGGATGTAAAACTTTATTTATGGTTTTAAATTAAACATTAAGCAGCTGACATTCCCCGCAAGACTCGATCGCCTTTTTTCCCAATAGGATGTTGGTCATCAACAACATAGTATAAAAAAAAATATTGTTTGCATTGGGTTTAGTTCTTAGTACTTTTTGTGATTTGGTCATATACCCGAGGCCCGTAAGGTGCTCATAATCGGGTAACAGTGTTGACTATGTCGTTTAATGCAATTTGATAAGACTTGAATGTTTGTGTGTTAAGCATCATTGCAATTAGTTAATGGTAGACACTATTTTTGTCTGTGTGCCAACACAGACATACTGTTTTTCTAGGAATTCTTTCTTTCTTCTTTCTTTCTTTCTTTCTTTCTTTACAGGCAAATTCGTCCGACATTTCATTTGAAAAGTATTAAATGTAGAAACTCCGAACTTGGCACAATTATACTTCTATGGATGAAGTCTGGCCTTTTCATAATGAGAGGTCATGCTTTTCAAATTATGTAAATGAGGGCTAATTAAAGTTTTAAATCTTCAATATCTTATATACTATAGCAGATGGGGTTCCAAGTGTATAGGAGTTTGATCATAGCAAGGTAAAGGTCATCTCAAATGTCAAGGGCATGTCAAGGTCAAAGGTCATGTCATGGTCAAAGGTCAATTTTAGGCTAAAGAGTCATTTTTGAGGTCCAGGCTCTCTTCAGGTAGAGGTAATCTCAAGGTCAGAGGTCATTTCCAGGTCAAAGGCCACTTTCGGTGTTGGTTTTTTTCTAGCCATAACTTGGTCAATTTTTATCCAATTTTGATCATGTTGGGCTCAAACTGTAGCTGTTGTACACTTCACCTTTTTGAAACTTACATCTGACCTCTAAAGG
The DNA here is from genome assembly GCA_964020975.1 of Hermodice carunculata. Taxonomy (NCBI): domain Eukaryota; kingdom Metazoa; phylum Annelida; class Polychaeta; order Eunicida; family Amphinomidae; genus Hermodice; species Hermodice carunculata. The sequence continues at coordinate 44,827,027 of OZ026623.1, read as the reverse complement.
TCAAAGGTCAAGGTCCTAAGAACCTTTGAAAGTTTCACCAAGTGATAACCTGGCCAATTTCCATCCAATTCTAATCATGTTGGACTCAAATTGTACGTGTTGCAACACTGTACATTTTCATAAACACATATAACCTCAAAAGGGCAACGGTCAAGGTCATTTGGCCCTTTGAAAGTTTCATCTGGTCATAACTTGGTCAATTTTCATCCGATTTGGTTCACGTTGGGCTTAAATTGTGGATATTGTAAACACTGTGCACTTTACATATGATCTGTAAAGGTGAAAGGTCAAGGTCGTTTGGACTTTGAAATTTGCATCAAGCGATAAGCTTAATGTGGTGTAATGTACCAAAGGATAAAAGTTGTAGCATTTAATATTTACATCTTTTGAAGGCACACAGACAGATTTGCTTTGATTCAATCTTCTTTTCTAGTTTATGTATTGTTTCTCTCACCAAGAAAATGTTCAGGTGCTAAGCTGGTCAAACGAACAACAGCATGTAGCATATTGAGTAATTTCTTCAAAGTAAATATACATGTATATAGCTGTCGGGTTTTACAAGCTGGTTACTCATTCAATCGTCATTGGACAGTGGTCGCAAAAGAATGAATATGAATGTCGATAGAAAAAATTGCTGAAATGTTAATCAGAACCATATTCATAAACATGTGAATTGTGTACCATCGAAACCATAATTAACATGTTTCTCATTGAAGAGCAATGGCCGCACGCAGGACTTATTTCGTAGTTTGCCTTTTTGGCCAAGGTAGGTAGTTTTCCGGAGCTTTTTCAGCCAAAGTAGGTAACAGTCTTGACATGCAAGGCTGAATATATCATTGAAATTAGCCCCCAACCACAATGGATATTACACAAAATTATCGGATCTCCAAGTGTGGAGAAAACAGCATCACATTTTACATCTTTGCAGAGGGCATAATGATTTCTGGTCGTTTGATAAAATGCAGAAAATTCGTATATTTGTTCTCGAGGTGTGATCCTTCCATTCACACCAGATAGCTGTATGAAGCCTTACTCGCTTTCCGCCCCAAATGTAGCTCGAGCAAAGTACCGTGTGTGACGTGTAGCTGTATGTACGATCCCGAAGGCGAGAATTATGTCTGGGTGCCAATCCAGACATTTTGTTTTTCCAACAATTCTTTTTTCTTTCCTTTTCTCTTTCTTTCTTTCTTTCTTTGTTTCTTTCTTTGTTTCTTTCTTCTTTACGACCAAATTTGTCCGGAGTTTTTCTCGGACACTATTATTCCGAAACCCACCAAACTTGCCATTATGACTGACCCACAAGTGAAATTATGCACCTGACTTGGAATAGTCATGATGTTTTATGCAAATTATGGGCAATTAAAATTTTAAAAGCTTTATATCTTCAAAACTATCATAAATAGACACAAAGTTTTAACTTGCACATATAGGTTTGAGACATCTGGCAAATCCAATAGCATGCAAACAAAAGGCGGGGAATTTTAACGTATGCTAAATTCCGTGAATTTCCCAGCAATCCACATTTTTACCAGGGCTTCTGCTATACTGCATGTTATAAGCCTCCATGGTGCTAGGCAACCATTTTACATTCATGATACTTGAACCTGACTCATAGGCAGCCGTCTAACCATGCCTGCTATTTGGAAGGTTTTGGTCTTATGGCAAATGGGAGGTTGGGGGGGGGGACTCCCAACAACTTTGTAATGAGATTCTCACTAAAATACAGAGAATCTCTTTCTGTTCATGCAAGAGACATATCTGATCTATGTTCACACAAATGCTGGACACAGCTGTAAGTGCACCATGGCTGAGACTGACCAGTCAGAGTTCGCCTGTGGCTAGGGGTCTGCTGGGCTTATAAGTCCCAAGGGATCAGAGGGACTGGACTTCTAGGCAAAACAAGCCAGAGTGTACCCTCTGTTGAAAATAGACTACAGACAGAGCTGAGTCTGCTGGACCGATCAAAGTCTGACTTACAGTCCTCAACGACTGTTTTCACATTTTGTTGAATTTTGAAAAAGTGTGTGGATTTGTGTCATCTCAATGGACACATTCATCACTTTGTTTTCTTGTAACCAGTGAGATGAAGCCTGTTCTTCATAGCCAATAGTCAGTATAGTGCATGTCTCAGTTCACAGGTACATGTACATGTAGTTTTGTGACAGCATCTGTTCACATTTTTTTATGTAATAAAGGAACAAAGACAGTTTTGTATTGCATGTATACACATCCTTCTGAATAATAATATGTGTACATGCACATATACTCATCAATACTGTCCAGAAGGGCTGACCGTCTCAGGAGTGGGCACTTTTCTCTGATCGCGAAGGTTCCCACTGTAGAGAGGTATCACTGTACAGTGGTACCTGTAATTTAAGACCAACCCTAATGCCAGACAAAAGTGGTCACATAGGACAGGTGGTCTTTCATCTCAGATAGATTATCAAAGAAATAAAAGGCCAATGTCTTTCTTCCTTTCTTTCTGACCAAGTTGGTCCAGAGTTTTTTTCAGACACTTTAGGAAAAAAAACACACCAAACTTGCCATGGTGACTGACATAACCAGCAAAATTGTGCATCTTATTTGGAATAGTCATGATGTTTAAAATTATGCAATTTTAGAGGCAACAAAGTTTCAAAAGCGCCATATCCATAACTATTGCAGATGGACTCAATGTGCATATATACCTTTTTGACACTTGCCACTATAATGGACAGTATAGTTGTACAATTTCAAATTATGCTAATACGGGGCATTGAAAAATTTAAAAGTTGAGTATCTGCCAAAACTATTGTACATAGAAATGCCATTCCGACTTCAATTTGTAGGTTTGTGGGAAAACCGTATCCAATGAACCACGAACCATGAACCAAGGTTGTAGGGTTTTCATTTATGCAAATTAGGTGAATATGCAAAATGTAAATCTTTAATAGCTTCAAATTTATTATAGAGGTGCCATTTCTACTGCAATTTATGGGTTTGTGGCATAACCCCATCCAATTAACGATAAAACAAAGTTCTTCTAGGCTTATGATTCATGCAAATTAGATAAATAAACAAAATTAAAATGTTGAATAGCTTCAAAACTATTATAGATAGTAGTTTCATTCAAACTTCACTTAATAAGTTGGGACATGGCCACATCCCTTGAACCAAGAACCAAAGCTGAACATTTTAATTTATAAAAATTAGGCTAATACACAAAATTTAGATTATGTCGAACAATGGCAAATTATAGCATTTCAAACTTTTCTCATTTTGAAGGCACCCAGACAGATTTGGTGTGAAGAAAATCTTATTTTCTAGTTGGAAAATGGATTTTGTAGGCCGACGTGACAATTTCGTTACATGTATTTTATGGAACCACTAAAGAAGTCCAGTCAAGTGCCAAATAAAAGTGGGCATAGGGTCTGTATTCATAGATCTACTTTGGAGATAATTTAAAAGGAACTCCAGCATTGTACAATTAGCTGGGAACCAGACTTATTTGGCTGTGGGATGGACAAGGTTTGTGGATTGGTGCTTGAACCATGCATTATGTATTCATACGCAATGTGTTTTTGGATCCCGGTTGGAGACGTACTTTTATGTTGGTTGTCTCCCATCGGATATAATCTTTAGAGTGTAATGACCCCCCCACCCCCACCCCAACAAAAAAAATGCCGAAAATTTTGATTTAGATTGACAAAGAAATGTGTAGACTTTTTAATTCTTAATGCACCCTTTATGTGTTTCAGACTGTTTTTGCAGTATGGCACGTTCATGCACAATTAAGCTGCATCGTGTATGTGCATTGCCTGCTATGTAACACATATAAACAAGAACATTAGAGTCTGCTTCGCAGGCAAGTATGTGCAGAGCAGCAGAGAAACCACGCAAACGTGTCTGCTTCAGATGCCCTCTGCTTGGCTCGCACCATGTAGTGGACCATCGAGGCGAAATAACACGATATGTGTTTTACTGTAGCTATGTTAGAAGACCTTATATTTGTTTACTATAGAGCAAGTGGATCGCGCACAAATGGCATTGAGAACTTATGTTGGCCTGTAGTTATACAGAGCCCAAAAATTGACATCGGTATAAATAGGCCAAACGTACCAATAACTCTCACCACTTTGGGGTTCTGCAGACGCCGCTCCCGCAAAGGCCACGACCTGTCCACCCAGACTGTGACCGACCGGAGTCATCCTTGTGCGACTTGCTCCAGCTGCAGGTTCCAGCCGCTTGATGAAATTAGCAATGGCCGGACCAACAATCGTTTTTGTCTGCGTATACATACATACATACATACATACATACATACATACATACATACATACATACATACATACATACATACATACATACATACATACATACATACACATTGTGTGCATATTATGGCCTCTGTTTGAAGCATTGGAGAATTGTTTCATATTCTGGGGCCGAAAGAGTATACAATATGTTAAAATGATTGTTAATATTTTTTAAAATAATTTTCTTCAGAAAAGAATTATCAGAAACACTTGGAAATCACGGTCCATTGCAGTTAAGGTCTTTCCTAAACATATACGAAGCCTTTACTTTTGTACGAATCATTGGTTTTCCCAAATCTTTCATTACCCATTTTGACCCAAGTCGATCAACATTAAATTAACATAACGACATGACTTTGATATAAATTATTGTAAACCGACTTTTCACTCAAGTACCAGCAACCCTACAGTTGCAGATACCATAAAAATGATCCAGGTCAACAGCTTTTCTCGGTACGCTTTGGGCGAAATAAAGAGCGCGCGTGTTGACTCCAGAAATTGGCAATGAAAGAGCCAAAACATATATATGTACTGTAAATTGCTCTATTTTCGCGAGAAGAAATTTTCAGTTTTTTTTTTTATTTTATTATTTTTGACATTTCCCTGTAGTTGTAATTTCACTGTTTTGGACATAATTCATATTCAATCAGTGTTAAAATACTATTTCATTGTGTTTTTATTTTCACGGGTTTGTGCCATCAGCGAAATAAGCGAAAATAAGAGTACAACGAAATTAAAACAGTTTGCAGTATTTAGATATGCCGCGTAACCTCATTTTCGTCGCTTCGACTCTAGGTTCACGGGGGTAATTATGCCTGTGCCGAGGTAGTGCACATAATATATGAAACCAAGGGATGCAAAGTGCTGTATTGTAAAATATTTTGTCACCCGATGACAAATTTTGGCTTGATACTTGAAAACAATGCAGACTTTGAGCTCAAGTAAACATTATCAAGGTATGCACATTGGCACCAGTGCACACATGAATGGTTCAGCTGGAGTCATCACTGTGTCCGCGCAATGATATTGCAAGTATAGTACTATGCACAGCTGGTTGCCATAGCAATTTCCTATAACGTCTCCCCTTCATGCCCATGCGTTATGGTCTTTATTTGGTGTAAAAAAAGTTAAGGAACATTCGGATGTACAATACATACATGTTTGTAAGCCTTTCGGTGAGCTAAAAAATGATAACTCTGTTTATTTCTGTTTTGACGGGCTGAATTACCGGCGTGACCCCCCCCTCCCCCCCACCCCCCATTACTGTCTAGAACTTAAACCTAGATTCTGCGATTATATTTTGACAACCATTCGTTTCTTCGCCACACACGAGGCACGGGATGAAATACTTTATCATGTTAATTATGATAGGCAGCTTGAATACATTGGGTTGCAATTCGTTTTAACCGCACTCCAAGTCAGTGGTATTTCATCGCGACACTAGCACCCGGGCAACAGCACTTGGACCATCCGATTTTGCAGCTTCTTCTGAAGCATCGGTTTCTAGCTGTTCTTTTCGCTTCTGAAAAGTGACACATGAGAGACAACAATTTTGCTTCCCCGAGGAATAAAATTATAAGTTTATTCATCTTGTTTAATTTGATTTAAGTTTTACTCGGATAAAGATCTCGAGAATCAGAAGTTAAACAAAGTGAACAGTTGCGATATATTATAATAAAATCAGTTAAGATTTGCAGGGACCTATATTGTACCTTGTGCATGTCCTTTAAACTCTGAAGTTCGAAAATGAGTACTTTACCTTCTATACTTATCTTGAATACATGTTGAATACTTGGCTATACCCTGTAAATGTATCACATAGACCTGTTTAGTTAACCCTAAAGGGAACCAAAACCGTGGATCACATCAAAAAGCCCACATAATTGCAGCGTGGATTAAGTAAATGGGGATACTTTCCACAAAGTGTTCATAGGCGTCCCTGAGTCATTGTATCGCAGGTCAGCTAATTCGAATTCATTCCCGAATTTTGGACAAGTTGCGTACATTACCATTCATTTTGAGTGTGTGTGTGTGTGTGTGTGTGTGTGTGTGTGTGTGTGTGTGTGTATGTGTGTGTGTGTGTGATTGGAATACTTAATTCTTGAATACAATGTCTCCGTTCTGTTAGGGGGAATGTGAGTGTGTAATCACAATGATACTTTGGATTCAAATAATCACATGGACAGTTCAAATGAGCACCATTTTGACACGATTAACCGGCAAAAAGTTTATATCCGAAAAAAGAAAAACAAAAAAAAACGGTCGCGTCACGGTTCGATGCAAATTGCATACATCAAAGGAACATGCAGCTCTCTGTTAACATTATTTCCATGGTAAGTAGCTTTTCATTTAGTATCATATAAATTTTTTAATTGTCTGAAATTTTATCCGCTCGAACAAAGTATGTAGGAATATGGGTAGAGGACTATATACCCTGGATTTTTGTGCATGTTAAATCCGTTACAGGGTGTGGCCTCCTACAAAAATAAGCCTCAGGGCGCTTTTCCTTAACCCCAAACAGACCATCAAATAATATGGCGTAGTTCCAGCGTGAAGTGACGATAATATCATGATAATGCCTTAATCAAAGTGAAGCCATGTAATGTGACTATAAGCGTAAAGATATTTTTCATCCACTCATCTCATTTCGTTGTTTTATGGCATAATAGGGCATACTCAGTAATGTCATGTAGGTAATTCCAATACTTTTTAAAAAGAAAGAAGGAAGGAAGGAAGGAAGGAAGGAAAGAAGGAAGGAAGGAAGGAAGGAAGGGAGGGAGGGAGGGAGGGAGAAGGAAAGAAAGAAAGAAAGAAAGAAAGAAAGAAAGAAAGAAAGAAAGAAAGAAAGAAAGAAAGAAAGAAAGAAAGAAAGAAAGAAAGAAAGAAAGAAAGATACTTTGCGACAGAAAACACAGATTTTTCTTACCAGGGCTGACGAAAACAAATGTAAACAGTTCCATTCCTTTCTGCACCCTTCCAAACAAGACGTAGTCCAGTCGTTTGCAATGCCTGCAAATTTCAGCAGTGTTCAGCGTAAAAGTTTTGTTGAGCGATCTTTCCAAAACTATCGCAACCAGTTGTTTTTTCCCCTCGACTTGTATTTTTTCAAATGTGAAGAGTGTAACGGGGTCTGTATGTCAGGCAGTGCTTTACATAATTACAATGTGTGCACAAGTTCCTATTTCGAGTTCCAATACGTCATGGGCAATGATTTGAACAATAAGTTTTTTCTGCGCTTGGTAACTGTTACTAATTTGGAAGGGCATTATTGTGGGGCATAGATTTGTGGCTCACTGAAGTAAAGTGGTTTACACAAGCGCGTGTATAATTATATAGTTGTACTTGTAAAATGGAAAGATTCATTCAGAGAACGCTTCCAAGTTACCACGGACACACCTGTCAGGGAAGTTGTTTTTCATTGTCTTTATAGATGACGTACTGTGCCAACTTGAAGAGGCTAATTTGGTACTCGCATCAGCAACAATAAATTAAAGTTTCGCTTATGCTGATGATATAACTCTGGTCTCGTCCGTCGTGACGGGAACTTAGATGACCTTAAATATAAGATCTAGACTGCTCAGATCCTTTGATATGTTTTTGTGACATATATATATATATATATATATATATATATATATATATATATATATATATATGTATATATATATATATATATATATATATATATACATATATTCAGTCAATCTTTATGTTGAATTGGTTCAGCAACATACAAACATTTGCACAGGTGTTATCTGCACCTACATATACTTGAAATGTGTAATATACATACATTTTTATACTCTTCGAATAACTGTAAAACAGTTACCTACATACATTGAAACCGAGCATACAATCACAAAAAAAAAAACACAAAAACCAAAAAACAAAAAACAAAAAACAAAAACAAAAAAAAGATACGGACGAAAGACACTGAAGTTACCGCAGTATACTTATCTAAAACTGCAACTTATAACACTGAAATTATAAAATCAGTGAAATAGTATTATAACAAGAGGCCCATAGGCCTTGTGCTCTGCTGACTTGTAATGTATTACAATAATACAAGGATGCGAAAGAAAACAAGAGCAGTTTGGGTGGATTGATCCATTTATTGTTTGAATGAGAACACAAAGTTCAAATGAAATATTGATCTGGAGGATAGATTCTCCTCCAGTGCTGTCAAAGCTACGCCCCACCAAATCATTTCTCTCAACTTTACAGTCCTGGTGACTTATAAAACCTAGTTCACAGTCTTCCTTATCCCGCAATATAGGCCTAATAGTGTTGGATATAATATATGTTATCTATCAATTTGGAATGTCTAGCTTAATAATATTTCGAGGTACTAAATTTTATTTTTAACACATTCTGGCCCTTAATCTCCGTCAAACTGTAGGTGGCGCCACTAATATCTACATCAATTGAGATTCCGACCTGTTTCACACTCCAACAAAATTTTGTAATAATGCACTAAAATTACAAATGACAGACCGTTAAAAAATTAAAATCTTGATCCCTAAATTCCAAGTGCCTCTATGATATTCCCATTAAACTTAGATTGAAACATTATTCATTCACAATGTGCACCCTTCATCTAGCTAGCCCTACATGGTCGGTTTGACCTGGTAGACCTATCACGTTTTGGTTCTCCTGACTTTTTAGTCAGCTGAGTTAATAGCGAAAGAAGAAAGTAGGTCACATCGTTTTTGTGATATTTATGAATCTGGAACATTACAAACACAATCTCATACACAATATCAAACTCCGTTTTTGTACACTAAAATCGGGATATCTAAAATACCTTGGAATACATCGCTCTCAAAACCAATGGTTTACTGACAGACAGACAAACATAAGCGATCGCATGAGATCTGCGACCTATGGTCAGCATAGCTAATAACAGTTATGAAACAACTGCTACTTTTCCATTCCATTAGTTTTGCGAACAGATAAAAACCACGTTCTGGCTCTGACTCCAGTCTAAATCTGATAAAATTGCTACCTCTCTTTTCTGTTAGTTTTACGAACAGATAACAACCAAATTTTGGTCCACTCCATGCATTTAGGGCACCTTTAAACACGCCAATAGTATCCAGTGCCTTCCCATTTTTGGCAAGTTATGTCATAGTTTGGGCATCAGATATGTCGGTGAATGTTTGTCATATTGTACTGTACACATACCTTGGAAACTCAGCGCATCGAGTTAGAGTGCCATGAACAATCGACCTCTTTTTTGGACTGAACAGTCAAGATATTTAAGCACCTTGTTAATACTGTATTTTGTAAACATCCTCCACAATGAGCCTCATTTTACCCACTTCACGCTTCACCTTGCAAAGTTCCCTCAACTTTATTTTCGGAATAGAGTTTCCCAACTTTTTTTTAGGCTGAGAAATTTCAGCTTGATATTTAGAAATTTGTTAACAGGATGTATGAATTATCTCAGTATAGTGAGTGTGTATCATTATCAGCTCATCACAGTTAAGCAGAACATGTAACTATAATGAGTGATACACCTGCTCTGTTATCATTGACAAAGTGGGATTCCCCACACATGTGTAGAACAGCTCTATTCATCAAATATCGATGGTAATGAATGATGACAGAGATGAATAACTATGGAATATGGAAATTGTATCATATTTAAAACAATAATAATAAAACTCAATTTTAGAGCACTTATTCCATACACAGTATGCTCATAAGCGCTTTACAATAGTATGAATCCATCGCACAATTGATAACACATGTTAAAAGAATAAATGACGATGTTGAATGGGCATTAAAAATCACGATACAGTATCCACTTAGTCATTAAAAGGTTGCTTAAAAAGGTAAGTTTTCAATTGTCGCTTTAAAATATCGAGTCACACGGAAGATCTGATTGGGGGCCACAACTGAAAAGGCTCTCTCACAGAAGGAGTGGGTCATGCAGTTGGTTGTGACAGTAAATTCTGTGGTTGTGACCTGAGAACTCGACATGGTCTGTATGAAATTGGGCAGTCCTTTAGATATGGGGGGGGGGGGGCATTTCCTTGCAGGCATTTAAAAAACAAGTAGGAGTATTTTAAAATCAATCCTTTGCTTTATAGGCAGCCAATGGAGGTTTTTCAGCACAGGTGTGATGTGATCCGTACTTTCGAGACCCAGTCACAATTCTTGCAGCTGTATTAAATCAATGAAAGGTTATAGTAACAGAAAATATTATGGTTGAATTCACCATATAACAAGGAACAGAAGAGTATACGTTTCAACATTCAAATATACAAATTGTACTTGTACTCAGTGAACTCAGAGGTTGTCCTTTTGGTCTGTAGAGAGAAACTCATTAATATAGATGGGCACCAGCGCATGGTAAAGGAGAGTCAGAATGCTGATGTTTCAGTCATACTCCTTCGCAAAGCTAAAATTAAAACTGGGAATTTCGCTTACCAATCATGTATGTACTGATAATAGTTACAAGTAAGCACTTTTGATAAGAGGCTGAAGGGATCGCACATTGTGGAGGGTATAAATAGAGCACCCGCAGTGAGCATAGTGAGGTAGTTCTCAGGTGGCACAAGGAGAGGACAAGCAGAGGAGAACTGGCTGCCAATTAAGATGTACCAGCCATCAGATTATTGTGCCGCGCTTATGTGCATAGCCAAATAAACCGTCTACACTTGCGCCAACGCATCCTGTTGTATTTTCTAAGAAGATTGAGTTACCAAACCCTCAGCCAGGCCTGGACCACTACAAGCCCTAGACAACCCACTTTGTGAACGATGTCTGGGGACAGAGTTAGGTCAAATGCACCTTCAGAACTAAGTGCAAACCCCGGGCATCTTTTCAACCTGGTGGCAGTGTGCAGTACTGTACTTGGATCTCTAAGCATAATTCAAATTACCTTATTTAGCCTTCTATGCAGCAGCAGTCTTCACCCATACCTTGACCAAAGTTTAGTGCTGTAAAGGACTTAAGTATGCATTGCATGATAGTGTGAGTATGGACCTTGGAAAGACCCAGCCTCCTCAGGGCAATGGCAGTCAGTTTGATGGTTTTGAAGTCCTGAAGCTACACGGTATAGTGAGTAGTTTTAACGAGACCAACTACCTGGCATGTTGTCTGCCAGTCCCATGTGGCTAGAAGGTAGACTGCAGAGATTCCTGTTAACTCTTTACAATTATCAGGATCTGAAAGTGTGTGATTTTCTCTAGTTCCGCTCCATGTGGGATCCACTGATACTTGGCTTCACTCCTTAGTACCGCAGCTATGAAAAATTCTTCAAAAAAGAAGAATCACTCTCGACTTATCATGCCCAGCAGGTCAGTGTGTGAATGACACAATACCCAAAGATTTGTACATGGTGGTTCCTTTCAAGTTAAAATTTTCCTCAATTGACACGTTCACAGACCATATGGTCAAGCTGGGCCCTAGATGTAAGCTTTACAAACACGATCTTGGAAGTAAGTGCTTACAGGCAGATCCCACTGTACCCTGGGGTCATACACCTGTTGGGTTTTTCCTGTAGACTGCGTCCTCACCTTTGGCCTGAGATCTGTAACCATGTGTTGTCAGCCTACTACCAAAGCAGGAGTGTCCATGCACAGACAGACAGGTTTTTTTCCTTGTAAACTACCTGAACAACTTTTCCAGAGTAGAGAAAGAGAGCAACACCTCGCAGGCCTTCCTATATCTGAGCACACATTTCTTTGACCTGGGCCTGGTGGCGGAAAAAGCTGTGTCCGTGAATACCCAGATGATGTTCCTGGGTATATTCTTTGACTCAGAGACTAGACAATGTCTGTTCCTGAAGATAAACTCCAGGAAATCAGAGTTCTGTTGCTTTGGAAGGCAAGGCTGTGGCTTGAAAGAGAGAGGTACAATCAATAAGCGGGAAGCTGCAATTTGCAGCCAAATGCATTATGCCAGGGAGAGTTTTTTATTTCCCATATACAACAGCATTTAAAGTCCTTGATGCAACTTCCTACTGATTGACACCTGGCTTTGCTGTAGCCTTTTTGAAAGATGCGGCAGGGTGGAAAAAAATCATGCATACCTAAAATAGGGTTTCCATAATTCGACAGGAAGGGTGGTTGAAGCTGGATGCAGTTTTTGCCACTGACACTTGCCTAGTCAGGTGTGGAGGTCGCATGCAGTATGCCTTTTTCCATTGCTCTTAAGCCACAAAACGTAAAATGGAAATCCATACAAATGCATTACAAATGCTCACAATGGTTATAGCCTTACAGGTATAGGGACAACAGGCTTTACACGGAATTAGAGTCCTAATTTATTGTGACAACAAAGCCACAGCGCAAGTCCTGAACTCAAGTTGCACCAGAGACATATTCCTGTCAACCTGCATCATAGAAATTGCCTTTATAGCAGCAAAAAATCAGCTTGAGATAAAGACAAGGTGTTTGAGTTCCCAAGAGAACGGACTCACTGATTTACTATCAAAATTGTTCCAAGACCCAAATAATCAGGCTAAATTCTATGTAGCTTCAGGTCTCTCAGTCATATAATGAGCTGCAAATTGCGCAGGAGTACTTTTGCTTCTTGGATAATTAAGGATAGATCCATATTTTGTTTGTTACAGATGGACAGCTTAAAGAACTGAAAAACAAAGTCAGAACTTCTCAAGAATTGCCTTTGCAGCAAGGACTAATAAAAACCTGAATGTTCAGTGGCATGCCTCCTTTATGTTCTGTACCTTCTGTACCTACGTTAAACTGATGCCACTGCCATCAACCCTGTCTGATATATATTTGTTCACACATTCTTAAGAAGATCCTTAACTAGTATTTTATCCATTGAGAATTACATTGATGGCGTTAGTGTCCTGCATTTATTCCTGAATCTAGAGTTCAAGGGTATAGCAGAATTTCAATACAAGTTGTTGATTAAAGGCATTGCTATGCTGAACTCACACTGCCCAACAAGAGCACAACCCATCACACCAGGTTTACTCATTTGAATTTTTCACACATTAGATTTTTCTAAACCGGTGCATGTGGCAGCCTAGACAGTGTTCCTCATAGCATTCTTTTCAATATTAAAGATCAATAAGTTCCATGATGCTTTACATATGTAACCGTCATTGGACGCCTTGATTATCATTATTTTTCACTTTTTTGTGCCTTGCAACCGTCCTACCATCAAATCATTCAAATCTAGGTGGTTATGCACAGCAGACGTGTATATGCTCACCGTTTTTAACCACCCGCCCTCCGAAGCTGGTTGAATTTCAAACGCTAGATAAGGGTGGTATGGTACATGAATTCTAAAGGAAACAAGTGTTGCATAAGATGGCCATCCAATGGTCCTCAAGGGGCTAATTAGGCTTAACATTGAGTTCACTAATAAGTTTGTTTATATGCAGTATCAAATCTAACAATGTTGTTGTAAACCCGGAGGACATTCAACTTGCATTCCTACCAAAATTAAATAAAAGCATCAACTTCAGGTTCGCCTTTGTTCTCTTTTATACCAGAGCTGTCGGGTATCTACTGTTCTGGAGTCCTTACTTACCAAATTCAAGTTCTGCAATTTGGTCTTGTGGAACAGAATATATGGTCCGGACAAGCTTTGTCGGACAGACAGACGGAAGGACATGGCACAAAGCATTAGCAGAACCATCTGCAGCTAAGTGTCAGTAGGGTAGTATGATACATTTAGATCCGTTTCCATTATATATATATATATATATATTGCATTCACCTCTGCACTGCCCTTTTTGTGTTCCAACTTTTCTCTTCTTGTGCTACTGTTTTTTCATCAGCACAACCAATTATATATATATATATATATTGCATTAACCTCTGCACTGCCCTTTTTGTGTTCCAACTTTTCTCTTCTTGTGCTACTGTTTTTTCATCAGCACAACCAAATGTCTTCATTGATTCAGATAGTACAGAAACACATGATCCATATGCATTAATTCCAAACCCAACAATGACGGCAAAGAGATTTGAGACTTGCCAAAGCATCAATATTTCTTTTCCAATAGCAATGTGAAGAAACAAATTTCACTCCTGACTTGAGACAGGCAGTCACCCATAAAAGGGTATAAATCGCTATTTCAGGTGTAAAAGGTAAGAGAGCAGATGCACTGTTTGGGGTCATACACTTAGGCATGTGATAGATCCAAAAATTGTCACCCATCATCAAGGATACTCGTGGTGCCACGTCGGATGTCACACGGCTGAAAACCAATCAGATTACCTCATTCTTACTAGAAGTGCAAAGAATATATATTTTCAAGGCTTTAGGACTTGCAACAAACATAAATGACATAGATAAAGTAGGTAATAATTTTGGATTAATTAAGCCCAAAAATGTTGCTGTTGAACAAAAACTGGTAACAAACAATACATATAATATACAAGACCATGATGTTTACATACCACACTATGAATATATTGGTACTTTTTTCCTTTTCGTGAAGCACACAATAGCTTCCTATTTATTCATCAGAATTACTGTGTTTTTTTCCACACTGTTTTGGATTTCTCAATTATACATAAATCCATTCAAATTAAGATTTGTTACTGGCAATTCATAATCCACAACCAAACAACTATCTGTTGAGGTTACATTATTTTTTATTAATATTGGGGCCCATTTTCGTAAATGCCGTTATACTTTTTATTGCATATTAACTTCAAATTTATATACTGCAAATTGTTTTAATTTCGCTGTACTCCTATTTTCGCTTATTTCGCTGATGGCACAAACCCGTGAAAATAAAAATACAATGAAATAGTACTTTAACATTATGAATTATGTCGAAAAAAAATTTTAAAAAACGCGAAAATTTATACAGGCGATAATAAAGCAATTTACAGTATCATGATTACTGTTTTTTTCTATTCGGTTTTTGTTTTTCTAAACTATACAAAAATCCATTCAAATTACGATTTCTTACTGGGGCTCCAAAAGGCAAAACTAAATAACTGCCTGTGGAGGTTATATTATATGTGACTGCAATTACGGTCCATTTTTGTAAATACCGTCACACTGTTTTCAAGATATCGGGACAAATCGATTTTGGAGTATAATAATTCAGAGGTATTGATTCCAAAAATTAAAAAATTAATTGCTGGGAGTATTAACAATGTGACTTTTCAACAGTGTATACAAATTCAGGAAAAAATGCTAGAAAATTTTATTTTCAAAATGTTTCATCATAGTTGTCAAAACGTTTTACATTAATACATACACACCAACTTCCTTAACTTTTAGTCTTAGTGTTTTATGACAAGACTAATGTAAAATCACACACCATTGAAACATAGTCAAGGGCCATTAAACTTTTGCATTGATGACAATTTCATTCAGTTTGGACAAATAGTTTCTTGGAACAAGTTAAAGTATCCCTATGGGAAGTAAACTGTTCATTCTTACTCGCAAATTTGGGTCTATCGTGGCTGGAGTATGCATGTATGCAAAACTAACAAATCAAGTTTTTTTCTGTGGCTTAAGTTGTCGTCCAAGGCAAGATTATATTGACGATATTACCACTCTTAAAGCAAATAATTACACAAACAGATCTACATATTTGTTCTGGCGATATTCCTCTACTGTGATAGTTGCGGGAACGCGTCTGTTGACTTTCATATTCATGTTTCATTTAAAGGTTTTATCAAAATTTACCAAAACTTGATTATTATAATTTTGAAATTGTTAACTATTCATTCCATAATAGTACAGTAGATAGGTTACAATGTATTCTTGTCACAGATTTCACGTTTCGTCAAGTCAGTTCAAAATTTAGTGATTTCTTCTTGAGAGTTCAATCCATTTGAAATAAGCATTAATTCATAGATTATCAGAAAGCGCTTTTAATGAAATGTATCTCCAAATTACGTTGTGACTTCCAGATATTTTAAATTTCAAAGATTTCAAGTTAATATCTTGCTCCCCTCAAATGCAATTATACCACTACACTATTTTTGTATTGCTTTGGCTGAATGTCAACTCATTAAACACACAGACACAGACATACATATATATATATATATATATATAATGGAATCCCCTATTAAGACCACCTATTGAACTGAAAATGTGGTCTTAATAGGGATCGAATTTAAATAAGGATAGACAAAAAAGGGAATGCAAAATGGTTATCTTAATATAGAAATGCTCTTGGAGATTCTGCTATAAATCTAAAAATCAGCACACACACACACACACACACACACACATATAATAGCATGATTTCTTGTCGATATGAAGAAAATCAACGAGCACTGGGTACCATATTATGCAGAGCGAGTGAGCGAAGCGGACGAGTTCTACTATATGGTGCCCACTGTGAGTTGATATTCATCGTATCGACGAATATATATATCGTATATATATATATATATATATATATATATATATATATATATATATATATATATATATATATCCATCACATGCATATTCCATTTTTGGTAATTCATGCTGCGGAAGCAGTGGTTTTATATTTTATGTCCAAATTATTCATCTTCAGTCGAAACTCACGCCTGGTTTCCTGGTGCACAGTTTGAAACTACAGTCCAGATGGGACT
This sequence comes from Hermodice carunculata, assembly GCA_964020975.1. Lineage (NCBI taxonomy): Eukaryota > Metazoa > Annelida > Polychaeta > Eunicida > Amphinomidae > Hermodice > Hermodice carunculata. The sequence goes on along the minus strand of OZ026623.1, from coordinate 44,810,187 downwards.
CGCTGGTGCCGCTATTAAAAGTGTTTGAGAACGTATGTAAAGACATAACAGTTGCAAGGAAGAGTATACACATGTGTGTTGTATTGTTTTTTATGAGCCATGACCTTGAAAAAAACACTGATTTTGAAAAATTGAACTGAATAACATAACGGCGGTCTATCTAAGGCTTTGGTAGGTTCCAAGTTGTTTCTCCAGATTTCTGCTGCTCGTCGAATTCTTTGAGAAAGGCCAATGATTTACCTTCACACTTGCTCAGGTAATGGTCAAGCCACCGTGACACGTACTCCAGTTCGTCTGGTGCAAGTTTTGTGAGAATAGGATAAGGCGGACGACCGCGGTCGTCATTATCGTCCAAAGATATACCATTATATTGCATAAGAAAACGCGTCGTTGTATCTCTTCCTTTATGACTCCTAAAATATATTTTGCTCTCAGGTTGGACAATATACCCGAGAACGCATACTCTGGTCGGGTACTGGGCCTCATCACTACCGTCATGCTTAGCCAAATCCTCGACGCTCATTTTCGGCAATTGCTCCGGCGGGGGCAAAGATGCACGAATAGTGAGCGTTTCTTGAGAAGGCTGGTAGACCCTGCTGCTCTCTAGGCGTTGTATATACTCCTCTTTCAGACCAGCTTTTCTGGCACCTTCCACCAGTACCCCAAGATATCTAGCTGACGGAACCAGATCCCATGAGACTTTGGCCGTGGGTTTGTTGACATAGGCAAAGCCTTTGAGTTGTCGTCCATCGTAAGCTTCAAAGATTGCAGGTTTTTTGTCATAACCAGATTCAACCCTATCCAGTTCAGCAAGAGACGTCAAAGACATGCAAAATGCAACCCCATGAACCTCATCTTTGTCATCTAAAAACAGTTCAATACAATATTTAAGTAAAATTATTATTTAAAAATAAGTGAAAAATGTGCAGTTCAAATCTGCGCCACAAGAAGCATGAACCCCCAAAATCGTGAGTTCTCAGAAAACCAAATGAATTAATGTCTTTATTGTGTTCTAAAGGCAAACAGCAAATGAATTGTTTGCACTAACCATGACTTAATAGTAGATTCACAAAGATGCCTCCTTGAACTTTTTAACTTAACCTTTGATGTTTTGTGTCCATAATGTAGCGTAGCAATTAAGACAAATCTCTTTATGGGGCAGAATATTTTGTGTAATTTCGTACCAATGTGTATCCTGCTTTTTACTTATATTACAGAATACACAACTAATCATGTTAGAAATAACGATTCCCTCGCTGTGGGCCTAAGACAGTGACTCACAGGTGCGTATTTTTGGTGAGGAAGCACTCTTAAAATGCTTTTTGTTATATTGTCAGCATTGGAGGTACAGCTTAATATCAGTGCTGCGTTTTTCCCATTGTGTTATTTGTATAAGTTGATCGAAATTGAATGTATTTATATTTGCTTTTCTCCTGGGGGGACTGAATTTACAAATCCCACGGAGGGGCTTCATTTACAAATTGGAAGAAGGAATATCTGTATTCAGAACATCCATGATGCAGAATTAAATAGGTCTTAAAAGGGGAATGACGAGAACCATCACCGGAACGAAGTGGGCGTAATAAGGAAAGGTCTCTTTATGGGTACCACGAGATTTCATTGTATATATTTTTCATTTGCTCTCCATATATTCCTATTTAAAAAGCGAGGCAAGGCGGAGAAGCAACCAAGTATGACGACATTCAATAACTGATTTAATATTGTTGATTAAAAAGTGTATATATTTTATGACCAGATGCAATAAATATTGTCAATCACAGTAGATAACGGAGAGAGTATTTCAGGGTAAATTGTATTCTGAAAAGGACGACGTGTGTTTCAAAGGGCATAATGATACAAACATTCACTACGGGACGAATATCGTAACTCGGTGATCTAATTGCAGATTACAAAGCTTGACTCTGGTCCACGAGTGACATTTCGCAAATACAAACTTGTAAACATATTATCGCCGGTGCAATCACATTCAGCACTTTTGGCAGAAATATTCGTACTTTCGTCGCTGGACAAAAAGTCACGAGAACTTTTTATATTTGATTTAGTTTTCAAAATAAGGCCTGTTAATTTTGAAGGAGCTCCAAAGTGTATAAACAAGAGTTTTGACTTTTCGTAATCCCAGAAACAATGAGAAATCAAGAGAAACCACAATATAATTTTGCCGCGAAGGTACACGACTTAATTATTTTTAATTTCTCTTTAAACTTATTTCCAAATTTGTAAAGGTAGGTCAGGTTTTATTTCACTATCATCAAAAATGTCAATGTATAAACGACAATTACCGCACACAGCCAACATATTTTATAGTGAAGCATAAAAATTTGGGCCGTAGCATTAAACTGTTTCATGACGATTTCAGCATTCTTAAAGATTGTGCAAGTCTTTCTCCGAGTACGTCAAAGGCCAACTGGGGTGTGCACAATATCTTTGTTGAATTCCCTTTACAGTTAGTAATGAATCTAATAACGAGAATTTTGTTTTACTGGCTGTGAGCCTCATGGTAGCCCTGACACCCCTGGCACACAATAAAATGCATTCTTCAGTCCTATTAGTTAAATTGCTTACCAGTGATAGGCCGAAGGTCCCACGTAGAATTAATCATTGTATATAAATACAGAGTTTTTGTCTAAGTTTTACAGGAATGTCACCAGCATGGTACTCTTTTGCATTAATTTTCTTTTGGTAAATGTATGAGCCTTGTTCTGTACCAGGTAGCCCAAATCGCTTTGATGCAGTAACACAGATATGCCAACTGCCCTCATCATCAGGGACAGTCCCTGAAATTTACTGAAATTTTGATAAATTTACGGTGTATGTCCTGCTTTGAAACGCTGTATTTTCGTATATATTTTTTGTTAAATATACTCTGCCCCTGATTTTCTCACTTCAATGTCCCTTAAATGGAATTTTGAATGTTGGCATCTCTGTTAACATGAACCAGATACATTAAGATACCTTTGTTGTTGTTTTTGTATCTATTTTGTGTGGTGTGCGTTAATTATATAGGACTGCACTATCTTTTGCAATGAAAAGTGGCTTCAGGAGAGTATGTACTGCGGTATTTCAATTTAATCAGTCCCCCATGATCGACTTGTACATGCCATTAACGCATACAAATAGGTTATATGTACAATTGATATGCTAAAGTCCCATTATTCGTATAGAACAACCCATATGCACATAAAAGAGGCGATCCAGCTACTTTAATCCTTGGATGGAATCAGTGAATAGGTAATCATTGTCTTTTGCAATCTATTTCTAGTCGAGGTTGCCTCCAAAGCAGACCCAAGCTCTGTGATATTTCTGCTGTGCTTTAGCAGACATATACATGGAACTTGGTCTGCTTTGGAAGCAAAAGCTGAAGTTACAAGGGGTTTGTTGCAATAGAGGCCAGGCCGAGACTGCGCTGACCTTAGATCTAGACGTTGGGATTATAGATTTTGCTCAACAAGTTCTGACCCAACTTGGTCATATTAAATTTTGGTGGGTTCCCAACCTTATTATGCTGGGCAGGGGAAAGATAACGACAGAGACTGGAAAAGGCGAAATAACAAGTTCTGAGCAAATGAGTGGTTATTGTTATGTAGTGTATTACCTACCATGACAATACTGATTCAATATTAATGCTCAACGCTGATGAACTTCTCTCCTGGTGAATGTAGAGGAATTCAGCTGAGAAGCCTATATTTAAACTTTTATATAAAATTCTGCATGAAATACTATTTTTATACAAATTTATGGTAAATAAAATGATGATAGGGAATTGCTCTTCCTTTTGGAATGGCACGCCCTATATTCTTACCTCCAGGGACGATATTTGCATAAGCTGGTTCAACATAATGAGGGCCTTGTAAACTGAAAGTCATCTTCCAGCCTCGAAAAATGGCTGGAGTGTAATCCAGAATTTTCACATGTTTTTTTATCTCCAGGGCCTTCACGTCCATGTTACTCCCGTAACCAAACGACCACGTGACTTGGTCAGTTTCCGCCATGTTTATTCTGAAAATGGATAAGAAATTTTGATGACATCCCACAGTTGTTTATATTTTATTCAGTCAACTTTGACAAAGTATATAAATCCACAATGACTCATCTGTGTCTTGACCCACGTTATCAGAATGACATCACGATGCTATGATATATCCGCTGGCACATAACGCCATTAAAACCTTATTTAAAATGGATTGCGAGATACATATAGTGATTTGCCTACACCATTCAAGTATTTTTAAATGTCACATTCAACTACACTTTCACATATGATGTTACATTTTCATTCAAAAATTGTTTTAAGTTTTTCATACAATACTTTTGTCGATAATCATTTACAGCTTTATTAAAGTCAACTATGTTGATATCTTATAACTTTTTTTGGCAATGTCAAATTAATGTGTGACTGTACCTGCTGTGGGTGTTTACCCACACGATCATTATACAATAGATATTAGATTTTATGTCAAAGTTAACACAGAAATACTGGGCTCATTGAGGCAATATCTAAACTTACACCTTAAATTCTACTGAACATTCTACTTCTTGTCCAGATGGAGACCTGCATGGTACCTGGTAGGAAAAAGGCGGCCAAAACGGATCGCTTAATTGCTTAAGGAAAGCTCTCACAATTTCAAACAGAATTACCGGTACGTACTTAGTGAGTTTCTATTATTTTCCCTCTGTTGAATTGTTGCTTTTGTGTCGAAATTTGCGCGTAGGAATTTATAGAGACCGACAGGAGGTATTTTATTTTTTAGCGGAAATTCACCGTTTTGTCCTTGTAGCTTGGCAAAATAATCAAAGTACATGCAATAAAGGATCTGCCTATCTCTTTTCATTAATTTCCAGAACTTATATTTCCTAAGTAACATTGAGATGTGTGAATATGAAAAGAAGAGCTGTTTTATTTTTGAAGGAACACATGTTGAATCCTGTGAGTCATAAATATATATCTGACTAAAAAGTAACTAGAAGTGTTACTATTTTAGGGGCAAGACGGAAGTATCTTGCGCTGGCAAAAGGGACTGTCATAACGTATAGTGCATCACTGAAGACAAAAGGCGATTCGGTATGAATCGTATAAGACTGCTAGTAAAAACTGCATAACAGAAAATGATACCACGTTAATTTATCATGTGCTTGCCGTGTAATTTTTAGTCGATCATTTCACATATATAGACAGTCACTGTGGGGATATGGGGCTAAGGGTCCACAAAAAATCATACATTACAGAAAAAAGCGGTAATATAATTTCCGATGGCTTTGTTCATTCTGTACATTTACCGCATGACATCATCTTACAATTGAGTAACAAAAAAACAAAAACAAAAAAACAAAAAAAGGAAAAAAACTGTTGTAGTGGTATAACGAAGGTAATGAAGTAAATGCATCTCATTATATACAACATACCTGATCAATTATGCCCGCGATTTGATCGTTCTTGTCAAAAGCAGCAGTAGTAAAACAGGACAAAGAAGACCAAATTTTAAACATGAAAAAAAAAATTATGAAAAGCTACTCCAAAATAATTTGAGTACAGTTTGGCAGACGAGAAAGAGTGAATGCAGATGTCAAGCAAGTGATTTCTTTTTATGCTTACCATCGTATTTCAAGAATTTCTTTGCCACCCACCCAAGATGAGATAGCCTGTACAGCAAAATACCTGCTACAAGGGCAACAAGGATAAAAGACAATGATATCAAGGGCAAAACGGCTCGGATCCGTGTTGTTCAACATAGGGATTGTGAGCATACCGCCGTCAAAACTAATTAATGGTCAGTTCTGGGTGGTACGAAAGTTTCAAACTACAAGCACGATGCTCAATTCCTCCGGATCTAACTCTAATTTTTTAACATGTAGAACAAAATAAAATGTGCTCATGGAAAAAATGTAACAATGTGTCTGATGAAATTTGACCAAAGAGATGGCCAAAATTAATTTTAGTGCGAAACAACATGACAGCAATTAAATGTTTGCATTTCTATTGCCCCTTTACTCTAGTGGTCACGTACTTTTAGTATCATACAATAAATCTAAGAAACATGTCATATAAAAAAGAATGTACTCAAGTGCAGTTTTGGTCTGGGGGTTCAATTGTTTTTGTCATTGATGCCCAAACTACACCCTACCATTACAAAATCACGCTTTTCAACTTTACAGGCCTGGTGAATTCAAGGTAACTGATACTATACAAAGTATTAGCATTTGATATGATCTGTATATTGATGTGGCATATCCAATTCAATTATTTTTCGAGATGTGGAATTTTATATCTTTCAAGACGTTTTAACTGATAATTCCCATCAAATTATAGATGACGCCACTGGAATCATATGCAACCGATATTTTGATGTCGTCCATAAAATCCCACTGCATTACATGGCGAATCACGAAAAATTAAAGATGCCAGATTGGACACACGATTGTCACACATAATGCCATGGATGGCGCCACCAATATTGAAGTTGGTGTAGATTTTCATACATCTATTAAATCCTGAAAATAATATAGGCGTATCTCGAAATCTGTGGGATGCACAGCATTCACAAGATTTTCACATAGTAGCTCCTATATTCCGAGTGGCCATATAACCTTCACTTCAGCTCAGATAAAAAGAATGCTCCACTCACAATATGGGCCCCACATCCAGCTTTCCATACATGGTGTGCTACCTCAAAGCAGGTAACAACTTATCAAGTTATAGAAGACAAGATATGTTTGTAAAACATAGATGCCCCCCTCCCTCATTACCCTTGCCCTCACTACCCTATTGATAGTGGTAGAAGGGGCACTCGTGACCCTACAAAATTAGTGAAGGTTGATCACACATCAATGTCACATATCTTTATACTTTAACCTAGCCCTTAAAAACGACTAAAAACCTGGGCAATATAAAAGTTATGGCCGAAAAATTAGTCATCATTTAGAAACCATATTCAGCAAAGTGGCTTTATGACCTTGGAAATTATGGCAAGGTCACTCATTTTCACTGAACCTTCTTCAGTTATTGTGCAAAAAAAAGGAAGTCTACTGTCTGTGTGTGACCCTCAAAACTGGGTCAAGGTCACCCATCGACAAACTCAAACTAGCCCTTAAAGGCAACCATAAGGCTGTGCAATATAAAAGTGCTACCTCTGAAATGCAAGTTAACATGCAGGGACAGTATTCAATCAAATGGCTCTGTGACCTTTGAAATTGGGTCAAGGTCACCCATCTTCAAACTTGACATAGACCTGAATACGGACAATTATCCAGTGGAATATAAGTCCCAGTTTAAAACCTCTTCAGTTATCATGTGGAAACCAAAGGTAACTCAGGTACCAACCCATATTCAGTAAAGTGGCTCTGTGACCTTTAAAATGAGGTCAAGGTCATCCATCTTCAAACTTCGCCTAGCCCCAAATATGGACTATAATCCTGTGCAATATAAAAGTCCTAGCTTAAAAACCTCTTCAGTTATTGTGCGGAAACCAAAGTTAACTCAGGTACCACTGTGACATTCGAAATTAGGTCAAAGTCACCCATCTTCGATCTTCGCCTAGCTTTTGATTAGAATGATACACCTGTACAAGTATGAAAGTCCTAGCTCAAAAACTTCTCGAGTTATTGTGCGGAAACCACAGTCTAACTACAATCTCTCTGTGACCCTGAAAACTAGGTCAAGGTCACCCATCTTCAAAATCAACCTTGCCCTTACAGAGAACCATAAAGCTGTGCAATATAAAAGTTCTAGCTCCAAGGTATAAGTTATCAAGCAGAAAGCATGAAACCATATTCAGTAAAGTGGCTCTGTGACCTTTAAAATGGGGTCAAGGTCATCCATCTTCGTACTTCTCCTAGCCCCAAATATGGACTATAATCCTGTGCAATATAAAAGTCCTAGCTTAAAAACCTCTTCAGTTATTGTGCGGAAACCAAAGTTAACTCAGGTACCACTGTGACCTTGGAAATTAGGTCAAGGTCACCCACCTTCAAACTTCGCCTAACTTTTGACTAGAATGATATACCTATACAGTATCAAAGTCCTAGCTCAGAAACTTCTCGAGTTATTGTGCAGAAACCACAGTCTACCGACCGACCGACAGACCGACCGACATGTGCAACGCTATATGCCCCACCTTCTTCGAAGCGGGGCATAAAAATCAATAAACTTGGACAAGCTCCAAAGTCCAAAACAATTGGGTCACCGTGACTCTAAAAGTAGGTCAGCAAGTGGAGTTTTATGTGGAAAGTACTCAAGTACAATTCTGCAGGCTCAATTCTCTTTGCCACTGACGTGCAAGGAATACCCTGCAATTGCAAAATCACCTCTTTCAACTTCACAGGTCTGGTGAATTATCAAAAACTACGCAAAGGTCACTGATATTAAATAGTGTATTAGCATTGAATATCATCTATATATTTGATACATTTGGCATGTCTAATTCAATAATTTTTCGAGATATGGAATGATATATCTTTCAACACATTTTGGCCCACAGCGTCCGTCAAAGTGTAGGTGGCGCCAGTAGTATCACAGGCAACTGAGATGGATACCTCCTTGACAATCCCACTAAATTTCACGAATATCTATAGAAAAAATAAGAATGGCAGGGTGGTGATAAGACTTTCACATTTTGACCCATATAGTACACAATGCTGAAGGTGGCATCACCAATATCAAACTCTACCTAGATTTTCATACACTTGATGAGTCCTTAAAGTTACATGGGGCGATCTTAAAAACTGTGGAGTGTATCGCGCTCACAAGCTAAAGTTTACGTACAAACGGGAGTATCCCCTGAGATGTATTTGTGCAAATAGTTACTTGTGGGGTAATACTAGATACGTGGCGTGAATACCACTAACCAGTGGAGTGAACTCCACAAGTCTGCTTTGTACTCGCAATTAATTTCGCAAGTACACCCTCGGGAGAGGAGATGTACGGACGGACAAATTTCCCCACTTGTTCTGTCTGTCCATCTTTCCATGTATGGCCAAGCTATCCGGGTTTGTTTGTTTTTTTATGTGGGGTGACTTTTGTAAAGCTTCAAAAGCACCATGAAGCACTTGAAACACCACTGCGTGTGGGTTCCATCCCCAAACACCAACTTTCCCGAACAAGTCAATTTTGTACTCCCAATTTACCTCACAAGTACACTATCAGGTGAGGAGACGGACAGATGGACATGAGTGACCGTATGAGCTCTGCGTCCGATGGTCAGCAGGGATAAAACACACCCTCCCCCCCCCCCCCGCCTCATAGCATTCTTATTGAGGCAGGCTGTACGTGGTCCTGAAATTTGCATCGTGCCTGCCACTGGGACAGGGTGGGTTTATACCATTAATGATTTGTTATATTGTCAATACAAAAATCCGTATTCTGGGTCTTTAATATTATATCCATGCCTCGATACACACTCTCGACCAGCTTTGGTGCATAATAACAGCCAAATGGGCCGTTGTGTATATATAAACGCACACCTAGACGTTTGTATGCATGGTGTCTCATTTGCTCATGGGGGGGGGGGAGGGGTCCTGTTACAGTTGATAATTTTGACCCAGTACACTGTACAGTAAATAAAACTAGCCATTACACCGTACGAAAAATAAGAAATCCTCTCTGCTGTTGATTTTCACTCGAATATGCTGTCCAAAAGGCACTAAAAACAAAAGGTGAAGTTTGCGCTTCTCCTCAAGTATTTGGTATGAGGCATGACTTGCATATAGTGTTGCATGCCTGGCCCTTGAGAGAACCCTCCACCCCCACCCCCGTTTGATATACCGAGTACACTATCCAAGCTGCAGGATCCACAATGGTGGGACTCGTTTGTGCGGGTGAGGTCAGAGACTCTGTATTTAACAATTACATCACACTCCCAGAATTAGCAACATTGGTTGACATGGGCAGATATGGGCATGTTTGCCACCGCACCAAACAAACAAAGCCAACCTATCAATGATGACCCAGTTTCCTCCTCATACGAATGCTGGGGCTGTCGAACCGAAATCAAACTACAACTGGGGAGATTTGATTTGCTTGTCAGCACCTTTGTCAATAATTAATAATTCTCAAAATCAGAATTGCTGGTATCCTTGAAGTAAGAATGCTAACATGTACATGCACCTTTGTCAACAATTAATAATTCTCAAAATTCATTTAAAGTCAGAAAATGCCAGCAAGAGCATGTGATGAATACTCTGTCCCTAGAAAACTTTTAAAGATTGCCCATTCAGTATTTATTGAACTCCTGCAACAATTTTATTGAACTGTTCCAAAGCGACATAATTGAGCTTTATCGCAAACCTGTAAATTGAAGTTAGAATGGCACCTCTATCTGTAATACATGAGTGCAGTATTTCAAAGATTTAAATTTTGTCTCTTGGCCCAATTTCAATACACCAAACTGCTACAATTTTTATTCATGGCTTACTGGATGCAGCTATCTCAGAAACATCAATTGAAGTTAGAATGGCACCTCCAGACATAACATTTTAAAGTTGAATATTCAAGATTTAAATTTTGTGAATTTGCCTATAGTTTACATAAATCTGAATGCTACAGCTTTGGTTTATATTTTAATGGATGCAGCTATGTCACCAACCTATCAACTGGAGTTGGAATTGCACCTCTATCTGTAATAGTTTTGAAGTTACTTGTTATTTAAATTTTGTGTTTTCTCCTAATTTGCATGAATTGGAATTCTACAACTTTCAGTTGTCGTTGACTGCACGCGCCTGTAGCACAAACCTATGAACTAAAGTTGGAATTGTACTTCTATCTTTTAACAGCTTTGAAGATATTCAACTTTCAAACTTTTTCATGTGCCCCTAAGTTGCATACATGTAAATAAGAAGTCTACAACTTTTGCTTGTGGTTCATTGGATGCACCAAGGAGCCAGCTCTAACCTCCTTACCCCTCAGATGCACCTATGGCACACACCTATGAATCAAAATGATCTATCTGTAATAGTTTTTGAATTTACTAACGATGTAATCTTTTCAAGTGAAGCTAATTAGCATAAATTAAAACTATAACTTTTTTTAGTCTGTTGGATGCGCCTTTAGCACAAACCTATATCAAATAAAGTTGGAATGGTACCTCTACCTTTAACAGGTTTAAATACATTTAACAATAAAAATATCAAGTGCCCATGGTTTGCATAAATTAAAATTCTACAACTTTTGATTGTGGTTTATGGAATGTGCCTATTCCAAACCAGACGAAGGTATCACTATGCTAGGCTTGGTATTTTTCGGAACAATAATGACCGAGAAACACTGAGGACAAAATTTTCGTGAAAATAAAATAAAATATAAATGAATAACAAAATACATGAGGGAAACAAAACGTTTGCGTTGGCATAAATAAATAAATAAATAAATAAATAAATAAATAAATAAATAAATAAATAAATAAATAAATAAATAAATAAATAAATACTTGAGGGAAACAAAAAGTTTGTGTTGGCATTGAGGCTTTATGGACCTGTCCCGAGCAATTTGCCAAATTAACTCAAAAACATAATATTTCGGTTTTATTTTTCCTAGTTAGCCTATTAGGCTTAAATTAAATCAAAAATTGCATTCAAGGTAGTGAGATTAGTATTGGGGCATGGGCCCGCTTCTGAGAAATCGGGACTCTTCACACATTACATAAAGGCCTACACGTCCCTCGGAAATTTGCAACTTTATACGACAACTGTATAGCTCGAGGTTGGCAACCAACTTAGCCCCAGTATGACTATGAGGCCATGCATAGTTGCCATTGTTGCCTATGTTGGGACCTCAGTGGTTGGGACGGACAGCTTCTCAAACCGCCCTGATATCGATGCGTCTGAAGGTAGAAATGGGACGAGAGTCAGAGAACTGGAAGCGTTTGAGTCTTTTAGACTCGATCGCCGGCACAAGTATGTCACCGGCCCTGACTGTTGCCTCGCACAACATCAAAAGCGTTTCACTCTGGATCGCCGGCACAAGGCGCATGGTCACCTCTCTCCGCCTCATCCCGACTGCCGCCGGCCCACTCTTACCCCGCATCCCACCCCCACCCCAATGACAATGTTGCGAGGGTATCCCGGGAACGTATGTACAGCAGTTGGGGGCGGTGACCAGCATGTGTTGGCCATCGAGAGTCAAACGCTTCCAGTTCCAGTGCCCGTGTCAGGAACCAACCAAACACGTCGGTCTGGTGGTTGGCAGGTACCCTGACCCCGCAATGGTTACCTACAGTCATGCTACCGTGACTATGAGCAGGAGAGAATCCAGCTCCAGTAATGAGGCATCGACCCGCTTTATTTGGTTCGATGTCCATCTCAAATCATCACCATCCATGCCACAGTTGTTTTTGCAGATGTGCACTATTAAGTTGGCAATACTGACACGTTTGAAAAATGCCTTTAGAGTGCTTAACCATGTTAACGTTGACATACCGTTTTCTGCAAGGTAGACCTATGTGAGGCTCGTGACAGTGAGAACCCGCTCGATCCTCTTGCCGTTGGTGAATAAGCACTTATTGACTCAGTTCCAGTGACCTTCAACGTTGACCTGAAGGCGTTCGCTGGATCATTGTCGGCTGACTTCACTTGTTGGTATGTCGCTCACTTACCGGCATTGCTTGAACTGCAGCAAGTGACAAGTGCAGTGTACCCAAAAGGGGAAAATTAAGGGGTTTGCTGCACTGGCAGCCGCTGCTTACCTGCGAGGACAGACCTAGGATCGCCTATGTTTTCATATGAGCTATTATCATTTTCTCGTACGGGCCTCTGGTGGTGGGGAATAGCAGATTGCAAGCTAGCCACAGTCTGTCTCCGCAGGCAAAGCCGCAGTCTCCCTCCGTAATTACCGAAGCAGACCTGCCAACTCGCATGAATTATCAGTCTTACATTATATGTATACTTTTCAGCTCTTTTGTACACCTGTAAGTTTTAATGGAACATTTGTGAGCTGGGTTTTTTTCTGAGCAATATATGCTTTCAAACACTAAATATGTAAGAAGCCTAGAAGGGTAGATGGGCTCAAGATGTAGGCCTCTTTAGGCTTTTACAAATTACATGAGATGAGGTGAGATGAGATGAAGTGAAATGAGGTGAGGTGGTGAGGTAACATGTACCCTGACATGGCGGGGAGTTAATGTGAAAAGGGATGAGGGAAAGTGAAGTGAGGTAATGGTATGTTGAGGCGAGTCCATGTGATAACGTGAGGTGGAGGCTGCATGAAGTGAACTGAGGTGGTGGTGAGTTGAGGGAGATATGGTCGGGTATGGTGACATGAAGTGAGGTGGCGGGGTCATTTGAGAAGGGCTAAATAGGTTAGGTGACAATAAATAATGCAGGGTTATAAGCGATGGGATGAGCTAGGTGAGTTTTCATGTGGTGCTATGAGAAGGGGTGAGGTGACGTGATGTCAGATGAGATGGTGACATATGAGTGTAATGTCAGGTGAAAAGGGTTGATATGGGGTGATCTGAGGTTATAAAAGATGAGATGAGCACAAATGATATGATGTGAGTTGAAATCAGACGAGATGATATGGAATCATGAGGCAAGGTGATTGGGCAAGAAGGGGAGATGAGGTGAGGTGAGGGGAGATAGGACATGATATGATGTTATGACATCACTTCAAGGTGTCATGACGATGTGACATCAGTAATAAGCATCAATAAATAAAATGACAAGATGCCATGACAACCTGACGGCATGTGACATGTGTGTATTTACATGTGCTTATCTGTGTGTGTGTGTGTGTGTGTGTACACGCGTGCATTCATTCATACATGTATAAATATTTGAATTTTTGGAAGATGCTTTGGTTTAATCATATTTTATTGAAAAAAAAATTGGGAAAGTGGAAATTCATAGCCTAAATGAATCCCTCTCGCAAAAAAATTTGCCCCAAAAAGAAACCTAACCTCACCTCATCTAATCTCAGCTGACCGCCTCACCACACACCACCATCTCATTTCATGTCGCCTCATCTCGTGCACCTGACGGCCTCGCCCTATGTCACCTAACCTAACCTCATTTCACTTCTCCTCACCTCGTTACCTCACCTCGCCTCACTTCATCACATTCTCGACCTCACCTATCCCATCTCATCTCGTCTTACCTCATCCTTTCTCACCTAACCTCACCTTTTCTCACTTCATCACCAGGTCACCTCACCACCTCATCTCAACTCACCATCTTGTATTACAGATAGACTGTATGATAACTGGGCTGTAGGACAACTGAGCAGGCCCCAAGTTCACAGGGTCGGTTTGTGCACGGAGTACAATAAAATAGACTGATTACAGTGAGATGCTTAGGCCTACTAATGATACAGTGACTTTAAGACATTTTTCAACAAATGGAATTTAGGACAAAATGTCCAGGAAACACTGGTTTTCAGTTTGAAATAACTGTCACAAAGTACAAAATGAATATTGTACACTTTCTCTGCCAGTTGTAGGCTACACTTTTTGGGGTCATATTTTACACTTTTTTTGGTTTTCAAGGTTGGCAGGTCTCCTGAAGGTATAACCGACAGGTGGGTAGCCCTTGCAGACAATAAGTCTAGTATTATAGGCCTAGGTTAGAATTAGCATTATGTCATTTCACTGGTGCTAACCAACAGTTTCGTAATGAGTGAATCAGGATTTACAAACTGCCATTTTTGCAACGAAATCTGAAGCATTTAAAAATCATGTTAGTATATATTCTGCCATAGGCCTATTTCTTAAATGTAAGCCTATATGTTCAGATCAGAGGTCACTCACAGTAAGCACTCTCATGTCGTCAAGAAGTTTGAATAATAAATTAATGTAAGTTTGAATAATAAGCAAATCCCCCGTCCCATTCCGTAGGCGTAGGGCTATCTGTGCCATTTTGTTACTCTAAATCTCATTTTGTGTAGAAGATCAGATGAACAACAGTGTCACAGGGTTTGCACCACGACCATCAAAAGAAATGGACAAACAAGTCGGTAGCCAGACTTTGATTGTGGGGGTGTCTCAGTTGAAAAAGTTTTGACCTTATCTCTAAACCAGCTAAACATACTATAAAGGTGTACCCACATGTGTGCTACATCATGTCATGCGTGTATAGGCCTACATGGCATATATATACACATTTACATTTGCATATGTTTGCAGTGATGGCCAAAAAAGTGGAGTCTCTGCACACACACACACACACACATAGGCCTACATACATACATATACATACATACATACATACATACATACATACATACATACATATACATATATTTACATTCCCTTTGTTAAACATTGAAAGAATAGGAACTGTTGTTTTCCTCACCATCTCATGAAGACATCTTCTACACGCGAGTCTGCACGCGCCAGCTATGCAGCCCCTTCACAATTTTATACGCCAGTACATTGGGCACTACTTATCTTTTCATTCATAAATCCTGTGCGCCCTGCTGTGTTATTCTGGGTATTTTATCCCAAAAAATAACTTACTTGTATACTTTTTCCCTAATGTGAACGAATCTTGTATTTTGTAAAGCTATCTGTTCAAATAAATGAACATTTACAAAGGGACTATTTTTCTTTCCTGTTTGTTGCTTTTGGGATAGACTGGTTGCCAGGTAACGGGGGCGTGGTTAGCGCTTATCTTTCTATTGATCACACCCCCCTTAAACCAAGGCAATTTATGTGGAAAAAACGTTCTTTGGCGATCGTGCATCACTTGTAATTATTATCAAAAATCGAAAAAATAGGAAAAAATGTAAATATAATAAATAAACTTCCTCTCTAGTGTAATTACGGGCGCATGGTTGCAGTTTGTGTGACAGGCATTTCTGGTGACGCGCGGTAGCGCGTCATCAAAGAAATGCCTGTCACACAAACTGCAACCATGCGCCCGTAATTATACTAGAGAGGAAGTTTAATTCTTATATTTACATTTAACATCAATTTCTATTGACATAAGAGTAAGTATTATCATTGATAGTTGATTTAAAATCGTTTTAAGCTTGTTAATTTACAAAAAATCGCCTTTTTGTTTACTAGTGGGAGGAGCCAAGTGGGCGGGGCTACTACATCAGCCATCAGTTGTCAAGGCAACTCCTGGAACACAAAACTAGGAAAAAAAAGCTTCGATCACCCGCGTCATTATGCCATAACACACACAAAAGCGACCCTCATTGCTTATATTTACATTTCCCTCTTAATTTTTCTGCTCAATTACACGAAATTTAGAAATGTAATGCATAAAATTAATAGAAACGTCCAGAAATTGATTTACGAAGCATGTTCAAGTGTTAAGTTCCGGAAACCCAGGTGGGCGTGGCTTATTGGAATGTGGGCGGGACACTTGTGTTATGGTCCCATTACACACAAGGCTACTGTGTTATGGTCTCATAACACACCAAGCTCTCTCCTATACTTGCAACGTTAAAAGTTAGATTGAATGTAAATATCAGCCGATATCATGCCGCTTTGGTGCTTGCATGCGACAGAGTCGTTCTGTCCAACAGGAGAGCAGTCTTCAAACGAATCCGCTCCCGCTGGTTTAAGACCCAGTCTCCAATGAACTGATATCTTTTGTTGTATGCGTAAGTCCTGTTTGTAAAGTCGTTTGGCTGTTGAAACCTTGAATTTTCAAAGTTTTAAATCAAGCGTAGTAATGCTGCTTGATTTATATATAGAATTAGGCATAAATTGGCTCTTGAACCTAGACGGACCATAACAAGCCTATAGGCCTATAATTTTAGTAATGGAACACCACGTTGATCTGCCCATTTGCCAACAATGATACAAAAAATATCGTGACTTTTCTACCTCTTATATTAAGTTTGCGTTTTACTACCAGTGGGAGAACTGGCTGTGGTTTTATATTGTTTTTTTATTTTTATTTTTTTAATGAAATTGGGTGTGTTAAAAGACCAAGTGATCTACGTAAGTGTGAAATTTCCTAATAATTATGCTCTACAGATTGAAGGATTCACTTTTGGCAGGCCTGGTTATGCAAGTTAGGCGTTGACGTATGTTTTTTAAAAGTTTGGTGGGTATGGCTATTGTTTCCTAGGCCTGTGCAGTTACACAATGGAAAGTTATTGAAATTTTTCTCGATGAAAATCACAATGACAATGACTTGATCTACAGTAGTACTAAAATGATACAATGTGTAAACACAAAAGTGGTAAATGGTCCACGCAACTCAAAATGTTTATTTTAATTGTAACAGTGTTTTGAGTTCCTCAGACTTTAGACGGTTGGATAGTAGGAATATGTGGCGATAGCACAGATGTTGTATCCACGCTTCATCAGAATGTATCCTTTGTTTCCCCAACGGGTTCCCCAGCTGAAAATAGAAATATAGTCAGTTTCTCCTGGAGTTATAATCTCCAAAGCCATCTGGAGCTCTTGATTACCACAACGTACGTTACTGCTTATTCTATCATAGTAATTAGGTACTTCCTAGTGATAGACACAGCCCATGCAGCCGAGCTGTCGGCTCAATTTCCAGACTTCACATAGCTAGCTCATTCTTTATCTGCAGGTCAGCTATCAGTTCAGGTGTACGCTTGGAAAAATAACCCTCCGGTTGGATAAAGCGACATTTGTAGTGCTTGAAACGTGTTAATTGTAACTTTCAGATATGTAAATTAACTTACTTTGTGTTTATTGTGAATGCGCTGGTATTGCTTTACCACCTTTATTGAAAACTATGACTATGAGACGAGACAGTATAGAACTTATACTAGAGGTCATGGCGACGCCTAAGAAGTAATCAGTAGTGTGGATTTTTTTTTTCTAGAAGAAAAAGAAAATACAAATATAACTCGTGCGAGTAAATGTACACTGAGACTGCAGGCACTGGTGATATGTTGAACTACCTATCTAAAGAACATCCATTTCGAACACTATCACAGCTATACGGTCGCGTTTATCCCCCGAAAAAGCAAAAGTGCTGATAAGTTTACATGCCCCAATCAGCAAACTATAAGTGGTGATCTGATATTCGAAATGATTTGAATATATTTGCAATACTCGGAAGATCACATCACAGTTGTAATAAAAGTCACACCTAAAGCTATAATTGATCATGGATGTCTTTACTTTTATTAATAAACCTTTGATCAGTTCAACAGCCCAGCTGTCGGCTCGAGCCGGCTCGGGCCGGCTCAACTACTTGAGCAAGCCCGGTCAGAAATTCTGCATCGGCTCCCATCACCAGTACTTCCATTGTTGTGGCATTGCTGCAGACCTTGCATAATTTCGCAACTCACCACAGTTTGCCGTGGTGAGTTACCTTGTCAAATCGGATCTAGGCTGGTATTACTTTCCTGCCGCTGTTTTACATAAAAGTGTTGTCTACACTACAGTGGTTGTGACGCTGTTATTTATTTAGGACCTTTATCACTCCGGAAATTATTTCGGACATCTTCCGCCAACTCCACAAGAATATTTTAACTTTGCAAGGAAAAATACTGTGTAAATAAGAACGTTGCCTATGAGAGAATGGAATCCCATAACGGCTGAACGGATCAGTGGCGTAACTCTGTACGGAAGAGCATCGGCAGCCGATACTCCCGCTCGAGCGAAGCAAGTGTGGCACACAGGCAGAGTTTCGCTACTTTTCACCTTCAACCGCATGTGATCTCTAAATTGGACATTGATCTTCAGCATGTTCGTGTTATTCCACTTAGTCCTTTAGAAATACTACTGAAATCTACCTTAGAGTCACATGTAAATCAAATCTTTGAATAAATGGAACCTATTATTGAAGGCACAATAAACACGAAGAGAAAATGAAAATGTTCATCCACATATTTTCAGGCGAAGAAATTACGTGTATAGCATTTTACTGTTGAAAACAAATTAGTTGATAATCATATTAAAATGTTTGATCAAAAACAGTGATTCTGTGCATGCGTTATTTTAATCCCATTTCAAACATCCAGAGGTACTGAAACTTGCAAAAATATATTGTACGCATATCGTTATCATATATGTACCCATGGCGTTGGCAGTACGTTAGCCTAAATAACCAGGAAAAAATGCGTCCTTATACCTATTCCTGACGATCCAGGCATTGGAGTCAAAACCGATGGCTGAAACCGCATGATTCACCTTAGTTTGGCTGCACCTAGGATCATCGTACACACCAGACTTGTAGTTTCTGAATCCAGAACGGGAGGCATCAATGGCCACAGCCACTGGTCCCGCACTTGAAAGAGCGGCAGCAAGACCTGCCTCGTTTTTGCCTGGCCGGTATCCAGTCACCTTAGCTTTTACTCTGTGTGCGACGCGAGAGAACTTACACGTCTCGTCCTACAAAAACAACTGTCTTAAATGCAAACGAACAACATATCCCGTGATCATCACAACTGGAAGGAAAAGATAATCACATATAACCGGAGCGCTGAAATAGCACCTGCAACGTCTAAAGTATATTTAACCAGCTAATTTCCTTGTTCAATGTGCAATATCCTACCGTTTTTAATTTTCCCTTTGTCGCTCTCCATATATATATATATATATATATATACACCGCACATACACTTACTAGTGCACAACCCCTAAAAAGGCAGTCTTAAAAAAAATTTCTCGGTCATTCTCCAATCTACTGACAATCGCAGGACCGCGTATTTGATAACCCCCCTCTCCGATTGACACCACCCCCACCCCCACCCCGACGGACGGCTTGAGTCACCAAAGGCAACGAGAAGGACGGACATTAAAATTTCACATTATGAGGTCACATCAGCATACCCGTGTTTTCATTGAAATAAAGGTAGTTCCAACATGTTTTGCATTCATATCTTGTCTATCTACCTTACTTATTGTTTTGCTAACCTTTGCTTGTCTGTGCAATTAAGGGAAATTAATGGTCAGATTCGGCACATTTATCGCTGAAGCGGCCAGGAAACAACTGAACAAGGAAACGCCCATTACACCTCTACCGGCTGAATAGCTAGGCGTGATCTGACTGTTCCAAAGTTTAAGCTTTGTGACATTTTCATTTGACCTGTTTTAGTAGCAATATCAGGAGCTTCTGACTTTGCATTTCATGAATCTACCAGTTCGAAAATAGAGCCTAATGACTAACACAGAAAATAATGCGACTTTTGGTAGACAGACAGACAGACAGACAGATATATAGATAGATAGATAGATAGATAGATAGATAGATAGATAGATAGATAGATAGATAGATAGATAGATAGATAGATAGATAGATAGATAGATAGATAGATAGATAGATAGATAGATAGATAGAACAACAGTGACAGACACAGCATCTATATATGTTTTTCTATCATGCATTAGCTTTCTTTGAAATGATTATGACAAGGTGGTATTTTATAAAACATGGTGTGCAAAATGTTCAAAATGTTCTGGTGGGTGTCCAAGTTTGGTTAAGGAATATTGATCAAAACATATTTCGTTTTCGACAGGTAAAGTAGCATCAGTTTCAAGAAAATTAAATGGAAAGTTTACAAATAAAAAATCCGAATGATAGTTCCCAGACTAAAGTGCTATGCCATGATCATTTTACAGTCTGTTTTATGTATAACATTTAGAAGCGATTGCCTCGATTTCTTCTGTTTTGTGCCATTGTCAGTCCCTTTTGCTGTAAAATTGTGTACATAGATTCCGGTTCCAATCTTTTGGCAGAAAAAATAAGATCCCACTGAAGGATTACTTTGTATAATAGGCACAAAGTCGAGGGTATCTCTACAGTTTGGATATATTGTCGCCTGATAAATGAAACTACTGCATTTAACAACAATATTTACGAACTATTGCAACAGTTCATTTGATGCTTGAACGTTTTTTCAATATATTTTATACACACCCTTGCTGTGTAACGGTAATCTCGGGTTTCGACCACGCCACCTGCTGCTCTAATGTAATTGTACACATTGGTATGGAACCCTCCACTACATCCACGGTTACCTGTGAGTTTTAATTATTTGCATCAATTTATCAAAATGGTACATTGAAGTTACATTCCAACACAAAGTCAAGTCTTGTTTCTTTCTCATTTAGCATGTCAACTTGCCAGTCACCCTATGTTCATTATCATTGAGCAATATTAGAATATGTTGTGTGCGACTATAAGAATTTTTAATGTGTAGGCACAAATATGCTAGATGTAATTCGTCATTGTCAAATACTACTTCCAGGCCTGTTTACTAGAGGCTGGAACTGCTTACAAATTCACGCCCTCGCCAACTCGGAGTGAATAGACTGTACATTTAATGCGAGACTGTACTCGGGAGTCCATACCATAGTCTGAGGGCCGGATAACTTCTATATTGGTACCTATCAATAGAGTTATTATCCAAAGCATCAGAGGCTGTGTTGTTTCATTGTTTATCCTTGTGTGGTTGTGAAAGTTGATTTACAGAATGACTGAGTGAGCAAGTTTTCTATTTTCTTTCTGTTCTATCTGTTTGTTTGTATAGAATGTGTGTTCTGTATGCAGGCCTTGAGTGAATGATTATCAGCAAGTCAATAAAGGCATAGAATTTTCCCCATACACGTATTGCATTGGTATCCCCAAAAGGTAAATGATATCTCTCATACTCAGAAATCATGTTGCCACGTACCCCGATTCTCCACCATATATCGCTCCTCCTTTGTTTACTGCGGGGAAGCTCTCTTACTCACTTGGTCTGACAGTGGAGGCCAGGAAAGTGGCAACATGATTTCTGAGTACGAGAGATATCATTTACCTTTTGGGGATACCAATGCAATATGTGTATGGGGAAAATGCAATATGTGTATGAGGAACCTGTGCTGTCTGAAGAATTTCAGCCAGCACGAAGGTTTTGTTGGAATAACGTAGCATTCTTTTTACTGAGCTGCCCAAATATGGAAGTGGGCTTAGCTTCTGACTACAGCATGGCCAATCCGGAACCAGAATAATTAATTACAAAATAAGCTTACTCATCCCAAACACAGGAAAGTCATGGCCTTGGTATTTCTTTGTTTCCTTACAATCTTAATATGACTTCCAATATTATAAAATTAAAACCAGGTATTTTTGAGTGACTTTTTACTTGAGAGGTCTTTATATTTTGCATTACCAAAATAATGAATACTGCCTTATTCAAAACTAAGAATTAAACCATAATATAAATATCCATATAAACTAATCAGGACAAATGTGCTAGATGTGATTCGTCATAAACAAATAATACTTCCAGGCCTCTTTACTAGAGGCTGGAACTGCTTACAAATTCACGCCCTTGCCAATTCGGAGTGAATAGACTGTACATTTAATGCGAGACTGTACTCGGGAGTCCATACCATAGTCTCGGCTGCAGTCCACCACCTGCTGCTCAGACAAGTCGTATAATGGTCCCCGCTTGATCTTCCATATGCCCTCCAGGGAGGACAGGGCAGCAAAAGCATAGCAGGATCCACAGCTACCCTTGTAAAACATAAATCAGTCAGAGTTAGTAAGCACAGTGTACCTTTCATGGCACTCTACAAGGCAATGGAAACTTATTTTGTAAAGTTTAACATTTTCCTTTCGTATGCAGCAACTTGGCCTATATTTTGTGTACATGATTTGTATTTATATCTTCCAAGACATTGTCCTGTAACCCTCGTGACCTACCTAAATGCCTTTAAGGCTGTTAAATTTTATCACAAAGTTAAAAATACTTTTCGATATCCACATTTGTTACTTGTAAGAAAAAAGGAACTATTAAGCATAAATTTAGTTTATGGAATACAGAAACGTGGCGTAGCCAAAAAGTTTACAAGTCGCTCACCTGGTTCTTTATAGGCCCAACTGCTCCCCTTCTACGCCAATCAATATTGCTGAGGATTGGGCCTTGAACACCGACCTGAGCTTCAATGTCTTTGGCAGGCATGCGAAGTCCAAGGAGCGCCTTGTACTCCTGATCCGTCTTAAATGATGATGATGATAATAATAATAATAATAATAATAATAATAATAATAATAATAATAAAAATAATAATTTAGAGCAAAAGACCATTTATTTTCATATGGGAAAAGGTTAACTTCATTACAAGGAGCAATCAATGTGTTAAAAAGTGTGTCATATCTTGTCAATGTGAGGTTGATATCAATTTACGAGTGGCAGCGTAACCTACTTAATAAGTGATAATCAAACAGTTTGCGTGCGTAACCTACTTAATAAGTGATAATCAAACAGTTTGCACGCAAAACTTTTTACCCTGATTAACTAAACACACCACTTAAAAAATAGCAGTTTGAATGAGTTTGTAGCACTACGGGTTCAAGAATGTAGTGATATCCTGAGAAGCATCATTGTTGCATGTTGACGAGGAATTTGGTTCAGCTATGTGAATTTCCTACCCAGTCGGAGAACTGGTTCAGGCCAACTCAGTAGGTGTGCATTCCCATGTCGGCTTCCATGTTGTGTTTTTCAATGAAATCCACATTTTTCTGGAAAATATCTTTCCTGTACAATACAAAACAGCAAATCAGTCCTCTCCAGGTAACACTATGGCAGCAGTTTGTCCTCCAGAAGTGTATCATTCTAATTTAAAAATGTCCATCAATGTGAAAGTAGAAAAGAACTTGCTTCAAAGATATTTGAATTCATTTGCACGAGTCCACTAGTTAACAGAACGATGCAAGTTAAGGAAAAGTAGCCTTAAGTAACAAAAATACCTTTGCCACTTTTGTTTGTTTGTTTTAATAGCATATCTATAGTGGTCACATTTGGGCACGTTTAGTCATCAACAAACAGAATTTGTTATCAGTATTAAAGATGCCTTGACCCTTAGAATGCGAAGTTGCGGACTGTTGGAACATTCTTTTTGGCATTGTGCCAACAAATGTGTCCAAGCTATCGGTCCTACTCAAACATTTTGTCTGTGGTACTATATGCATGTTGTTGATTGAGTTAAAACTTTTTTTATTTTATTCATTAGAAATTTATATATGAGGTCATAAAAATAATCTGCACGAAAACAGTTATCGTTGCTGTCAACAAAGGGCAGACAATTAATTTGCAAACAAATTTTGTAATTATATGGTATATTGTTTCTTTAAAGTTTGATATAAATGCAACATTTAGGAACAAAGAAAGAAAGCAATATTTAAGATCACTGCTAAACGTTGACTACTTTATTGGGGGCAGTGTTGGAAGGCGATACTTCGAATTCCCAGTCTTGCTAATAGCAACATTGTACTAAGCTGGCGTAGCTACCTCAGTTGCTCATCCAGAGGATTGTAGTAGACTTTGCTGTAGGTCATCTTGTAGTTCTCCCAGACGTTACTAGGGGCAGCTAAGGCCGCAGCCACACACAAACACAGAATCAGCATATGCATCTGAAACATACATTTTGTACAAATTCCCATAACGTTATTCTGAAAATCCAAGGACATCTATCTATCTATCTATCTATCTATCTATCTATCTATCTATCTATCTATCTATCTATCTATCTATCTATCTATCTATCTATCTATCTATCTATCTATCTATCTATCTATCTATCTATCTATCTATCTATCTATCTATCTATCTATCTATCTATCTATCTATCTATCTATCTATCTATCTATCTATCTATCTATCTATCTATCTATCTATCTATCTATCTATCTATCTATCTATCTATCTATCTATCTATCTATCTATCTATCTATCTATCTGTGAGAGTGTGGTGCTTGCTAGGGTGAATAACTATTGCAATGAAAAAAAAAAATCTGTGTTCATTATATTTTAGTAAACATAGTTAAATCGGTGATATATGCTTTGATTTTTGTTGATGGCTCATAAAGCTTGGTATTATTAAATATGAAAATTACAGAAAGATTATAGGTAGAATTTTAATATTTATATCGTTTTTAAATTATTGTTCCAGATAAAGTTTTGAAAATTAAACATTTTGAACAGAAGATGATGCGTATTTTCAACCGTGGGTGATAGAAGTATACATCAGCGCAAAATACTAAAAGATGTTACTTGCACATGTTAACGCAAGTGAAACAATCAAAGATTTAAAAACAAAGGGCTGTCCTCAGCTGACCCTGATAGTTCCAACCAAAAAACAAATCCCATCTTGTCCCATAGGTACCCAAAACTGTTTCTGTACAATTTCAATCCCGATGGGCAAGTGGTATTACAGAAGAAAACCTCTAAGACCCCCCCCCCTCAAAAAATAGAGAAATTAAAAATAAAAAATGAAAATCCAAAAAATTACAAGTGCATGACCACTTGAAGGAATTTTTGATTGATTTAAGTCATAGCTGCTCCAAGTTTCAAGTCAATCTGGATGACAGTTTTGGAGAAGAAGTCAAAGATATAGTCAACAGGAATCTACACATTCACCAAGATGTATTGGACCTTTAAACTGCCTTCAAAATCAGCGATCTCGAGGATCACCATCTAGTGAACGACTTTGATGATTCAATGTAATACATTTTTACTATATTTCAGCATTCACTAACTATCTCAGAGAAGCCGAAAATAGTTTAACACACAATTAACCAAAAAATAAAAAAAGCGCCGTCTTTTGAACAAACTAAGGTATAGGGAACTTGAAGGTGTTGCTATGCAATTTCTAAGGGATTGGAAGAGCACTTTTGGAGAAGACTGTTGAAGAATTTGCCAAAAAACGATCACATAATTCACAACAATTCCAAAAATCACTGAGGCACGGCTAATTGAACCACCTTGGTGGAGCCTCACCCAAGGTAGAGAACTCAGAAAAGTGAAGTACCATTGCAGAACCTATTGGCTTCCATAGTAATCATCTATGTGCAATGTATGTATTAAACGATAAGTACCCAAACTAAACAAGACAACAGAGCTGTGTGAACAGCCCGTCCTCAAACGACCTCAACATTCAACCCATAGATAGGCCCAGTGTGATCTTGGGGATGAGGATTTTGGAAACTAAGTTAAAAATGTGAATGAGTTTCAGAACAATCTAAGTGACTGTTTTGGAGAAAAAATCAAAAGCAGCAAAAACACACAAATTTCGTTTAAACGAAGAAAAATAGCAGCGACATCTGTGAAAAAAACGTAAGTTCTAGAGGACCTCAGAAATGTTGGCGTGCAATTTGAACTTTTAGCTTAGCTGTTTCAAAGTAGAATATTACTTCAAGTTTTGTCAAAACACAGATAAAAAATTATCGCAATTTCAAAAATTATTGATGCATTACCATTTGAACCAATTTGGCAGACACCTGCACAAGATACATTCCCACCAATTTTGAAGTCTGTCGTTTCAGAAGAATCTTAGTGCCAGTTAAGTGGACAAGTCGAAAAATAATTTTCAACCAAAAAAATCGGATAACAACCTGGTGAAGAAATTAAAGTCTACGGGTTCCCCTGCAGTGTCCTTATGTAATTTCCAAACGCTTTGCTTCGCGGTTTCGGGGATGTTTCCCGTTTTTACCAAAATTGACCTACCAGAGTTACAGAGTATTCAGCGACTGTTATTGACAATATCTTAACTACTGTTCTTGACCTAAATTATACACCTAGGAATGGAATAGTTTACACTGATATTTGGACCACTTTCAAGAATTTCACTTGAGTAATTTCATTTTTCGGCTTACATCTTATATTCAAAACAGTCTCTCTTGGAATTTGACTTATAAATCCAATGATCCAAATGTTGCCATGGGAAGGTTCTTGCAAGATTGTAAACATAGTTGTTTACTTAATATTCATTCTATCACTCCAAATCTGAGAATCAAAGCAAATAAACCATGATAATTGATGGAAATCTAAACTCAATCAAGAAGAAGAGTAAACTATACTATAAAAGTAAAGTTTCTGAAACTTACATGATTGAATATACGAATTTTCGAAACAGATTTACTAACATACTGCGTACTTCTTACCGAAAATATTATTGCGAAATTTTTAGCGTAACAGGTACAACCTATCGAAATTATGGAGGTTATAAACAATCTAATTGGAAAAAGAAACAGCGACTTGATTAAAGCTAGATTTAAACATAACGGCCAAATTATTACAGATGATAAAGCTGTTTCGAATATATTCGACCAGGTTTTAGTAGAATTGGGTCCTTCACTAGCCGTTCTATTCCACAAACCAAAAGACAGCCCACTGAATACCTGAGTAGTCACTATATTAATTCTTTTTTTTAACCCCTGTTATTAATGGTGGTATTCAAATTGCACTCATGAAATACATCCCTTTGTACTGAAGGCTGTATCAGAATGGATTGTCAAACCCATGACATAAATTGTTAACTTGTCCTTGCGACATGGTATTTTTCCTGATGTACTCAAATTAGCAAAGGTTATTCTGATCTATAAGAAAGGTGATCCAGAAATACTTGTAAACTATCGTCCTATTTCTCTGTTATCGGCGTTTTCAAAAATTGTCAAAGGAATACTGTAGTTCTGGAACTTTTCGCGCTCGACTTAGGTTCGTGCTTTTCGTGCTAGTACTTGATGCACGAAAATAAGGTATGCTAAAATTAATTGACATTATGAAAGGTTATATATAGACAAGCGATGATGCGCGAAATTAGAATACCCAAATATTTTATAATTTACGGAAGAAAGAGGTTTGCTCGAAATAAACCACACGCGAAAATGTCTATACCTACAGTAGTTTATAATCAACTGCTAAATTACTTTGACGTAAATAGCATTCTTTACAAATTTCAATATGGTTTTTGGAATAATCATAGTACAGATATGGCCCTCAGCTACCTTATTTAGAGTATAACTGACGTTCTCGAAATGAAGCTTGTGTTGCAAGTGTATTTTTGGATCTCAGGAAGCTTTTGATACTGCTGATCACAAGAAATTGCGTGACAAATGACATTTTCATGGAATTAGAGATGATAAGGAATATTGTTCCAGATGAAAGATTCCTTACACTGAATTGAAAATATTTTCAATTCAGTACAAGGAATCTTTCATCTGGAACAATATTCCTTATCATTTACAGGACAAACAATCATTACAATTATGTAAAAATGTGAATTGCGGACGAACAGATGGATGACGGACCATCTGCTCATCCTGTAAGCTCAACTGACTCACCAGTCACCCGGGCGAAAATTCGTTGATTTGTTGGACTCCAAAGCATCACCTCCTTTTGAACATCTTTGTTGAGCCCTTCCATTAGCTACATTTCTACCAAGTTTCACCACAATCTGAAGGACGGTTTCAGGGTAAAAGTCAAAAATAGATTTAACACACAAGAGGGTGGTCTGAACAGTAGTTCTGTGCTGACCTTGACATTCAACCAAGGATAAGTCTCACTCTGGTATAGGAGTACCGAAAGGGGTTCCTGTGTATTTTCGAACCAAAAGGCCCAGCTGTTTTAGAAAAGATTTATCCAAAATAAATAAATAAAGGAACAGATAAATAAATATATAAATAAAAACAAAAATCCTAAAATCACTTTGGGATGCCCATTTGGATATAATGAGTATAGGCCCATATACGATATATACTTGCCGCATTTGAAGGTAATCTGTCTGACAGTATTAGAAGTGAACTCAAAAATATCAATTAATATATTACCCTGCCTTCCTGGTAGACTTACAGTGATCAGTAGGAATGAATGCATCAACCGACAAGTACTTCCATTGAAGGAACACAAGAAGTCAAAAATGGAGAAGACACAAAAATTAATCGAAAAAAGGAAAAAATTGTAGCACCTCCTGTTGAACAAATGAAAAGTCCGGGAGTCCCCAGAAGTGTCCCTATGCAATTTCCAAGCAGTTGGGCAGGCGGTTTTAGAGATGTCTCATAGATTTTTCTGTTAACATATGTATAAACCCAAAAGTCATTGAAGCATGGTCATTAGACGAAACTTGGTTGAAACCCTATCAAGGTAGACTGTTACAACGTTTAAACTGGATGTGGCTAGCAGTTTTGGAGAATTAAAAATGTGATTAGTTGATGGATGGAAGATGGCAACGGATGGATATGCACAGATAGAATCTAGTTCCAAACCTAAAACATCGAGCAGGATTTCTCCTAGATTAACGTTTTTGATGTCATTTGTACCCCATCCCCCTGGACCTAAGAGCAACAGCTATCAAGGTCTTTTTCCCATGCTAGCTAAATTAAATGAAACAAAACCTTTTTCCCCCGCCGTATTAAACAAGTAACCTTGTGACTGAATCGCCAGGCAATCAATCAGTAATGAAACGAAACAGAAATGAATTGTGCCACAGTCTGAGATCCTGCGCCTGACCTCCTGGCATAAATTTTTGGATATTGAGAAAATTATAGAAGATTGGCTCTTATTAGCATTATGGTGCATTTATGCAGAGGTCCATGCATCACAACTCATCAACGTAGGCCCTTCCAAGCCTTCGTCACGCAGCCTTGAGCATTGCAGAGGCTTGCTGTCCTTCAAAAGTCAGTGCATCCCGTTTGTTTACAATGTGCATGGCGGGCAATAGTGCAAGCAGAACAGATCCCAAAACACAACTATGATCATCAAAATACTTGTCCAAATATTGAAAAACATCATCATAATGCTTGTTTACTTGCTTTTCAGACTCAATCACTTCGATTGATTTTAGTTAAAGGTACAACCACGGGTTGTACCTCTCTTGACTCAACGCATTCATCTGCTACAAAACCTGTATACCTCATTACATGTAGGTGCCCAAAATAAAGTAGAGTAATGACTTTTACCTTGGCAAAGTGTAAGCGCTACAGGTGTTGAGAAATGCCCCAGCTCAGGAAAGCCAACTTTTATAAGCAGCAGCAGACACATCCTGACACAGAAAGTGACATTAATGGGTTGTCGATTACACGTCAACTAACGATAGTAGGCATCCGCTCGGCCAACGTGTCTGGCACCATTTCACCAGTGTAAGGAGTGACCCTTTTGGAGTTTTGGTAAGTAAATATTCATGACAAACTCACATCCGAAAATATCAAGGGTAGATAGCAGTGCACTAAAACTGAATTTGCACGTCTTTTTGTACCTTGGGAATTGACAGTAATGGTTATTCAAGGAAGGCACTTTATTTTTCATCTTTAATTAGACACTATAATTAGCAAATCTAAACCCTAGTCTTAATGAAATATATCCAAGTCAGTGCCGACCAGTGGCAATGTTCCTTGGCATGCTTAACTCAATCACACAAACTTATAGATCATCTGTATCCAAAAAAGTCCACAACGTACATCCAAAGGTCCATAGGGTACAAAAAGCCATATCTAGTTTTAAAATGGCAAGAATGACAAAAAATGTTTAACAATATAGGCCTTTTGCAGTAAATTGGGCTTAGCAGGTGCATCATTCATGTGCATATAGGACCGTGCAATTCATGAAAAGGGACCATAAGCTGTAGCACAGTAGCAAATTGCAAGCAAAGTTTCCAAGTTTGTCGAAAATATCAATAAAATTAAGCATTTAAAAAAAAATAGTTGGAGCCACCGTCTTGACAATAATCATCATCCATACCAGTCCACAAAGAGACACTGACACCAACATCAATCCATCAAAAAAGCTCCTAAAGTAAATATTAACAAGAATCCAAACAAACAAGATTAAACAATTCGATGTGTTTTAGACATGTACATGTAGCTAAAGGTATGATGTTGTTTTAAAGGATATAAACTAAGAGTGTTTTAAAGGAAAGTTTTTGAATGTGCGAGTATAGTGGTCAAAATTCAATACAGTGTCAAAATTTGCAAGTACACTGTTTCATGTGTCAAACAGCAGCCAGAAACAAGTGACATCAGGTGTCACAACGCAAAACAGTAGTCAAAATTGCAAGAACAGTAGTCAAATTGCAAGAACAGTAGTCAAATTGCATTACAATAGCCAAAAATTGTAAGCATAGCAATCAAATTTCAACTATGGTTTCCAGAAGTATTTTTGAAAGGAAAATCGAATGTTCAAGAAAGCATTGAATCAAAAAAGTCATCTAATAAGTCTTTAATGAAGGTAATAATTTAGAATTCAAAAATGTAGAATGCATTGCAAGTCAACTGCTAGCCAGCCAAGCATTATGTACATCTAATTTATGGCTCTATAAAGTTCAAAAGGTCAAAATGTATAACAGTCTTATTTATTGCAGAAGTCTACCACATTTATCAAAAAAAAAAAAGTTAGGCTTTATGAAGAGAGAGAGAGAGAGAGAGAGAGAGAGAGAGAGAGAGAGAGAGAGAGAGAGAGAGAGAGAGAGAGGGGGGGGGCAAATCATGTTCAAATCCCTAAAGGTAACGGTAAGTCCAGCTGCCTTCCATGTAACAGTTTTTTTTTCATTGACTATCAGTCCTAGGTCAACTTGTCAGTCAGTTGATTTAGATGTTAATCATGTATACAAAAAAGTGAGAGAAAAAACGTCAAATATATAAATTTTCCTATTTTTTGAAAGTAACCATATATCAGCTACACATCAAACATTTCGAGCCAACCTGACATGATTTTCACATCAACAAACTATACTCATCAGACAATTATAAAAACACCATCAGTACCACCACATTTGGAACAGCTACTGCACTGCAATGTCTGCAGAAAATGCCTGATTGTTCAAAATGATAGCAAAATACATAATAGTTCCATGAAAAAAAGAAGCGAACAACAGTTTTCAATGATAGTGATGAGACCAAACGGAATACCAGTTCGGCCTTGTCAGATACACTATCATTTTCGAAATGGTAAAGACATGCTAGTGTTCATCGTCGAAAGGATCCATGACCAACAATTATGAAATTTAAATGAATGAGGGTATCTTCTACCTAACTTTGAACATGTTACCAACATATTGGCAGCGGGTTAAGCCAGCTTTACTGGATCCCTATCCTCCCACTTTGGAAACCACCCACATTCATTTGAAGTAGGCCTAAAACAAATGTGGCCCTTAATATCAATGTACAGCTATAAAGGTAATTACATGACCATAGTTCATAGACATCATCCAAAGAATGACAGGACAATTAAGAATTTTATGTTTGACGACTAAATTTACATTAGAATTACGTCTCCATACATGATTTTACGTGTCGAAATATAAATTTAGCATACATTTAAATAGGAAGATGTCAGTTACACTCCTAACAAGAGTTATGAACCAACCCAAATAGACTAAACAGGAGTCATGAGCAGACCTTCAGGTCTACATTGTTGTAATTTGATTTGAATAAGTTGAATAGATATGAGTCGTTGCACAACCCCTGCCCACAGAGTGAAACCAATCCTTGAGTAGTCAAAAGTTGCGGTTTTGGAAGCATTTACCTCCAAAATTTTATGTAAACACCAAAACAAGGTCTCAACGTGGACAAAACACAACCAAATTAGATATTGACATAATACACTTTAGAAGCATGGTTAAGTACATATTTATAAGATTACCTTGTATGCAGAGTATGTGCTTTAGATCACTAAGATGGATACAGCTACAGTTACGGTTACAAATAACAATAAACATGGATGGTTCATATGTCATTTTCAATGATCAAATTTAGGCCTTTGAATTTTTTCATTTCATTTAATAGCTAGACATCACAAAAAGTGTCAGGTCCATGTACGATCTAGATACAATTAAAATGCAATGGAGCCAATCGTCGTTTCAACCTGTGAACAGTTTGGTAATCGGTTCAATGTTGACGAAGTTATGGTGTTTATCCCACATTGAAACAACTACTGTGATTATATTCTTGTCTATTCTTTGCTGTATATTCTGTGTCCCCAAGATGCCATTGGGACTGTGTGGACATGTTTATGTATCTCTGTTCCAGTCTAGATACGCTTTCGCATATGAAACTGAAGTATTCACTTGTCTGATTTGTCTTACTATGTCAATCTCTAAATACATCACCGACATGTTCACATACAGGCAAGTACATATGAAGTAAACATCTGATCTAATTAATGTCCACAGTTTGTGTAATGCATGTGTCTGTCACAACCAGTAGCCAGCAATGGATACTCAGAATTTGTTCAGTGCACTCAGATGTACCAACAACCTAGCAAAATGTTTACTACCAGTAGAACATGCCCCCTATGCACAGGCCTCTAATGTGTACCTGACGTGATGTGGAAGCATCAAACTAATATAGATCTTTGTAATGGATTTTCCGTCACATTTTATTTAAAATAACTCAACACCATAAGGAAGAAGATGTACATTGCAACCAGTCATGACGATCTTAAACAAAAGTGACCTTGATATTGTTCTGAACGACACAGAACCACTTCAGTTTGTACATGCAAGGTGAAGTGAGCACAGGACTGTCATATTCCTCTGATTCTTGGTGTATAGTTTTCTTTTTACTACAAGATTCTATATATTTGTTTATGCATTCCCAGATACTCAACACACCTGTAATGATTCTAATTTTCTACCTGGTAGGTTGTGCAACTCTGTCTACATTTTTATCTGTATTTGTGTATTAAAGGTATCACACAATAGCCATTATGTGTATAGTGCCCGTGGAGTGTAAGTACATAGTATATACCACATTCCAACTCCTCGACCTGCAGATATACAAGAAAATAAATCCTGATACCACAAAAATATTGACAGCCCCTCAATCTGTTTCATTAGAAAAGAACCCTAGCAAGCTGACGGAAACAAAACAAAAAACAAAAAACAAAAAAACAAAAAAAAAACAAAACAAAAAAACAAAACAAAACAAAACATAAAAAAAAAAAAAAAAAAAAAACAAAACCACACACATCCCGGAACAGGCATAAGTACAGACAGTAGTTTACAATCACTTCCCCTGCACGATAACCACATTCCTGTTATCATAGGCTGGAAATAAAGGTTAGCTCACACCTGCTGGATGTACATGCAAACGTTGTTCTCAACTAGGTCGCTTGGAAATGGTGTTACCTTCATACTCAGAGACAGTTGCAGAACAAAAATGAAGTCACTCGGATGTGGTTCACCTTTTGAAGGAATGCATAGCAACATAATAGGACTTGCAGAAGTAAGCTCCAACATTGTAGTCTGATACAGTTCAGAGTCATAGATGAAAACTTTTGTACCTAATGCATTCCACAGCAACTTTTCTGATCTTATTCTACTCAGTCTATTACACGAAAAGCATCTTATTGTTCACATTTTTAACCGACGTATTAGTTTTATTTCTGACTCTTGTGTCAAGCAGTTTATAAATGTTTTAGAGAATTCAGCCTGGATCAACGTGTCACTGTTCCCACACATATACATGTTCACACTTTAGATTTTGTCGTCGCAAAAAAAATATCTGTGAATAACTTAACCCTGGAAGACTGCAGCTTCAGACCACCCTGCCTTTGTGTTTGAAATCCCCTTCTTAAACCAGATCCATCCCACATAAATTGTAAACAATGGGAGATGGGACACTACAGACAGAAAACATCCTAGGGTTATGTTACAACATCTACCCTGTACACCCAGCAAAGCCAAATACTTGGGAGGCTCTTCAGCAGTACAATGTACTATTTAGTGGAGCTCTTCGACAAGCATGCTCCAAAGCAAGAGGGAAATTAATGTACAACCACATATGCCTCGGTATAGTAATGGTATTGCAAATAAAAATATGAGAGGTGATAGCAGGTGGTGCAAACAAATTTCTGCAATTCATAGTTATAATGGAGGGAGATAAAAAGGATGAGATCAACCAGTAGTCTAGTCCACTTTGAATGAAAAGACTTTTCTGCTGCCAAGTATATACTTTCGATTGATAATTTCTGATACGCCAAATATCGACCGAGTCCAATTCTTCCACCAAGACGTCCTTTATACCTTGTCCATATTTTGAGATTGGTGTGGAAGTTCCTCCCTTTTTATCAAGGTTTGGATCTAAAACAGAATACAAGTCACCTCTAATGATTATGCTTTCAGTATCATAATCAGATGATAACTGAAATATGTTTCTAGAAATACAATCTACTCTTTCTTTTTATTCTTGGCAGGGCCATATACATTAACCAAGATATCATTTTGAACCTTATAAACTATATTCCCTGGCATTAGAATGGACACTCCCTTGCTATTATTAGTCTCATGCGGAAAGTATATAATTGTTCCCAACTCATTTTTCCAAACTTGTTCAACCTCAGTTGTGTTGTGAGTTTCTGAAGGGAAACAAATACTTCGATGCAATTCCTCTAATTCAGTGCATTTAAACGTGTCAGCAACACCTCTTATATTTAAGGGTAAAAGTCTTGAGTTGGAAGCCATTAAACAAATTTGAGGTTATGTATGTTTCAGTGTTCTCCAACGAGACCTACTGCACTATACCCCCCCACCCACCCCCACCCATATGTGACGAGAGCGGCACAGGTAGCGGGCTCAGTCAGGGGAAAATCAAATAGTACAACAAAATTTCCAAAATTTACTAAAGAACATGTAAAAACACTTAGTTTTACGCAAGGATTCAGCTGAAATGCATGTAAAATTCTGAACAAAAACCCCCAAAACTTTGCGGTATGATGGTCTGAGAAATGCAAGCAAAATCTTTTGCAAAATAAAACATAACTTTAATCCTGTCCTTGATAATAAAGATGCAAAAAGCAATGTATGTAACTCTAAGCAAGAAACCACAAAAATATATAATGTGAATTATACAGAACAATATACACACAAGTATATTGAACAATGGCGGTGAAGAAATGTTCATAACATGCATATATGCAAAATTCTACCACAAAATGATTTTGGGAAGAGCAAACCAGTAAGGACTCAGAATCTATGGGCAAGAAAGAAAAAAATACTTATGTTGTTATCAGATGTCCAGTATTATAATGTCCATATCCAGCTACTAAGTGTGTCAATGCTTTAACATGACTCCTCAGAAACCAACAAGGTCCTGGTGCTGAGGCTGGATGTAATATGACTGTCATATATAAACGTTTAAACCTCTAGATAGCTCGCTTTTATGTCTTCATATAATACTGATCGATTAAGGATATATGTTAGGTTAGCAGTGACTTTCTCAAAAATTGTTGAATATACCCCTGGGTATAGACATAAAGTGTGGTAAATTGTGTATTTTTAAAGCTAACAAACTAGAAATCAATGTTTTACAATATTATAATGTTAGTTCTAAAACAATGACACCAAAGATAATCATAATTAACACAAATATCGATTCAGCTCATTCATGATTGAAGATAGGGTCGTCACATCTGCTGAACTAAAGTTTATGCAATGAATTAAAAAAAAGCGTGTCTCAGATTTTTAAAGGTTTTTTTTGGTTTTATTGGAAGTTGGCTAAAAAATATGTTGCCTATGATGTGTCATCATTGCACCTTCAGACGCCTATATCTTAGAAACAGCATTATATAGAAAAAGAGACAATGTTTGTTTGTTTTAATTTTGATTATTTTGTTGTCTTTTTTGAAACATTTGGTAAAATTTCCAACCACAAAAGCTTTTTTTCAGTCCCCACTTGGAATCACGTGTGGTGACCGTGCAAAGGTCAAGGTCATTTGGTTTGTCAAAAGATTAAACATATGGAAAATATACATATGTTGCCTAAAAATGGGATGTTAACGTTGTGGAACAGGAGTTGTGTCGGTTGTAAATTAGTGGTACACTAAACTTTTGTTTTTAAATGTGTACCCCAAAACGATTTTACTATGACATCTAAAATTCCTGCGAATATATCATACAGAAACATAAAGTAGCCCTATTGTACAATATAGAAATGCATGATACACTTTACACCCCGCATCTTGACTGGTAATAACTGGTGTCTTTTGGGGATTTGGCTGATGAACTATATGACGCAAGTCCGAAATGTTCAATATATCCGCTATTACATCACAAAAAGAGATGCAAAATTAGACACTTACGATACAACAAGGCATATGCAGTGTAAATATTCCACCACAAAATTTCTGCCCCGAAAATGACAAAAACTTTTATTACTTGCTACTTTCTATCGCGTTCATTTACATAACCAGTGGTGAAATGGTCGTCATCATCAACATTTTGTTGGATGATATGGCATAACATAAATCGAATAAAATATAGTGATTCCGAAGGTTCGCTCGAGCCTACTAGATGTTAAAAAAATAGCAACGAATTCCCACCAGAAGTAGCTGGTCATAAAAGTTACATGTTCAGTTTCCTGTCATTTCGTTATTGATGGATTGTATCACATGTTTCTCACAATCAAATGCGTATTAGATCCAATGTGGGCCTCAGAAAGCAGATGTACGGTGAGAGGAAGATATGACAAAATTTAATTCACATATTTTCACAATTTATTGAAACCAGTAACTAATTTTTAGCATCGTAGATTCGCTGAAATGATTGGATGGAACAAAGTTTAGAGGGGTGTGAAAGGTCATGGCGGAGAGTAAGAAAAATATACAGACTGCGACAGTACGGTACGTTTGTTGATGGTCATTGACCTCAATATTCCAATATTGATAAGGCATGACACGTTATTGGAATTAGGAAACGAAACTGTGTTGTAACTTCATGAGAACGTTTAAATGGATCAATCTGCAACACAGAATAAACGGCGAGTGAAATTCATGACGCTAAAAAAAAAAAAAAAAAGAAAGAAAAAAAAAATCAGGTGGTCGATTACATGGAGACAAACTCCCCTCATCCGAGTACTATAATTCACATAAACGGCGACAGCATCTATTTTTAAAAGTGGTACAACTTTTCTCAAATTGTAGTAGCTTTTCCCTACACTTTCCTGTGCTCTCATCGCTAGTTTATCGGGACTCCCTGCACCAGTAGCACAGATCAATGTTGGCCCTCACCCTCCCCCATCGTACACCTTACCCTCCTCTAAGTGTTCGCCTTGTCGACGAAATGCTGACCTTTCACTTGCAATGTAATAATGCTACATCTTTCTT
Organism: Hermodice carunculata; assembly: GCA_964020975.1. Taxonomy (NCBI): domain Eukaryota; kingdom Metazoa; phylum Annelida; class Polychaeta; order Eunicida; family Amphinomidae; genus Hermodice; species Hermodice carunculata. The sequence goes on along the minus strand of OZ026623.1, from coordinate 44,772,443 downwards.
GTGACCTGGCCATTCCTGGGCCGTAAATTTCTATGAATTCCTGTGACGCATATTTTACCCCCTCCCTTGCTTTCCTTCATCATTCTCTGAATTATTTCCCTTTTTTGTTTGGTTCATAGAATTACAGCAAATAAGCATTTTCACTACTTTCCTTTTCAATGCCAATAGGTTAACTGTCCCTTTCGTCGGACGTATACATCCGGATAAAATTTCTATTCCTTTCCCTTTCTTTAATAGAGTTTTTTGTCTAGCATGTGACCACTCATAAGGGGAAGAAATGATTTGGTTGCGACAATTTTATATTTGTTATTTGGAAATCAAAATACTGTCTCGGATGTTGACTCACATGTCAACATTTATGGCATGTCAGCCTTTAAGACAACATATATTTTAATTAAAAAGAAAACCTACTTTTTCAAAATTATATTATTTCTTTCCTGCAATTGCCAATGGTCTTATTGCCCGTGAAATATTGCCTGCCCCCGCGAACACCTGTCGATGTTCCCCCTCCCCAACGTGCACCCCTTCCCCATTCCTTTTTTAAGTGTTAGCATATAAAATGTCGGATCACTTAAAGGCCAGATTAAATGTGAACTTTTACAACGAATTCAATTCATTGCATTCACAAACATGTTTTTTACTGATTCATTGTCAGTGATGTACTCGAAAAAGGTTCAACAATCTTTCTGTGAAGCTCGCTCACCGCTGAAATAATTTTATTAGTGTGTCTGCTATATATGGCATTATTTGTACACAGGATACACAATGGTGGAAGGAACACATTACGCATTAATGGTTGACAAAATGCTGTAAGTAGCCTTGCATTTTGCCACATGTAATATACAGCAAAATATCAAAGCAGATTGTTTGAAATAATTAGTTTATGCACAGAAAAAAGGTAACACCATTTATATAGTATTAGATGATCTTGTTTAAATAGCGCAATAATATATTTTAGTCTGTTTTGTTTTGTTTTTCTTCCACTTTAAAAGCCGTCCACCTTATGAGCATTTAAAATATAAAAACTTCAAATATTTGTTTGATAAACAAGATCATTTAATACCATAATATATACGTAATTTACGCTTCTACTAGGCACATTCTGCCAGTGAACAATTGAAAGCAGATCGGGCCTTCTATGGCATCAAATACTAAAGCCAAGATGTTAAATTTTCTGGCAGAGAAATGCCTCCTGGACAGAATAATTATCGCTGAATTAAATCATACTTTTATTGTTAAAATGATTTAAAACATGGAAGTGTTTTCTTTAGCAGAAAGAAAGTATTTAAATGACTGGTTCTACTGTAACATATTTCCATATTTTAAATCATTTTAAAACTAGAAAAGTATGAGTTAAACTAGAAAATGAAAACATTGTCACGTTTTAAATCATTTTAAAACAAAAATAGTATGATTTAAACAAGGGACTCAAGAAATCTGCTACTGGCATAGTAGCAGCCACGCTCAGATCATATCAGGCTGAAGCCAGTGGGAACACTAAGGGGCGACCTTTAAGATTATTAACATGTCTTTGGTAATTGTCCTTTGTTAAATGTCCCAGGGGTTTGAGCAGTGATAGTTTCGAGGAGGAGACCGCAGTTTATATCCCATTCCTATATCTTGCCAGTGACACCCGGGGGGGGGGGGAGGGGTACTCCAACTGTAGTGATAGGTATATAGGCTCCGTGGGAATGACCCCTATTTTCCAGCACATGTAGAGCTTCGGCTCCCCATTTTATCAACTCAGGTTCAAATACTGACCCGTTTTTTTTTCAAAAGTGAACAAAAATTACTGTATTTTCTTCACGCAAAGTTTTTGTAAAATGGTGATTCTGACCAATTTTTTGCATTGTTATCATAGAAAATGTCCATTTCTTAAAAGAAAATGTCGAATTTTGACACACACTCCTCGCCATTTTTTTGGCAAAATGTCGAATTTTGACCCCCATTTTTTGTAAGACAATGGGGATTTCAATGAAAATTCAGATTATTGACTTCTGTAAAGCCGTCAACCAGATTCTCTTCAAACTTTGTGGGAATGTACTTTAGGTGGCTTTCTACCAAGCTTGTTCAAGTGGTCGTGCTCCAATGAAAATTGGAGTTGGGGATTTTTTTTTTCCAGGGGAGGGGGGGGGGGGGCAAAATCTAAAATGTTCCCCCACCGCTCAGCCAATTGCTATCATATTGCGTAGGGCGCTTGTGGGGACCCTCCGACCTCAATTTTTTTTTCTCAAAAAGTAGCGCTGCGATTGTTCTCTTTTTTGTGTACGAAATTTTGTGTGTTTTCAGTATTTTCGACTTCTTCAAAGCTGTGACTCGAATTTGTTTAATATTTGGTGTAAATGTAGCTTGTTGAATGGTTAAACAGAATGTATCCGCTAGGTGGTGATACTCTGGATTGCTGATTATTAACGATTTTTACAATACTGGTACCTTTTGGTTAATGCCTGCATTCCTATTGATAACCATACAAGTCAATGGGGATTGTTCCATTTTCATTTCCAACCAAGGTGGCACTACTTCACTTTGCTCTGCTCATCAAAGGTCAATTGAGCATGGGTTCATCAGAGTTCTCTTGTTTTACGTTTACCATGGAATTCTTTTGTGTTTGGAAGATGAAACAGTTGTTTGTTTAATGGGGTAGAAAAATACTGGATTCTATTATCAAAGCTTCGTCATGAAAAGGAATGGGCAGGCAATATTATGCAACTAAAAGGTCTGAGCTACCTGAAGCCATCTGCCCCCCCCCCTCCCCCCCGAAAAGGACGGGACGGGACAGGACAGGACAGGACAGGACATGCAAAGCCAACACACTCACAGACATAGAGACGATAATACCCCTTTGCCTGATGGCTAAAAGCTTGCAAACATACACACATGCGACCGCATTTTGCTAAACGCTTGACCACATTAATTAATTTGTCCCCAAATATTTCATACGTGTTTGCTTTCTTTTTGTTTCAATATTTTCGATGTATTACAATCTGCAATATGTCAAGAAAATGAAAATTTTTGGCTTGAACTGTTCAATATATATATATATATATATATATATATATATATATATATATATATATATATATATGTATATATATATATATATATATGTGTGTGTGTGTGTGTGTGTTTGTATTTATAGGTATTTTTATGTACATATAAATATATATATAATATGTATATATATACATATAAATATATATGTATATATAAATATATTATATATATATATATATATATATATATATATATATATATATATATATATATATATATATATATATATATATATATATATATATATATATATATATATATATAAGGTGTCAAGTGTCGAAAGAGCCCGAGACAGAGGAAGAGGATACTGACGCTATTTTACTAGACCACATTAAAAGCCTTGGTGTCAAAATGGAGAAGTATGAGGTTGGGTGCTCCCACAGAGTAGGCAAAAAGCGTGATGGTAAGCCTCGTGCCATTATCGCAAAATTCATTTCATACAGAGCCAGACAGAGGGTTTACGAAGCAAGGAAAAAGAATAACAACGTTTTTGTGTCCGAGGACCTTACACGAAAGAGGGCCAACATTTTGTTCATAGCAAGGGGGATGAAGCGAAACAACTTGATCCATTCTTGTTGGTCGAAGGACGGGCGCCTATATGTAAGAGAACTTAATGCATGGGGCCTCGCATCCTGGCCAGGCAGCATTGTCCAAATACACAACAAAGAAGACCTAAATGTATATTTCAAATGAACTCAAGTGTTTAAAGCCATTCTTGTGATATCTCGCGTGTGTATTAGGACTGGTCATTGGCTATATTTTGAAATATTCGAATATAGTTACTATTCTTCGTACTCGGTTTGTTTTGCTGTAATCTTACTTAAATGTGGCACCTAAAACGTATATTACCAATTTTCATGCATATTGACTCTATTTCGCTGCAGTGCAGAGCCTACCACCAGAATAATGCCTGCGCATGTGCCATCAGGTACAATCCTGTCTAAACCTCCAATCCTGATTAATCATATTGAGCCTGATTAATCATATTGAAAACGAGGCTCAATGGCACAAGACATGGGATGTGTGAGCTCCCGTTAAAATCAATTTTTTTCTGCAGCAAGGTCAGTTATTTTTGAATAATTTTTTGTTGACCAGGCAGTGTACACATGAGGAAAGAGCCACAAGAGTTGTGTCAGAGAAAGAGACATTATCAGGAAAGTTTGATCAACTTTTTTGTGTGACTGGTGGTGGTGTGGAAGTAAACAAGAAAAGGACAGTCAGATTACCCATAATCCCTTGTGCAATTAAAGTGACCATATTATCACCCACTGGTATGCCAGGGTGGCTTGATAAGAATGTGAAATCGCCCAAAAAAGGAAAAAAAGGAAAACAAAAAAGGCGAGACTAGCAAAAAGAGTGCAAAGAAAGCTTCCAAAAGTAATATCAAGGCAGGAGTGGAAGAAAAGAGTGAGGAAATTTGGACTTGTTTTGTGTGTGAGAAGGAGCATGGGAATGAAAGTGATAAGATACTAGAATGTGGTGGGGGATGTAAACATTACTTCTGAACAAATTGTATAGATATGAGTGATGAGCAGTACAGTACAATGCAAAAACCAGATTGCTTCTGGTATTGCCCCCAGTGTGTGAGTGTAATGGAGCAAAAGCAGTCCAAAAAGATCCTTGTGTAAGTAACAAAGGCATACTTTCCAAACTAATGGAACAAATGAATAAGAGATTTGAAGAACCGGAAATTAAAATGGAAGATAAAGTAAATTCATATGCAAAAGATGTTCCAGATAAGGTAAACAAAACATGGGCAGAAGCAGTTAAGACAAACCACAAGGAAGTAACGAAACTTGAACAAGAGAAAGTTAAATCGATTATTAAAGAGACAATGATGGAGCATAAAAGAGATGAATTATCTAGAGAAACAAGAGAGGATACTTTAATAATATACAGAGTGGATGAGTCGAAAGAAGACAATGCTTATGCTTGCAAACAACATGACACTAAGTTCTTCCACTCACTGTGCAGTCGGGTACTTGAAGTACCTGGTGTGGAAACAAAAAACATTTTACGATTAGGCAAGAGAAGTGATGATGAGACAAAGATCAGACCTCTTAAGGTAGTATTACAAAATAAGCAAGACACAAGGGGCAAATCATGACCAGACTTTACAAGTTAAAGGATGCCCCTTTTGAATTCAAGAATATTAGTATTGTTGAGGATCTTTCTAAGGAGGAGAGAGACAAAATAAGAGAAAAAGTCAAGGAGGCAAAGCAAAAACAAGGAACCGAGTCGGGGGGGGGGGGCGTTGGATGTTCAAAGTCCGAGGCCCACCTTGGAACCCCAGAATAGTAAAATTGAAGTCACAAGCGAGAGATTAGACAATGACAGTAGCCACAGTCAACAACCAATTCACAATGATACAGTATACAGATTCATAAGTTACGTATAACAGTAATCAATGCAAGAAGTTTAATTACAAAAATGGCAGAATTACAACTATGTGTACAGGACACGGATCCGGATATAATATGTGTCACGGAATCATGGGCAACTGATGAAACTACAAATGCAGAATTAAGTCTTCAAGGATATGCAATACATAGAAATGACCGGAATAATGCAAGAGGCGGCGGATGTTTAATGTACATCAGAGAAAATTTAAACGCAGTAGCTGAGGATGAATTAACTAAAACTCCAAACACAGTGACCCTATGGTGTAAAATAAAGATGACAAGTGGCAGCCTACTAATAGGAACTTGTTACCGTAGTCCCTCTTCAAGTATAGAAAGTGAACATATATTACATGATTTAATTAGAAAAGCACGTTCTAAATATTGGAACACAGCTATTGTAGGGGATTTCAATCATACAACAATTAACTGGCAGACGCTTGATTCAGGAGCTGAAGGAAAAGCTTTCTTGAAAATGACACAGAATTTGTTTCTCACTCAACATATTAATGAACCTACTCGTGGGAACAATACCCTAGATTTAGTACTTACAACTGAACCAAATATGGCTGATAACGTTATTTAATTGAGCAGTTTAGTGATCACAACTTGATAATGTTTGATTTGATCTGCTCCATTGAGATAAAAAGCTGGAGGGAAACCTACTTTGATTATGGTAGAGGGGATTTTAATAGCATGCGAGATTATTTAAGTCAAGTTGACTGGAAACATGCTTTTCAGGGTCACACTGTTTCTGAAAAACTGGATGTCTTTAAAGGAATAATAAATTACTGTGTGCATAAATTCATTCCACAGAAAAATAGAACCACAAACAAAAAGAAAAAATACCATGGATGAACAGAAAAGTAGAGCGTGCACTTAAGAAAAAGTATCATGCATGGAAAAGATATACCACAACAAAATACTGAATATAAAAGGCTACTCAACATAGCAACCAAGGATATACGAAGAGCCAAAAAGAATTTTGAAAAAAAGCTTGTGGGCAATGTAGCGAAGGACCCCAAAGCTTCCTATGCCTACGTGAGATCAAAAACAAAGGCCAAAGACAGAGTCGGTCCATTAACAGACGATCAGGGTAACACTATCACCTAAGATACTGAAACAGCCAAAAACTTAAATGAGTACTTTTCATCAGTGTTTACTGAAGAGACTTTAGATGATTTGCCAGAACCTATCAGACTATACTCAGGAGGAGAAGAGCAGAAATTTGAATCAATTGATTTTTCACCGGAGAAAGTATTCAAGAAATTATGTCAGCTAAAGGTAAACAATGCGCCAGGTGCAGACAATATGATCTCAACTGTGCTGAAGGAGGTAGCTAATGAAATCGCTGCTCCCTTATGTGATATATTTAAATCCAGTTTTTCAACAGGTGAAGTACCATTTGACTGGAGGTGTGCTAACGTCACCCCAATTTATAAGAAGGGAAAGAAGAAGTTGGCCAGTAACTACACACCTGTTAGCTTAATATCTCAGATTGGAAAAGTGATGGAGGCCATCATTAAGGATGATTTAATGGGACATTTGACACAGCATAATCTCATAAGAAATTCACAGCATGGTTTTGGTCAGGGAGGTCTTGCCTTACAAATTTGTTGAAATTCCTGGAAGATGTAACAAAAGATGCAGACAATGGTTCCCCTGTGGACATTATCTACCTGGACTTTAGCAAAGCATTTGACAAGCTACCGCATGCTAGGCTGATAAAAAAGCTCGAAGCCCATGGCATAGACAGCAAAGTAAAAAACTTGGATTGCAGAATGGCTTAACAACAGAAAACAAAGAGTTGTAATTAGTGGTACCTCTTCTGATTGGACACATGTGAATAGCGGGGACCCACAGGGATCTGTGTTGGGCCCGGTGCTCTTTACGATTTACATTAATGATATTGACCAAGACGCAGTGTGTAAAGTCCTTAAATTTGCTGACGACACCAAAGTGTATTGTATGATTGCTTCCTACGAAGATGCAGAATTATTACAAGAACAGCTACGAAACATGTACCAATGGAGAGTAGACTGGCAGATGCTCTTTAATGCGGACAAATGTGCATGCCTTCATGTTTGTCCAAAAAACATGCAATATGACTATTTCATTGGTAGTAATCTTATTTGCAGTTCGGAAGAGGAAAAGGACTTAGGTGTAATCATACACAAGTCTCTATCTTGCAGCAAACAGTGTGCAAAAGCGGCCAAGATGGCGAACAGTAAGCTGGGACAAATTAATAGGACTTTCACCTACAAATCAAAAGAGATGGTTTTAAATCTGTACAAATCCCTAGTCAGACCACATCTGGAAAGCTTTGTGCAGGCATGGCGCCCTTGGCTCCAAAAGGATGTAGATATGTTAGAGGCCGTACAACGCAGGATGACAAGAATGATCCCAGGATGGGCAGAGAAATATTTGTATGCAGAGAGACTCGAGCTGCTGAATTTGACTTCCCTTGAAACAAGAAGACTTCGTGAGGACCTTATTGAAGTGTACAAAATCTTCCATGGGTTGGATGACATCAAGCCTGATGATCTCTTTAGTCTAGAGACAGGCATTACAAGAAATCATGGATTCAAGATCCGAAAGGTTTTTAATGACCATGAGTTCAGAAAATACTCCTTTTCACAACGCATAATCAATGAATGGAACTGTTTACCATCAGAGGTTGTCAATGCAAAGAGTGTCAACATTTTCAAAAATAAAGTGGACACACATCTCAGATACAGACAGTGGGCTTACAAGAGTCAACGCACAGTTGGCTCCCTGCCCTTTAAGGTCAGCCCCCTAAATGGGGGTGGTCATACTAACTCATACTAACTCAATCTTGCACAGGCCAAAAAGGCTGCGCCTGTTTTTCTCTGTTAGGTACAAAATCGTATTCCATTGTGTTAGCAACAGGCATAAGAGTGATTGTATTGCTAAACTACCTTGCTATATTCACTGTACTTACATGCACATGTGTTTCCTCAGGTGAAGTTCTCGCGCGACGAGTCCATCGCTAGTCAAAGAAATAAACGAGCGCTTCCATGTACTTGACAATAGTCTACGCTAGTAAGGAACTGTGTTTCACTCACATTTGTTCCTGTCTATGGTGGCACAAAAGTGCCAACTAAAATATTTTTCTCTTTCCATAAAAATGCGAAGGCGAAGACAAGAAAATAAGAAAACAGAACAGCGAAAACAAGAAAACACGACGGCGAAAATGCGAAAACAAGAAAACACGAAGGCGAAAATGCGAAAACACAACCGCGACGACACGACTGAAAATATGTCGTGTTTTCGCACTCGCATTTTCGTGTTTTCGTGTTAGCGTTTTCTCGGTTACTTGTTTTAGCATTTTCTGCCTTGGGCAAAAACAAGAAAACACGAAGGCGAAAACACTAAAATATAAAACACGAAGGCGAAAATGCGAAAACACAACCGCGAAAACACGACTATGGTGGCACAAAAGTGCCAAATAAAATATTTTTCTCTCTCCATAAATACCTCTCCTCTACGGCAGTGTCAGTGGAAGCTGGACGCTGCTCTAAAGAAGTGTCATATTAAATCAGTGGAAGCTGGGTGCTCCTCTATGGCAGTGTCAGTGGAAGTAGGACGCTCTTCTCCGGCAGTGTCAGTGGAAGCTGGACGCTCCTCTGTGGCAGTGTCAGTGAAAGCAGGACGCTCCTCTGTGGCAGTGTCAGTGAAAGCTGGACGCTCCTCTATGGCAGTGTCAGTGGAAGCTGGACGCTCTTCTACGGCAGTGTCAGTGGAAGCTGCACGCTCCTCTATGGCAGTGTCAGTGAAAGCAGGACGATCCTCTATGGCAGTGTCAGTGAAAGCTGGACGCTCCTTTATGGCAGTGTCAGTTAAAGCTGGACGCTCTTCTATGGCAGCTTCAGTGGAAGCTGGACACTCCTATCCGGCAGCGTCAGTGGAAGCTGAGAGCATACACTTGTTTTACACTTAATAATAGCCCTATAATCCGACTTTTGTCATTCATGGTGAATCGGGAAAACAGTTTCCAAACAATCTACATGCTCAATGTTGTTTTTTTCGGGGGGGGGGCACATGTATTTTATGTCACATGGCTACGCTGCCATAGGAAAGCTTCTGGTAGCTCTATTTAGTTAAAGTGATTAAATAAATTATCATAAAAACTAGGGCTATCGTACTAAAAATACTCAACAATTAAAATTTTGAACTCATGTCTAAAGTTTCAGTTTGAATATTTCCAAAGGAACCCCATAGTTTGGATACAAACTCCTCTGTCAAGTTTTGTGGTTCTACGACAAATAATAACTTATTTGAACATTTTTTCAGCAATCAGAAATCTTTGGTTCTTTTAGTAGTCGCTATGAAGAAAAGTTGTGTTTACTTTTCAACTCTATATGTATTTAGATTAAGATACCGATCTAGTGAATACTAATCAAGTGTTCCATCGTTTCATTTGTTTTATCCTCTTCAAAATTGAATTGAAACACCATTGAAACTATATACATTCTGAAAGAGCAGAAAAAGGGGAGTGCCAGAATGTCAATTATTTTGGCTAACACACAAATTATTGAAAGATTTGACTAATTACATAAGCAATTAAATTTTAATTAAGATTGTAACTTAAGAATTAAGAACTAACACCAGTAATGCTGAATCAATTATTTTGGTGCCAAATGGAAGAGTTCAGTATGTATTCCAAAAACGTGTCTCATTTTTTCTGCATCGTATTTATTTTTAAAGATATGGTTTAGTCAAATTTTGTTCTGACATTTTAAAATAAAAAATTTGATAATTTCTTCTTTAATTAGTAGTAACTTAAAAAATATTAGTAATAAGAATAAAGCAAAACACGTTTTTGGAATACATACCTAACCTTTCCATTTGGCACAAAAATAATTGATTCAGCATTGTGAGTGTCAGTTCCAATTTTTTTAAAGTTATAATATTAATTAATATTTAATTGCATATGTAATTAGGCATATCTGTTAAAATATTGTGTGCAAGCAAATAGAATTGCCTTTGTTGTACTACCCTGTTTCTCCTCTTTCAAGATACATATAGTTTTGATGGTGTTTCAATTTAAATTTGGAGAGGATATAACAAATAAAACAAAGGAGCACTATATTAGTCTTCACTAGATCGCCACCTTAAACAAGATAATATTACCAGTAACTCAGGCCTAAATCTATGCTGAAATAAAGAATCGTTCAGGCTTACCGTAGAAATATGTAGGCCTATTAAGAATAGTACATAGGCCTGGGTTATTCAGCCAGGAAAGTAGACCCTACTGTTATTTTTACTGAATGCTACATTAGATAGGGCCTATTGGCTATGGGTCTAGAAGAAATAGGCCTAGTTGGCCTCGGGCCTGAGCCTAGATGAAATAGTTGGCCTCGGACCTCATAACCATGTGGCTTGTGGTAGGCCTACCCTTTAATAGGTCTACCTTCAGTTTTTCCGTAGGCATGTAATCTTAGAGAGGAAAAGCAGGGTATGTTACGGGTATTATGGGTCTGTGCGTATAATATGGGTCTCTCGTGTGTTTAATATGGGTCCCCTCTGTATAATATGGGCACACCATGCCCATGTTACATGCACGTGACATACCTGAGGTTCTGACCTTCACCAAGAAAATTTTAATCATGTGATCCAATCATCGCCCATCCGTGAACAAAATGGACATTTCTTTGTCATAAAACATTGCCTTTTTCCGTTGTAGATCATGCATTTTGTGTCAGGAAGGGGTAAATTTACAGTTACGTTGTAAGAAAGTTATGTTGTTATTTCATACATTCCTTAGGCCGACTTTTTTCGGACCTGTACAACCAGGCGTTGTTATGGGTGCGTCGTCTGCTACACGCTTTTTGATCACGTGGCACTTCTGACATAAAATGCGCTCTTTGCATAATTAGAGGGGTGCCCATATTACTCGCAGGCCCATATTACCCGACGTTACCCTATATCTTAAACAGGCAAGTTAATTTTTGGAGCACAGTGTTTACTAAAATTAAACATCCAGTTTTTTTTTTTTTTTTTTTTTTTTTTTTTAATGGTGATTTAGGCAGTAGTCAACTGAACATTTGTAGGCTTAACGCGTTTATATCCTAAACACAAAAGTTCATTTTTCTAGCACAGTGTTTACAGAATTAAACAATTTGCTTTATGAAAATACCCGAGTAAGTAGTATGGTGTAAGTCACCTAAACACTGCATTTACATCTTGAACACTGAATTTAATTTATGTAACATAGTGTTTATTAAATTAAACATCTTGCAGAGGTGCCAAGTTGCCCAACATATAAAACGGGTGCTCAAGCTGAAATATGTTGCTAAAAGCGGGAGTCCTATCACATTATCAGGAGGAAACCGGCGAAAAAGCGGGAGATAGACAAATTTGGGTGATTTGTATTACTTGAAAAACGGGAGATCTCCCGCCAAATCGGGAGACTTGGCACCTCTGATCTTGTTTTATGAGGATATGCCTGTAGCAATCACCTAAACACTTAATTTTGGAAGGCCTATAAAGCCTGGCTATAGGTCTATAGACTATAGGCCTATTCTTTAACGCAATAGTTTTTTTTTTTTAAGTAGGCCTACATCTAACAGTGTGTACTAAGTTAAATACCCTTCCCCCCGCATATTTTTACATTCTGATTAACTTTCGTTCGGTGCAAGCAGAACACTCGTGTTTACCGTCTGACAAACAATTAAACGTGCCGTTTAAATTTACCGCCCATTTTGATTGACGCAAGCACACAAATTTCTTACCCGATGGCGGACTGATAGACCTGTTGTGGCATCGATCCACCTGCTGATATTGGGTAAAGTATGTGTTAACTTCAAGACTTATTGCAAAATTTGCGTGTGTTGTAGTTGAATCTGGTTTCCAGACAACGGAGGCACTGTTAAACATGACTTTGCTTTGTTATTGCGATCTGCCGTCACTCCTGTCACTCCGGGGGTGGGGGGGGGGGGGTACTCCCCGGAATTTTTGGTGGGTAGGCTCCACCGAGGGTACAAAACCCGGACCCAACGGGAGCGGAACCAATGTGAAAATGGGGGGTCTTTTGGAGCTTGTATTGAAAAAAAAATGAAATTCTACATAAAATTTGGTGTATTTTGGGGCAATTTGGAGACAGAAAATTGAAAAACACAGGGGTCTTTGGGTGAGACAAGCGAAAAAGGGGGGTCTTTTAGAGCTACAAGCAGGAAAAAGGGGGGTCTTAGAGAGCGACAAGTACCGAAAATAGGGGGTCTTTTCCGCGGCGCCTACCCGTATAGCCAGGTATAGGAAGTACCCCCCCCCCCCGGGCTGTCACTGAAGTAGAAATCCAGTCAATGCCAACTGCAGACTCAAGAGGCATCAGCCCAGGGCCGGGGGCAGGGGGGAAAATGGTCGTTCAGAAAATTGCTTTTTTATTACACAGTGCCGGTCCATGGCATAAATGACCCCTCAGTACATGTTTCATTGCCAAGAATTATTTTCGAGCTAGACTTCATACAACTTATAACAGTTAATAGGATTGTTTCTTGCTTTGTCCGACCCGGAGCAAATTATCTTGAACACGAAAGTTTAACATTAAAAACGCAATGTTTAGTTTACTAAGTTAAACATCTTTTTTATAAATGATGCATCGGTATCATCAGATCATGGTGTGAAAGTCACCTACACACTTAATGCCTTTATAACTTAAAGTTAAACACAAATGTTAATTTTTGGAGGACAGTGTCTACTATTACTAAAAACATCCAGTTTTATGATGATCATAAGGTTGTAAATGTAACACGCATCAAGTCTTTACATGTGAATCCTATATGAATGCTTTTCTTGATTCAAGAAAAGCACTCATATAGGATTCACATGTAAAGTAGGCCTACAAAAAAATGGCTACCCTAGCGAAACGTCCCTGTTTAACCAGGGACGTGCTCACGTCCCTGGTTTAACTTAGTTAAACACGTTATGCATCATTGCATGCGTTTTGCAGTCAACGTGGTTTTTAGAACTCAATAGGCCTATTATTAGGCCTACTGTTTACCCCGCAAGGCCAGTTGCTTGTCGTCAGAATCATGTGGTGAAATGATAAGGCGATGCAGCTTTTTTTTGGGGGGGCGCCTTTTTTTTCTCATTTCCTTCATGGATTGTCGAGTCACTTGACAATCCATGATTTCTCGAATCAAGCCATTGGAAAATTCACACAGTGTTCACTGGTGCACACAGGATCAGCACTATCATGATTGCACTGGCATGGAACTGAAATTCCTTCATGCTTTCACTTTTTTACTTGTAATTCAGAATAAAATTGACAAGCAATGATGTCTTATTGTGCCATGGATTATCAGTCATCCTCTGCAGCATGTCTGTGTGGTAAAGGTATTATATAATCTCTAGTGTTTGTCACAAATTTGATATACACTGTGACTGATTTCCAATTTGTATATCAAGTTTGGGACTGCTAAAAACACCAGAAATGAGAATTATGTCTGTGTGCTACTGCAAACACAGACATTCTATTTTTCCAGAAGTTTTCTTTCTTTCTTTCTTTCTTTCTTTCTTTCTTTCTTTCTTTCTTTCTTTCTTTCTTTCTTTCTTTCTTTCTTTCTTTCTTTCGTCTTTCTCTCTCTCTCTTTCTCTCTTTCTCTCTCTTTCTCTTTCTCTCTCTTTCTCTCTCTTTCTTTCTTTCTTTCTCTCTTTCTATCTCTCTTTCTCTCTCTCTTTCTTTCTTTCTCTTTCCCTCTCTCTCTCTGTCTCTCTCTGTCTCTCTCTCTCTCTCTCTCTCTCTCTCTCTCTCTCTCTCTCTCTCTCTTTCTTACCTTCTTGCCTCTTCAAATAGAAAATAAACAAAAGGTTGCATTCATGGTGCTTGCATATAAATATCTGAGACTAAGATTTCTGAAATTTTATAATTCCTAGTCTGAGATATAATAGGGAGTGAAATGGACAAAAACCAAAACAGTCTGTCAGTATAAATTGCCCATGTATGAAAAAACTTATGAAAATATAGTATTTTGACCGTCTTTTTGCCAATGGTGCTCTTCAGCATTTTTCTGGCATTCTAATGAAAACAGTTATTTATAATATTATGTATATATTTGAGACTCCATTAAGTCAACCATGATTTGAAATATTAATATAAAGTATCTACGCCAAGTTGCATGTTAAATGGTCCAGGTCAATAGCTTTCCTTGACATGCTGCATGCAGGCACAATATGCTCAAAGCACACAAGGAGAGTGTCTCCAACTTAAAAGGGTTAAATCTTGACTTCACTTTGTAGGACATCCCAGATGCAGAAATTCAAGACCATCTAAAGACAGATGAGAAAGAACCACCTCATCTCATCATCTTCAAACGTGATGGGGCAGTGACGTCAACATTTGTGGTTGGAGACGGTGTGACCATTATCACGGAGAAAAAAAGCATAGCAGCAGCTACTATGGTCCTCATCGCTACGTACTATCTATTTGATTTGGAGTATCCCAAAATATCCCCCAGCTGTTGGGAACCGTACAATCTCAGGTTGTAAAATCATTGCCATATGAAGGGAAGAAAAGTGCAAAGTATAGTACCTTTAATGCTGTGCTCAAGCGCAAAATAGCAATGCTGGAAGAAGCAAAGAAAGGCGAAGCAGGTTCAGATGGAAACAACTTGGAAACACATGATTAACCTACCTATGGAACCATAACTCTGTTAGTAGATGGCATAACTCAGGATAAGCAAGATGATTGTTTTATTCAAAAAAGCATTACTGACATGTTGTAACACATTAGCCGTATTTTAAGTGCATTATCAGTATGAGCACAGAAAGGTAATGAAATCAAAATATGTCTAGTTGATTCACATATGTCCACTACTGTTTCTTTGCTGGTTCTCGTGATGTTATTTATACTTCCTAGTCAGCAACACCCAGGTCTATAGTAATGCTATTTTTAAAATGATTGCGTTCTAGAAGAGAAAGCTAAAATGTCAGTGGAACTTGTTCAAATGCACCATATCTGGAATGAAAATAGTGAGAGATTGTCATATTCCTAGTTGTCAAATATGCAAGTACACATTCATTGGTCAAAAATTGGCATTGTTTTAGCATTTATAAA
The DNA here is from genome assembly GCA_964020975.1 of Hermodice carunculata. Classification (NCBI taxonomy): domain Eukaryota; kingdom Metazoa; phylum Annelida; class Polychaeta; order Eunicida; family Amphinomidae; genus Hermodice; species Hermodice carunculata. The sequence continues at coordinate 44,756,912 of OZ026623.1, read as the reverse complement.
CCCCCTTCCTACCAGAGGAGGGGCATATAGTAAATGCTTTTTGCATCCATCCATCCATCTGTTCGTTACGCCATGTCCAGGCTGTAACTCTATTGTTATTTGACCTAGTATCATGAAACTTTGCATGCACTTGTGTCTTAACCCGAGCTTCTGTCATGAAACATAAGTAGGTCCCTAAGTCAAATATCTGGGTCACAGTGACTTTCCCTACAAAATCTGTCCAGGCTGTAATTCTTTAAAATTGTTGACTCAGTTTCATCAAACCTTGTATGCACTTGTATCTTGACCCAATGGGGTGTCATGTAACAGAACAAGGTAATTCTTTCAAATATCTGGGTCACAGTGATGTGTCCATGTAAAATTTTTGTCTGAGCTACTTTTTTCTTGTCCTTTAACTTACTATTATGAAATCTGACACGTGTATCTAGACCCAAGGGTGTGCCCTGCAACAAAACTGGGTCAACTAGATTAAGCATCTGAGTCACGGTGATACATCAAATTATAGAGGGAGGGGGCAAACTTCCGGGTATCTATGATTCCCATTTTAATTTTACTATTTGGGACGCTTGATTCTACATCTAGCTAGGTTGAATATCTATAAAAGATTGAATGTTTATGAAACATTATATGTATTTTTATTTCAGAGGTTTCACATATTTTGATTAAATTTTATCAAGACATTAGATTATCTGAACATCATTGGAGGTGTAAATTATATCATTATGCAATTGAACTTAATAGTCGTGATAGTGTAGGACATCCCAGATGCAGAAATTGAACACCATCTAAAGACATGTGAAAGAACCTCCTCATCTCATCATCTTCAAACGTGATGAGGCAGTGACCTGGTGACGTCAACATTTGTGGTTGGAGATGGTGTGACCATTATTACAAAGAAACAAAGTATAATAGCAGCTACTATGATACTCATTGCTACGTACTGTCTATTTGATTGGGAGTATCCTAAACAATACTCCCAGCAGTTGGGAACCCTACAATCTGAGGTTGTTAAATCATTGCCATATGAAGGGAAGAAAAGTGCAATGTATAGCGATGTGCTCATGCACAAAGTAGCAGTGCTGGAACATAAATAACTCTGTCACTACTTGGCATAACTCAGGATAAGCAAAATGGTTGTTTTATTCAGAAAATCATTACCGATATGTGGTCACAAATTAGTCGTGTTTTCAAATGAATAGCCAGAAACAATAAGAGCGCAGAAAGGTAATGGTATCCTAATATCTCTACATGTAGTTGTTTCACATACCACTGCTATTTCATTCATTGGTCAAGCATTTACACTGTTGTAGCATATTTACGAGGTCAGCTGTGCATAAGACCGTCATAGTCCTCTTTTTTTTCCAGGATGTGCTTGACAATATTCATTTATTTATTCATTATTGTCTTTTGGGGTTTTATTTTTAGCTCAGCTGACTTGTCAGTCAGCTGAGCCTATTCTATGGTCATTCATTGTCAGATATTCACATTTTCGACTTCTCAAAAACCACTGGCCAGATCCACTTCAAACTTGGTGGGGATGTGCCTTGGGTGGGTCTCTACCAAGTTTGTTCAAATGGCCACCGTCCAGCGATTTTTGGACTTTTTGTGGTTTTTTTTTTTTTTTTTTTTTTTGGTTCATTTTGGCCAAAACGGCTTGACCAATTGCTGTGAAATTGCATATGGACACTTCTGGGGACCCCAAGACCTTACTTTGTTCAACATTTGGCGCTGCTATTTTTTTTATATTTTTTAATGATTTTTTTTTTTTTTTTTGCATTTTCGCTATTTTTGGTTTCCTATCCCAAACCATCTCTCAGATTATGCTCAAACTTAATGGAACTGTTCCTTGTGAAAGGGTAATACCAGACTGTTCACTAGGTAGCGTTGCTGTGGATCCCTGATTTTTAACAAATTTTTCAATTTGGGTACTTACCGGTCACTGCTCATATTCCTATTGATTACTATGTAAGTCAATGGGGATTGCCATTATAATTCACATTTTCAACCTCATATCCAAAACCGTTTGCCAGATTCACTTCAAACTTGATGGGGATGTGCCTTGGGTGGGTCTCTACCAAGTTGACTCAAATGGTCAAAGTCTGGTGATTTTTTTACGTTAAATGATTTTTTTTGAGAAAATCTTAAAAAATTTTCTTCTCTAAAACTGCAGGGCCAATTGCTTCGAAATTAGATATGGACACTTCTGGGGATCCCTAGACCTTAATTTGTTCAACAGGTGACACTGCAATTTTTTTTTCTTTTTCATGAATTTTTGTGTTTTTATTTACCACTTCTACTCCAAAGTATCGCTAAAATTATGCTGAAACTTGGGGGAAATGTTTCTCATGGAAGGGTAAAACAACGGTGTGCACCAAGTGATGTTGCTCAGAATTCCTGATTTTTGAGGAATTTTTCAATTAGGGTACTTGTCGGTTATGCATACATACCTATTGATTACTATGTAAGTCAATGGGGATTGCAATGCTAATTGACATTTTTTGCTTGTTCTCCAAAACTATCATCCAGATTCACTTCAAACATGGTATGAATATGCCTTGGGTGGATCTCTACCAAGTTTGTTCAATTGGTCAAAGTTCAGTGATTTGGGGATGTTTTGTGAATTTTTTGTACATTTTGGGGGAATATCTTTAAAAATCTGTATCTCTAAAAATACTCTACCAATCGCTTTGAAAGTGCATATGGACACTCCTTGGTATGAAGATGAGACATGGACAGTAGATAGTGACCTTGACCTCATTTCCAAGGTCACAGGGCAAGTTACATGAAATTCACTTCATATGATAACATGAGAACTATTTGAGCTAGGACATTCATACGTACATTCAGGCTGTTTTTAATGAGGGCCAACCTTTGACAGTATATGAGTGACCTTGACCCCATTCCCAAGGTCATGGGGCCACTTACTCGAATTTAATTGTTCACTTGATAACTTGAGAACTATATGAACTTAACCCGTGATGTTGCGCATGGTGGTTATTCTAAGGAAAGGCCAGACTTACACAATACATTGGTACCCTTGACCTCATTCCAAAGGTCACAGGGCCACTTGTGTGAATTTTACTGTTCACATGATAGGTTGAGAACTATTTGCACCATGACTTTGATCTTGTTAATGAAGTGTGGCTGAAGTCTTCTTACAGCGCATATTCGGTCATGATGCTCCAGCTGCCTGTCAGCTGAGCACAGGACCATCATGGTCCTCTTGTTTGTAGTTCTTGCCTTTGGTTGTAGAGTTCATATGATCACACATGTGCATCTGTCAAACAATTGCCTGTGAGGATAGTTTTCAAGTTACACTACACAACTGTCAGGTCTTGCCAAGCCAATAAAAATGTAAGTCAAGTCCATTATTGGTGGTGCTAAATGATACGTATACATTATACATGTAATAGGCCTATATTGGTCAAGCAGCAGATCTTTGCATGCAAAGAACCTTATTTACCAACAGCCTTTTTAGTTTTTCAAATTTTAATTTCAAATTATAAGTCTACAGCTTTCTTTATTAAACAAACAGACAGCATTGTTGTGAAGAATTTTTTTCTAGCCCTTGATTTCTTGTGCTTCTCCAGGAGGAAGTGAAATTAATCTAAAAAAATCTCTTCCATATTATATTGGATCAACATTGTCTTAATTTTGTTGCTATATCCTGCCATATATTGCATTTGCCATATTACACATTAAGAATAAAGACAAAAAAATGAATATTTAGTAATTTATGTAAAATTGGTTTTGGATTTGAAAAATTATGGTACTAAACATGTAGACTCAGAAAACACTAAAGTTGTAAGTGAGTTAACATATATTGAGTGTATATAAATCATGTATCCATGTGAAATGTGTAGTTACGACAACAGGGTCAAGCTTGACATAATCTGCTTGTACCTGTAAAAAACTATTAAATCTGTCTGATCAGAAACATAGGACATATTTTCACTTTGGACTATCCCAATTGTTAATATGTTTGATGAATTTCTTCAATGTGCTGCTACATGTTTTCTCAGAAGTGGGCTGGAAGCCCATCACATATTGTTGTGTTCATTAAAGGCATTTCTGTGTCAAGGCTATAACTCTTCTTCCTTTAAAAAAATGAATAAAACTTCATTTAATTTTGTATAATGACTTAAGTGTGTGTACTGTAATAAAACTAGATCAACAGATCAAGTACATCTGTGTCAGTAATATATTCAATGCAGAGATGTCTAGTCTGTAATGTGGCATCTCGTCTAGTTCAAATGTTTCCAATTTGAAAATGTTATTGCATTTAGGCCTAAATGTGTGCATGTATTTATAAGTTTTCTAAACATGTAATGATTTTCATCTGAATATATGTTGATGTTAAAAAGTGAAGCATTGCATTTAGATCTGAACATTGCATTCAGGTCTAAGCATGTCCATGTGTTTATAAAGTGTTACGAGGTTTAAACATGTCCAAGTGTTTATTTCATAAACATGTACGGGTGTTTAAGTGAATAAATGTTAATGTTTAAAAGTTAAACATGGTGTTCCTTCTTAAACATGTTGGTATTTAAAAAAACCTACGAGAAAGTGTTTAATTTAGTGTTTAGAGCCTAAACATTGTTTTACATAAGTTAAACACTATGTTCGTACTTAAACATGTCAGTATTTAAAATGCTCAAGAAAGTGTTTAACTTTGTGTTTAGAACCTAAACACTATGTTTTACACAAATTAAACATGATGTTATTGCTTAAACATGTCCAAGTGTTTATAAAGTGTTACAAGAAAGTGTTTAACTTCGTGTTTAGAGCTTAAACACTAGGTTTTACAATGTATGAAAGACTTGTTTGCCAATATTCCAAGGTAGATTTTGACAATTTTAGAGATAAACTGAACGCGGTAAATTGGGACACTTGTTTTGACAATTCTGAGGTCGATTCTGTCTGTCTTGCCTAGGCTACTAACTTCTTGGATGTAGCTCGACTTTGTATACCTAATAAGAATGTCCGGATTAGGCAAAACGACTCCCCCTGGTACACAGCAATCCTGCGATCGCAGAAGCGTAAAGTAAACAGAATTCACAAGAAGCGAAAGCATCCAACGAAAATTCTCATATTTGGAGGTATTTTCGTGTATTACGAAGTAGACACATTAGCGACCTAAGAAAGGCAGAACAGGAGTATCCTAATAAACAGCAGCATGATATTGTAAATAAGGGTCAGTTTAAAAGTAAAAGGTGGTGGAAAATGGTAAAATAGTTTATGTCCGGGAACTCAAATGGTTCGATACCTTCTATTACATCACATGATTCGGTGATATCTGGGAGTAAATCTAAATCTGATGCTTTCAATGAATATTTCCTTAAACAAAGTAATATTGTTACTTCGACATCCACTCTACCTAATGAAGTTCAACCTTCGCACAACCGTATGGAAAATATCCTTTTAGACGAAGAAAGCGTATGTGATAACTTGAACAGTTTGAACGTTGATAAAGCATCTGGTCCAGATGGTATCGGTCCCAGATTGTTAAAGGCGGCAGCACCGAGCATTGCTCCCTCTGTAAAAAAAAATTATTGAACTATTCTCTTCAGAAATGAAACTTCCCATCAGAATGGAAAAAGGCACATGTAACCCCTATTTTAAAAAGTGGTGCTCGGTAATTAAGTACCAATTACAGACCAATTTCTTTGTTAAGTTGTTTAGGTAGGGTCTTTCAGCGAGCAGTTTTGAAGCATGTTTTTAACTTTTTACGAGATCATTATGTACTAACAGTCTCAAAAACAGTCAGGTCTTTTGCCGTGATATGGCACAGTAAATCAGCTAGATTATTGTTATCATGATTTTCCGAAAGCTGTTGACCTTCAGAAAGAGCTTCAAGTAGTGTTTTGCGATGTCACCTGGGCGTTCGACATGGTGCATCATCCGGGTTTGATACTGGAATTAAAGAATGCAGGAATTCGAAGTTCCTTGCTGCTGTGGTTTGAAAATTATCTTAATGCGCGCTCACAAATGGTGGTCTTTCAAGGTCCGGCCTTGTATTGGGGGGGGGGGCATTACAGGCGTCCCACAAGGTTCCGTCTTTGGCCCCTTGCTGTGTCTAATCTATGTAAACGATATTGTTGAAATTGGGAAATTAGAAAAACGTCTTTTTGCTGATGACACGAATTTGTACATTACAGTTAATGATCCAACAGAAGCAGCTGAGATACTAAATGATGATCTTAATTCAATTACTCGATGGTCTTGTCTCTTTCAACCCGCAAAAAACCCAAAATACTGATAGTCAGCAATAAAAACTTCTCTAGACCATCCTTTTTTAAAATTTTACAACAACAACAACAACCTTGGAAATGTAAATTTGCATAAGTATTTAGGTCTTTGGTTTTCCGCAGATCTTTCCAGGTCAAACCACATACACCAAATTGTTGCAGAATCCAAGAAGTGGGTTGGTATACTAAAATGTTTCCAGTATCGGTCGAATAGACAATCCTTAGAATCCTTACCGTCTCCCTTTGTTCTTCCCAGCCTTGAGTATGCTAGTGTTGTCTGGGATGGATGCACACAAACTATAAAAGACAAACTTGAATCGGGTCAGCTGGCCGCAGCATGGGTTGTAACAGGAGCACTTGCTCAAACAAGTCTACAGAAAATTTATGTTCAGATTGGATGGGAGACTTTGGCTGAACGTAGGAGGAAACAGAAGTTCGTACTTATGTTTAAAACAATAAATGGACTTACCCCTGGTTATCTCAGTAAACTATTACCCGAAATACTTTCGACATGGCCAAACCAATTACACACTATTCATACACACCAAAATGTATCTTTTAATTCATTCTTTCCGCCAACTGTCAATGAGGAATCATCAACATTTAGAGGGCTTTAAAAACTTAACAAGAACAAACCAAAATGTAACGAGTTTTATAATTACGTCGATAGGAAATTTTCTGTTATCCATGCCCGGCTGAGAATGGGCTGCATCCAGCTTATTGATAATCTTTCTAGAATTTGCGTTGTTGAAACACCATCGTGCTGATGTGGTGCAGAATTAGAGAACATTCATCATTCTTTCTTTTTTTTTCTTCGAATGTAGTAGATATACGATATTGAGAAATGAATAACAGACCAAAATTATACCTTATTCGAGTTTTAACGCTCACACGTTACTATTTGGAACTAACGGAAAAAGAAATATCTGTCAGGCAATTTTTCAAGCAGTACATCATTATACTAAGAACTCAGGAAAGTATAAGATATGAATTTGGGACCCTAAATTTCGGCTATGACAGTAATTGTAATCTTACAACACATCACACATGCCCATCCCCCCTTCTGAAATTGTGCTCCCGTATGTTGCAGATCTGTGTATTAGTGTTTTGAAACGTCAATGTTGTATTGTCTTATACGTACAAGAGGCCCTAATATAGGCTAGAGAGCCTGTCGGCCAATTGTTTATTCAATAAAATATGTTGAAACCATGCGATTTCTTGTCATATTTTTATACAATGAGACATTTTCTTACATGCATGATAAGAATAACTTGAATATAATAATTTATGATAATTAACTGATGAATCTACCCCTTTTCAACGGGGACACGGTGAGCGGAGCAGCACTCACGGTGCGTCAAACTGGCATGAGGTATAAAAGCTTCATACCCAAAGAAGAATGAAACACAAACATAAAAAACGGGCCAAGAAGACAATTATATTTCATCGTCGGGTAACGTATTCTTTTAAAAGAGTATAAATTTAAAAATTTAGTTGTTCCAGATCGTAATTTTATAGGGTGCTATTGAATGAATCCTTTCATTTTAAACATTACAAATTTCATAGTCTTTTTTTTTCTAATGGCGAAAAATGTGATCTTTCGTGTCTTATCAGTTTCAATTTCAAATTATGAGTGTACAGTATATCCTTAAATATTTTCTTTATTGTACGATTTTGAAACATTTTTCTTTCTCGAAATCGTATTTAGATTTTGTATAAGTTTTCAATTATTTATAATCTGGTGTAGTACTGCTTATAATAAAACTTTTCCACTGAAAAAAAAAAAAAAAAAAAAAAAAACTCCTGTTAATCTTTATAAAATCACTGTCTCCTGTATTCCTGTCTTAATGAAGTGGTTTCCGATATATATGTCCGTATATCGCCCTCGGTCGTGCGGGTAGAAAACTTAATTGGCAATAGAAACACTTCGTTTGCATAATTTATTCGCTCAGAGCACGAAGGTAACAATAAATCAACTGCAAATGCAACCCCCGATATATATGTCCGTATATCGCGCTCGGTCGTGCGGGTAGAAAACTTAATTGGCAATAGAAACACTTCGTTTGCATAATTTATTCGCTCAGAGCACGAAGGTAACAATAAATCAACTGCAAATGCAACCCCCGATATATATGTCCGTATATCGCGCTCGGTAGTGCGGGTAGAAAACTTAATTGGCAATAGAAACACTTCGTTTGCATAATTCATTCGCTCAGAGCACGAAGGTAACAATAAATCAACTGCAAATGCAACCCCAGTATTTCAGTAAAGAGACTAATAATAATAATAATATTAATAATAATAATAATAATAATAATAATAATAATAATAATAATAAATATGTATATGTATAATATATATATATATATATATATATATATATATATATATATATATATATATATATATATATATATATATATAATGACGTCTTATCGATACATCTATATTCTAACTACATGTCAATGCAATCATACGGGAATCACACGGCACAAGCTACCTAATGAGGGCACGCTTATGTTTTGTAGCTAGACCGCTCTTCACACAATGTGTCAGAGGCTCCAAACTCATCAGGTAGTAGGTCCAGTTGGAGCTTTTGCTGCGTTATTATGCCTGTATGCCAACACAAATGTTCTGTTTCCTAAAAATTCTTTCTTTCTTTCCGCCGCTTACGTCTTGCCTGCAGCTTTTCTCGGAGACAGCTATTGCCCAAAATTTGAGCTGTTGCACAGCCATAGCCCTATTATTGAAATCCTTTCTCTGATTTAGAATAAGTTGGTGTTTAAAATTATGCAAATTAGAGGCAATTGAAATTTTAATAAAATGTTCCATATCTTCAAAACTATACTAGATAGAGGTGTCATTTCCAGTTCAATATATGGGCTACGTCATGGGCAACTCGCATGAAGCTTGCAAACGAAAGTTGAGGAATTTCAATTTAACCTAAATTCACTGAATACCTTGCAGACTTCTCACAATACACAGGCAACATGCATCCCCATCCCCATCCCCACCCCATGTACAAGCTGGTTACTGTTATCTACCTCCTAGCTGTTATGCAACCATTTTGCACGCATAATATTTAGCTTCCACAGTCAGAACCCATCACCTAGGCAACTTGTCCATAATACAATAATATTGACAATTTGCTTTAAAAGCTCTAGGTCTTGCAGCAAATGAGATATTACAGGGCTGCATGAACAGCCTGTGCTAAGCTGACCTAAGCTTGTTCCACAAAATCAATGTTGCAGCTGAGTAGACCTGTGCTAAGCTTTAGCTGAGTGCATATGACAGTTAGAAGGATTTCTACGATGGACGACTGAGCCCCCTTAAAGCTCAGCCTGACTAGCAAGTCAGCTGAGCTAAAAATTGCAGTTCCACCTGGTGAACAAATTACGAACTAGGAGTCACGTGGAATGTTCCTGTGTGACCACAAAGTAGCTGGATGAGCGGTTTGAGAGAAGATTTTTTAAGATTTGCCCCCCCCCCAAAAAAAAACAAACAAACAAACAAAACAAAAATTCACTGAAGCGGGACCATTTGAACGAACTTGGTAGAGACCCACCCATGCCACCATGTTTGAAGTCAATCTGGACGACGGTTTCAGAGAAGTCGAAAATGTGAATTAAAATTAGAAAGCCCATTACAAAGTAATCAATAAGAAAGGTAAATTTAGCGATAAGAACCTAAATTGTAACAATCTTTAAAAATAGGAAATCAATGGCAGTACCACCTAGTAAATATATTATTTGACTCTTTCACAAGAAACATATATCCACCAATGTTCAGCTTATACGAGTGACGGTTGTGGAGAAGAAGTCAAAAATAGCGAAAACACACAAAAAATCATTAAAAATATAATTAAAAGACGCAGCGCCACCTGGTGAACAAATTAAGAATTAGGAATCCCTGGGTGTGTTCCTGTCCTGTGTGATTTCAAAGCAATTCAGTGAGTAGTTTCGGAGAAAAGGGTTTTTTAAAGATTTGCCCAAGAAATGAACAAACAGAAAAAAAAAAATAAAAAATCTAAAATCACCGGAGGGTAGCCATTTGAAAATACTTGGTAGCGACCTACCCAAGGTACATTACCACTAAGTTTGAAGGAAGTCGAAAATGTGATTGAAGATTAGAATGCCCTTTGACTCAAATAGTAATCAATAGGAAAGGTGCATTTAGCGATAAGTACCCGAATAGAAACAAGTCTCCTTTCAAAAAAAAAAAAAAAAAAAAAAAAAAAGCCCCAAGGTGAAGACGAATTTCCAAGTTCATGGGACTTCCATTTGTTCAACTATGAAACCCTTAACCGCAAACGGGAATGCTCTGTGAACAGAACGGATTTCGGGCATTCCGGGCGTGTTATGTGTACTATTGGATATGCTTTGCAGGCGTGGCGGATCTCGTACAGTGAAGCTCACCTTGTGAATGCATGCGTACGTAAATAGGAAAAGATAAGCACATATATTCAAATGACACTGATGTAAAAGTCTTATTGAACCCCAAATTTGGGTAAAATTGATGGTATTGTCAAATAGGATGCTGTAAAAAGGATTTCTGGCTGTATGTGCAAGTGCAGATGTAGTATTGCCACCCGTGGCCGAACTAACTTCACTTCATCCAATATTGGCCGCCCATAGCGGCCAACAAAAATCGTTAAAAAATCAGGAATCAATAGCAGCGCCGCCTAGCGACCCACCTTGTTTGACCCTTCCACAAGGAACATACCCGCTAAGTTTCAGCTTAATCTGAATGACAGTTTTATAGATGAAGTCGAGCATAGGGAAAACACAAAAATGATAGAAAATAGGGATAGTGCAGCGCCACCTTGTGAACAATTAACAACTAGGAGTCCCAGGGAGTGATCCTGTGTGATATCAATGCAATTGCGTGAGCGGTTTTGGAGAATAAGGTTTCTTAAGATTTGCCACCAAAAAAATTAAAAAAAATACAGAAATCACTGGATCGTGACCATTTGTACAAAAAGGGTAGAGACTTATTGAAGGAACATTACCACCAAGTTTGAAGTAAATCTGGCTGACGGTTGTGGAGAAGTTGAAAATGTAATTGCAAATGGTCGACGGACGACTCAGCCTCTAAAAGCTTAGCCTGACTAGCAAGTCAGTTGAGCTAGAAACTCCCAACAGCTGTGTAATAACTTATGCTCTCAACAAATCTCTTACTGTTCATGTCGAACAGATCTCTAAGGCCCAAAAAACTGGGCAGCTCAATCACAATGCTATACAGTCCATGAGGCTTCAGAGGCCTGACCAACTAGAGCTTTGTAGCAAAATTTTGCTACAAAGCTCTTCAAAATTGCTAAGATTTTCTTAAAAATACGTGTTCCTTATGTAGAGAAGTATACAAATTGTACAAGGAAAGCCTAAATTTTGCTACAAAGATATACAGTTGAACAGCACTGCTTCATAAGAAGAAGCAGTGTGCCCAAGGCTATCTCAGCCAGGCCTTGATCCCGAGAGACCGCTACATCTCTGGGTGGAAACTTGTAACATGGTATCCCCCATCATAAATAGCCTGGGAGTGTGAGAGCTGGTTTGACCACTGAAAGCTTAATAACAAGCTTCCAGTCTACAATAATTGTTTCATGTTTTGACAACATTATGGATTTCATTTCACAGAACTGGAGTGGGGAACAACAGGAAGCAAGTAGAGTATAAACAAAGCCAATGTCTGCTGATGCCGCATGTGGTCTGGCCATCTGATGCAGTCAGAGCTCTGGCCATAATTGAATTATTTTTATTTCAATAATTCGGGAAGTGTGAGGCCAATTCTGCTGTACATTACCAATGTAGCTCATAAATGACACAGGAACAAACTTTCACGTCTGTAGTCTCGTCAGTGGATTTATCTGATGGTAAAAATATCAGTAAAACTTCAAATGTTGATTCAGAATTTGAGTTTGACTGAGAGTTCAGACGTAAAACGGCTTCACAGCTGCGACCTATTTGTCCTGTAAATGCAGTCCTAGTATCTCGTGAGATCAAATCCGTTTTAAGAAACATCTCATAAAGTGTATTATGGTCAGCTAAATAAAACCAAAATAGTTAATACATATACGTGCATATTCTTTTCGGGTAACAGGACACATAAAAATATGGTGCTTGATTTTCTTTCGTATATCATAAAATTTGTGAAAACCAGTTATTTTGGTTGCTCCGTTCGCTTCATAAAAACGTATTACCCATTCATTAATACAGTGAAGAATGGTGTCCATTCAAAAGCCACTTCTTAGTAGTCTTGATGAAGCCTACATAAAGAGCGTTTCAATTTTTTTTACCGTTACCACATGTGTACAATGCAGGGTGCATTTGTCCGTTCTTTTCATGGACATAAGAGGCTGCTTTATCGCCAGGTGGCCCTTGTAGTTTTGTCTTTTTTTGTGCTAGGGAATATGATGCTGGACCATGCTGTAACTAAATTTTCAGAGGTCAGTAGGTCAGCTCACCATGGTGATAAGAACCAATCTTAAGCTAAATCTTAAGGAATTATTTTCAACTCCCAGGGTAAATTGTTCCAGGACATATGATTTAAAGTTAAAGACGAAATCCTTGTAAGTACCAGCTCCCTGGAATATATTGGAATTTTGAAGTCTCGTGTTTTTTCCCTCCTTGGAGAAAAAAAGTCAGAGGACAACGCAAGAAGTCGTGTTATTTATTGAAAAATGCTCTGATTGCCAATAAAGATAACATGATACCTCCTAAAGTTGCAATGGATTTATTTGGTATCTATATGAAACCCATCCATACTTTCGGTTCTGGAATTAGGTCCGTTGCCGCTCATAGAACAGTTACAGATCCTCAAACACAGGATGTATTAAACCTTAACAACATTGATAAAGTACATACGGATTTTTGCAATTTTGTCCTTAATATTTCGGGTAAATGTGACAATTTGGCTTCTCTTGCGAAACTAGGGAGATATCCACTGTCTGTTCAAATTAAAATGAAAATTATTAAATAATCGCATGGGATTATGAAACTTCCAGAAAAACGTTTACCACGTGTTTTCCTTCAAGAGATTAATCGACTTAAGCGAACAAGTTAAGGTTGTTTGGATTGTGGTGGTAATGAAAATACTGGAAAATAAGGCTTTCATAGTACAATCTGATTGGTCTGCAACATTTGCATCGAAGTCTCCTTACAAATAACGGTATTCTTGAATAAAGGTTGGTGAGTCGAGGAACATAGATTCTAAATTGTATAAAATCCTGAGAAAGGATTGGTGTCATCCAAACTTCAGTTTATAAGTTTGTGGCATGGACACCTACAAGGAAACAAACTTGTAGCACTTTAATTCATGGAAATTAGGCTAATATACAAAATTTAGATGATGTTGAACGATGGCAAAGTGTAGCATTCATGAAATGGTGCCCTTGCCTGCCTGGGGCAGGAAGAACTGTAAACTTGAGGAATGGACTCTCAACCCGAAGCGAAGCTGAAGGTTGACAGTCCATCCTCAGGTTTACAGTTCTTCCTGCCACCACAAAGGCAATGACACCATTTCCTTTATTACACCAAAGAACAATTAAAGAACAAATACCACGTCACTTTCATTCCATTTTAATAAATCAACAATCATTTACATGAAATATATTAGTCCTATTTGGTCAAGGCAGGGTCAAATATGCAGTGCACCTGGTGACATAAATTGGCAGCGGCAGCAGTAATTTTCTTGTGGTTAACAGTCAAAACTGTTACACGCCCACTTAGCCTATCAGAACACTAGATTAATGTCTCAGGTGTTGTTGTATGTGTGTCTGTTGGCACAAGAATATTTACCTTGACTGGAGTAGCAGCTAAGGCGCTGATCACCCAGGTGTGCAAGAGAACTATAGTGAACATGTCTGGTCAGTTCTCTATGTCCCTCTTGCAGGGAAACCTCCGGCCTGTTGCCCAGGATGACACTCAGCTCCCAGTGTCACTTCCGGTCATCTGCTTGGCCCATACAACACTCCCCCCCCCCCCTCATGAAAGACAAACCCTTTATGCAATTTTGTTACTATTAACTTCCAAAAAATATCAAAAACTAAATTTCAATAGAGTAAAACCACCAAACCACCACCACAGGACTCATGCTCTTACAGAGTCACCCACTTACTTCTACAGCCACCATAATCCCATGCTCTATCTCCCCATGCTGTGATGCATTTCCTGAGAAAGAAGAACAAAAACATGTATCATTAATTTGCCAGTTCTTCCAGAGTTACATGTGATCATCAAAAATCACCAGGTAACAATATCACCATTGAATACAAGTACATACATTTACAAAAATATAGAAAGTATCAAGCCCACATCTTTTGAAAAATATAAATGGTCAATCCCATGCAGATCCATACATGCTATTGATATCACATTGAGTGGTTAGAGGGGGGTCTGGCCCATCAACGTATCAGATATATACAGAATGTCCACATTATATCATCCCACCCAATTTTCATCATTACTTAACCAGCTAGCCAGATATCAACCCGACCAGTTGGCCTGCTCTCAATAGTACCCCCCCAGGCAACCTATATATATATATATATATGTGTGTGTGTGTGTGTGTGTGTGTGTGTGTGTGTGTGTGTGTGTGTGTGTGTGTGTGTGTACAAGAATTTTCCCCATCAGAGCTTGTAGTGACATCCTCCTATATGTTGTAGGTAGAAACATTTGGCCTCTGAATGAGTGGCCTCGCATACTCTGGACAAGGGCACCATTTTTGCCTTGGCGATTACTCTGGCTCCCTCCAAAATCATGCCTGGGCTAGAGTATCTTGCCCTGGACTTCATGCTTGGCAGGACCAAGTATGGCAAATCTGTCTCAACCACCAGTTTCTGAAGAGGTATCTGCCTTAATGCCATTGCTCTATCATCCCCACATTTACGGCTGTAATGCCAAACACACAGGTGGGGAAAGCTTCCATCCAGGCACCAACTTCTCTTGTTGTTCCAGAAAACAATGAACATGTAATGGATGCTCTAGTGGTAGTGTCCTTTTGAGGAGCTCCATGGCGATGGTTGTACACTCCCCACTGATACCTCCTCTAAATGCAGCACCACTGGCAACCTGTGTCTTACAGCCAAGGGCAGGAGTAACTGAACAGTGTGCTCCTGATACTCCTTCTGTTGATCCCGGTGTCAGAACTACTGAAGTCCAGGCCTATCTTGCCCAATCCCACAACACGAGACCACTGTAGCAAACCCTCCAGTTCTCTCACTTGTATCTGGCCAGGAGGACCTGTCACAAACCGGGGATGCATACCGATATAGAAATACACTCGCTCATTCCTGGCCAACTTCTCCATTCCCCTCACAGTCTTCCACCTATTATTGGAACACTGATTGGAGATAATTAACTCCAACTGGAAGGTTTCTTGGCGACTGGGCTGCTCCGACAGGACAGACAAATGGTCCGAACTGTTGGAGCGGTCCAGCAACTCACCCAGATGGCAATGGGCATCTGCCGCAGCATACTTTTTCTTACCCTTACAGATAGAAGGGGTCCTTCCAGAAGATTTACGCATCGCCAGGCTGGGAGACACTTCCTCCATTTTCTGCAGAACCTCTCTCCGTTCCTCTGGCAGGGTCCCAAGGATGGCAGACAGGACTCTCCAGTGTAGCAAGGCAGCAATGCTGTTGGGTGGACATACACTAAACTCCATAGGGAACAGGGTCCAGTCCTCACAGCAAACTCCTTCAACAAGGAGATATCCACCTCTGTGGTGCTGGAATTCTCCCCATACAATTTCATTGACTGCACATGTGGACAGAGTTGCCTCAGCTCAGACAGCCCCACCTCCTCGGTCAAGGCTCTCAAGAACCCAGCAACCAGAATAGCCCAGTTGTCCAGATATTCGTCCCTCAATGGTGATGTTGCCTTCCTTGTGTCTCTGGAAATGTTGGCCCATCCTCGCCACTGTGGTCCCCTGGAATCCACAGGTCCAATGTGCACTGTGGGGATATAGGTACCAATGGAGATGTGAGCCGAAAACATGTCTCTTGACATGTACGAACTGAGACGAACACAATGGGCATGAGTGATCCCAACTTCCCTTCTTGGATTTTGTGCCCACCACAATTTGAAGATTTAGCCCAATAGCCTCCACTTTCCTCTCTGTTCGGCCTTTGGGTGGTTGGAACAGAGCAGGGTGAGGGTCTACCATCCCATCCACCTCTGGACCCTGTGATGGCACCACTGCATGGAATTCGGATGACGGAGAAGTTTCCTCATTCTTATCGTGGTCTTCTGGTAGTTCATCCAACATGATCCAATCCTCATCCTCTGGCGATGGACTTGACATCTACCCAAAATTAAAGGGATGTTTTTACCACTTAAAGCAGGATAGTACTCTTGCCCTGACTATTCTTATGGCTATTATTACCTACCCCCCACACGTGGAGCACTCCTTAAAAAGAACAACAATTCATATATACATGTTTCTTCAATATTAAAAAATGTCATATGTACAAAAAAAAAACCACAAACTCCCAGAGGTGAGCTGGGGGGACAACTCTCCATCCAGTCCTTGTTCTAATGGGAGGGGGTGACAGTGGGGTCACTGTGGCTAAAGAAAGTGGTGGTTCATGTCCATCATCAGCTCTCCTGAGAGGGGGTGACAGTGGGGTCATGAACACTGGGGTACTAGTCAAGCAGTCATCAATACTGTCACTTGGCCCCGCAGCATCCACATCCCCCTGAGTGGTGAGGGTGGGGTCTTCTGGCCCTTTGTGGCCAAAAAGATCACTGAGAATATTCTCCAAAGAACCATCCTCCTCCTCCTCCTGATCATAGGGTATTGTGTCATCCAAATCCAACTGCTTGTGCCTCATCCACATCTGGATAAAGCGATCCATGCCGGGCGTTAGACCATTGTGGTGAGCTACCCACTCCTTCCTACGACCCTTAATCTTGAACAAGACTGGGGACAACACCTTCACTCCTATGTATGGACCACTCCACACCTACTTCAGTTTTCATGATTGCCCTGGCTTGCAGGCAGACTCCAGCCTGTACATGAGCTCACCCACCTCATAGGAGTGACAGCAAAATTGAGGTCATATGTTTCTGTTGCCTTCTTCGTGACACCTTCAGATGATCACGAGCTACCTGGTGTGTTTTATCTAGGATCTGCCTAAGCTCTTGGGCGTATGCTGGTGGATCCTGCTCTGGCTGATCCCCTGTTAATCTAAAGACAAGATCCTTGGGGTTGAAGACTTTCCTCTCAAGCATCATCAATGGCCGAAAAACTGGTGGTCCTGTTTGGCATTGCACGGATTGCAGTGGCTAGCTGGGGCAAATGCTTGTTCCAATTCCTCTGGGACCACTCGACACAACACCTGATCATCTGTAACAGCAGACGTTTATACCCCTCTACTTGTCCATTGCTGCAGAGGCGATAGGGTGTGGTGCGTGTCTTAGTGATCTCTAAAAGATCGCATATGGCCCATACTAATTTCCTGTCTACATTTCTCCCCTGATAGCTATGGAGATAGAGAGGGCACCCAAATGTGGCAATGAATTCGTTCACAAGTTTTTCCACAATGGATTCTGCTGTTTGATTTTGGAGCGCATAGCTCTCCATCCATTTGGTGAACTGATGGACCATGATTAGGGCGTATAAGTTCCATGACGCACTAGGGGTAAAGGGACCCAAGATGTCTATGTGGATCCTCTCCATTGGAGCCCCTGCATGGCATCTGCCAATTGGGCTCTTGGCCATGCCTTTGGCTTCTTGTTCATGCTGCAGGTAACACGACTCCACATACAGCTTACAGTCAAGGCCCATTTGATGCCAAAAGAAACTTTTCTTGAGAATCTCAAGGGGTTTTGGTTTGTCCAGCTAACTGAACATCATGGCACTGCCTAAAAACCTCATCCCTCAGAGCTTTTGGCACTACTAGACACCTCCCATGGACAACGACCTCCAATCTACAGAAAAGGACTCCATCCTCACGGGAAAGTTGTGATCTACACATCCAATAGTGCTTGGTAGCTGGACTCTTTAACTGGAGCTCATCACTTGCAGGATCTGTGTTTGTCTCCAACCATGATACTATGACAGCAATGTCAGCATCCTTCATCTGACGTTCAAGCAGTGTCTGAGCAGAATAGCCCTCAAACCAGGTACCACTGCCATTTTGGGCTTCAAGACTTGAAGCATCTAGGTTGACCTGCCTTATGGCCAATGGTACTATATTGTCAACCTCAGTCTCAAACTGCCTCCATTGGGTGTAAGCTTGGGTGCAATACTTGCAGCCACCACATGGAAGCTGTTGCAATTCAACTCCAGCTCTATAGCAGTCACAGAACTCTTCGTCATCTGGTATGCGAGACAGGCCGTCTGCATTTTGGTGTTTATCACCCGACCTGTGCATAATGACCATGTCGTATTGGCTGATTTCCTCGAGCCACCTGGCTAATTGCCCCTCTATGTATTTGAACCTCATCAGCCAGGTGAGGCTGCTTTGGCCAGTCCTTACCACAAATCTGCGACCCAAGAGATAATAGCGATACTGCCATGTAAACCTTACTATCGCTAGTAGTTCTTTCCTGGTAGTGCAGTACTTTCACTGTGTAGATGTTAAGGAGAGGCTGCCATAGGAGATGACCCTATACTTCCCATCCTGTATCTGGGACAATTCTGCCCCTATGGCTGTACCTGAAGCATTGCAGTCAAGCACAAATGTCCCCTTGTTGCACGGGAATCCCAACACTGGTGCATTGATGAGAATGGTTTGAGGTTTCTCAAAAGCCACATGTGATCTGCATCCCAGTGAAACTTATTCTTGGGGCCCATGAGAGCATATAAAGGGCTTGCAATTTCTGCAAAATCTGGCATGTGTTCCCTATGGTAATCGACGAACCCAAGATATGTTTCCACATCCTTGGTGTTCTTGGGTTCTGGCCACTTTTAACTGCAGCAATCTTATCGGGGTCAACCTTTATGCCCTCCAGGGATACCACCCTACCTGGGAACTTCACTTCAGTCTGAAACAACACACATTTCTGTGGTTTTAATTAATTTGTTGTCCGAATCTTCCAAGAACTTCCTCCAAGTTTTGTAAATGGCTGGAAACATCTTTCCCAAGCACCAAGGCATCATCGAGAAATGCTAGTACCACAGACCATGTCAGTCCCCTTAACACCAGGTTCTTTGCTCACATGAAGGTCGCAGGAGCACTACACAAACCGAACAGCATGCAAACATATTCAAACAGTCCATACAGGGTGATGAATACTGTCTTGTGAGAATCGCTGGGCTTGATGAGAATTTGCCAGTACCAACTGGCCATATCAAGGAAAGAAAAGAAGCGATTCCCTCCCCCCCCCCCCCCCCCGTGTACAGACATCCCCCTATAAGAAGTAAGGGGTAGTAGCCTTTCACTGTGACCTTGTTCAGTGCCTGATAATCCAGGCATCACTGCACCCCACCATCTCTCTTCCATACTAACACAGATGCCGCTGCCCATTCAGATGAAGATGGCTGAATCACACCGGCGTCCAACATTTGTTTAAGATGTTTGGCTTCTTCATCTGCCAATCCCAAGAGAACTTGCCTTATTTGCTGATTAATGGGCCTAGCATCTTGTGTATCAATTTTGTGCATCACAGCTGCAAAGCACCCCAGGTCCAGTTCATGCTTTGAAAAGGCATCAGCATAGTCACTTTGTCACTGAGCCAATTGTTGAGATTTGATTGGTGTCAGATTGTCACATGAACGTTCCCACAGAGACTTCAAATGCTCTGGCACTTCAACATTACCCTTATATGGTAATTTTCAGGGGAATTGGTGTCTGTCAACTTTGACGAACGTCCTCCCTCTGATGATTTGGACCAAAGGATCAGAATCCATCAACCTGATGAATCACTCACTTCTACATCCTTCACGTCTCAATTTCAATTTTTTGTCTGCAATAGCAGAATGATCAATGCTCATCAACGATGATGAACCTGTCACCTCTGGACCTGACAGGACCTCTTAAGCCTACATGGCACTGCCCACCAGCTGACCAGGCTTAAAGGTTATGAAACGATCCGACATATTGAGGAAATCTCAGGGAAAGTTATTTTTACCAGACCCCAGGACTGTAGGGCAAACTAACTCATCCCCCATGCTTATGGGAGTTACTACATAGTCCTCCTCTGTTGCATGTTCAATATGGACCCTACCGTGCACCCTTGTGTTCGGGGGTATCACTACTCTCTGTTGTAAGGTTACCTAACACACTGTATGTGACCTATTGCCTTCCCAGCATAACTCTGCTGGGACCACAACTCCCCCAACAACCACTATGTTGAGTCTTAGGTCAATGGTGCACTCATGGGCTAACAAAAAATCTAACCCGAGTACAATAAAATCTCCACTACCGAACACCTCTGACTAGTGAACACCTCTCGCTTCTGAACACTTTTTTTTCAGTCCCAAATGTTTACATGTTATTTAATAGGCACCTAGGTGTTCTTGGATGTTCATAACCTCTCACTACCAAACACCTCTCACTTCTGAACACCAAACACTTTTTTTTTCGTCCCAAAGCCACAAATGCACCTCCTACTAATGAACATGTGCTTTCATCTGTGAGCCGTAACCAGGCCCAAGGTCAGTTGCTGGTTATAAAACCTGGCACATTTCATGCTTGTAAATCAGCCTGCTGGGCCAACACAGGAAGGCTGATAAGGCTCTACTTCCCACCCTGTCTCTGTGGTTAACAGATTACACCTTGGTTGGTACAATCAAGGAGGCTAGATAGAGATCTATATCTATCCTCCTTGGTACAATTTATCAAAACCATGGTCTAATCTTCTGCCTGGCTTAGCTTAGAACTGACTTTGGTTGGTATCTCTGCTGACCAATCAGCCATCAAAACCAACAGCCCATTGAGTAAGCTAAGCAGGCAATTGAGAACCCTGAATGCTGGAATTGTCTCCAAATAAAGTGGAAACTGTATTGTTTTCATAGCATTTTGGTGTGATATTCCCCCTTAATTGTTCTTGAGTGTATGTGGTCTTACCTACAGTTAAGCATTGTCTTGATAAGTTGATATGATTATATGAGTGAAACTGGTTGTGACTGAAACAATTTGATGTTTTGATAGCAAGAAGTGGGACAGTACAGGTGCAGCTTTAACTTAGGAACACCAGCTTGCAGAGACTCACACACAAAGTTAATCTTTTAAAACATTACAGTTTGCTGTGGATATTGTTAAGTTTTTGACATATTCCTTGAGAAGCTATGTATGGAGGAATAAACTCTATTATTCATTAGAGCCTGACCGAGCATGCATTTTGAAACCGAACTGGGTAATCGGTACTCGGTACACATTACCGATACCGAACCGGGCACCGTTCGGGTTCGATATATGCAATTCAAACATGAAAACGTTTGACAGGGGTTAATAGCTGTTACCCTTATGGACAGGGGTATTACTATTGTTATGTAATTAAGGCAATTAATGCAACCCATATGACACACGCAATTGCAAAGTATCGTTTGTTGCATTGTATACAAGTACGAAAAGTAACCTCAGTGACATTTTTATTTAACTTCATTGCTAACATTGACAGTGATAACCAAACCCGAACGTTTAGTGGTTGTAAAAGCTGAACCCGAGGCGGGCTTCAATCCTGAAACCCGGTAAGCTCGGGTTTGGTTGTTCGGGTTCGGTCAGGCTCTATTATTCATCCATGGTATGACTGAATTTGTGTTATAACCACACATCATGTGCATGTAGCGTCATTTGTGTGAAGAATGAATGGATAGTCTTGCTGACATAGCTATACACACATATAATACATCATGTTTATAACCAAGCAGCCAAACCCCCCAAACTCCGACTGCTGAACACCTCTCACTACCGAACACTTTCAATCAGTCCCCTGGGTGTAGTGGTTTTAATTGCATAATCCAATCCGTAATGGGGCAACATACACATTCCCCAATAAAGCGTTTTCTGCCACTGTAATTCTAACTTTCTCTACAAGAAGTGCTGACATGCAGCCTTCTTTTGCTGCCCCCTTCAATGTGACTTCCTCTGCCTGTGCTAAATTGCTTGTCAAATTCTGTACTTACCATAGTCACCTGTGCAGCAGTATCTACCACTGCTTTGCATCCCACAAAGTTAACGCCCAGTGGAATAATGATGTTGTACCCCACCCTTTCCCAGAAAGTGACCTCCCTTAATACCCAATACTTTTTCAGTTCCCCCCTTTTAACTATCTGTTGGCCAACCAAATTGTTGGGGGTTGTTGAGCGGCCCCCTCCTACAACCCATGGTTGTTTAAACCCTTCTCAGGGGAAACTTCTCATCGGCTCCCTGGTGACACTGATCTATTTGGGCAATCCTGGAAAAATGTATGAGGCTTCCACACTAAAAACAAGGTCCCATTTCCCTGGGAGGAGTACCTGCTCTATTTGGGCTATTTGTCCCCTGTCCCTGTTGTGTGGCCCTATTACCTGGGACTGGACTCCTACCTGAACTACCCTTTAGCGCTACTGTGTCTCCTTCCTTGCCCCACTATCAATTTTGTCCAAGAAGGTCTTGAACTGTGTTGCCGTACCTTTCATGGCCTCTTCGATGCCGGTATTCATTGCCTTGGCCACTGTCTCCTCTAAAATTTGTTCCTTGTTGCCTTGCTTTGCAGCCATTCCCTTAGAGGGACCATCCTCATAATCTTCGCTGAATGAGACCGCCCGTACTATTTTGTAAGGCGTTCCAAACCTTATATCAAAACTCTGCTCATGAATTTTCATGAGGTGTAGCGCTGTCTCCAAATCCTGTGGCTCTTTATTTAAAACCTGAAGAGCAGCCTGTTGGTGACTACATCCCCGTAAAAAGGCTTCCATAGCCATAGTTTGAAGAATTTCGATTCCCTTACCTTATGCCTCTGGGTAAGTGTCCCTTGTCAATTTTTGAGCCCGCTCTGCAAATTCTTCCAAGGTTTCATCTGTACCTTGCTTCAAAGTAGACAGCTGTCTATGCACCCTTGCAGAGGGATCTTTACGGGCAAACCTATGGTCCAGTTTCCGTACCAGGCATTTGAAACCATCACATATTGCCCTGTCCAAGCTCCCATAGAAATTCAGGGCCTTTCCTTGTAGAATGTCCACTAACCTGTCCAGTCTGCCATCTGGTGTCCATCCATACCTCCCAGCCATCCTATTAAACTGTAGGATATAGGACCGCCAGTCTTGTTTCCCATCGTATGTAGCCATCCTAGGGGCTGGTGGTTCCCTGGTTCCCATTACCCTCCTACCTGCACCTCTATGTGGGGCGGGATATCCCAGGGGTGTTTATAATTCTTCAGGAACAGGAGATACAGGTTGGATCTCGACTCCCATGCCGGGGATTGGCCCTCAATGTGGCCCAGGAGAGACCTGAGGGATCTGGACCCCTATCCCTGGCATTGGCAACAGCTGGAATCCTGGTGATTTTGTCACAGTTTGGTATGCTGGGGGTCCTTGGTATTGTTGCCATCCTGACGTACCAAGTGAGACCTGTGGGAGCTACTGCGGAGGTACATATGATGGCATGGCCACTAAAAAAAAATGGCAACCGACCCTTTGTCCTAGAAACTGGCGGCGGCAGGGATGCCTTCCTTCCTTGTCTGGATGTTGTTCCAGACTCGGGGGGGGGGGGGGGGGGGCAGGGGGGAGGGTGATACACATCTTGTAGCGCCACTCCCAACATTGTACTCAACACTGCATGTATGAAGTCAGTGGGGGACCCTGTGATCTTGTGGACATAATTGGCCCCCTGGCCGTCATTGTTGTGGAGGAGCATGCCACTGGTGGGACTCCTGTGGAAGTCCGTGTTGTGGTTGACTGTGTCCCTTGGGGCATGCTCAATGAAGCCATACCTGGGGACGATGCCAACCCATTTATTTGGCTTTGCAAGCCTAGTTTGTGACCATTGTGTCCACCTTCTGTGTCAAACCCGACAATGCCTGCTCCACTACTTGCATCATTCCTGACAACAGCTGATCTCGATCTGCCTGGCTAAACCTCTCATGAGGCTCATCAAAGGTAACCAGCCCATTTTGCATAATCTTTTCCCATGCTTCCTCAGTCAAAACATTGGCCCATTAACAGCTGGTCTACTGTCAATAAATGGACATGCTCATTAAAATCATTGCGCAAGCTCAGAATTGCCTTTACCTTGTTCACCCCTGTGCCTGGTAAGGTGGCCAAAGCCTTGCAAGTGGGATTGTGCACATTGATGGGTGCCATGATTGTACTTCTAGTGAAATTGTGTGGGCAGTTATGTCGAAATTTGGATATGTGACTTCAAAGGACCTGTTAATTACCCAAAATAATTCCTGCTCCAGCAATGTATAAATATAAACAATGTTCCAAAGTCAGGGAAAAATATACAACCATATACCAATTACTTGCCAAAATATTTACGACCAGAACCAACAAAATTGGTTCACCGGACTGATGGTATTTAGTACAAAGTTCCCCTGATGTATGACATTAAATTAGGATGATAACACATAGTCGCACTATTTTCTCCAAATATGTTATATTTACACAACTGGAACATGTAGTCCCCGATGGTAACACTTGAATGTGCTATAGATTGCTGTTTCTTTGTGCGTTTAAATTTCACTGTTATGTGCCACCAGCGAAATAAGTGAAAATAAGAATACAGCAGAATTAAAGTAATTACAGTACCAGGGTTAAGGTATGCAAGGTAATGTGAAACTATGTATTCTTTTTGTAATGCAGTATGTAATTGTGAAAGCTCAAGAATGTATCAATAAACACAGGGCATGTGATGAGCCAGCCCAGTAAATGAACACAGGAGGGTATGCATGTAGGGGATGGGGAGTTGAACATGGGCCAGTATCAATTAGACAGTGTCATTACCATATCCAAACCATAGTCCGTATGAAACAAATCCAAGTCAGTTCCGACCAAAGACAATTTTCCTTGGTATGTATAGCTGAATCACATAAATTTATAGTTCGTCTTTACCCAAAAGAGTCCAAAACGTTTGTGCAAAGGTCCATAGGTTCAAAAAAGGCTTGTCTAGTTTTAACATGACAGAATGCAAAAAGTTTTGTTTAAAATTATAGGCCTATTTCAGTAAATTGGCTTGAACTGGTGCATCATTCCTGTGCATATAGGACTGTACAATTCATGAAAAGGGACCAAAATTTGCAGCACATCAGAGAATTTGCAAGCACAGGTTCCTAATTTGTTGACTACTAGGTACTAGTTGTAACCACCGTCTCAACAATGATCATCATCCATTTAAGTCCACAGAGTGACACTAACACCAATATCAATCAATCAGAAAAGCCTCCCAGGCCTAAAATGACCATCAACAAGAATCCAAACAACATGATTATACAATTCGATACACTTCACTACCTAACAAATTTAAGCATCCACATCGCTTTCCAACACATGCAAGCATACACTTTACAATCCAGTAATAGGCATCCACTTCACAACTAAACATATGCAAGCATACACTTCACTAACCAACACATATATGTAGGCATTATCCAGTCAAAAAGAAAATATTTGCTCTCCAAATGCTAACAAAGTAATATAACTTAATTCCCATTAATTGTCAGTATATTCCCAGGCTAATAAAGAGAGCAATGTGCTGCCCAATACTTATAATTACCAACTAAGAACATTTTCACTTCTGATGAAGCAAATATGGACAGGAAACAAGAAAGAAAGAAGGAAAAAAAACACCACTCACTTACAATGAAGTAGATATAGCCAAGAAGAGAGATTAAAAAAACTCTTCCTGTTATTAACTTAAGGTTTGCAAAATCCAAGGCTACAAGTTAATAACTTTGCTTGATCTTGATTTCCAATCCACAAAATTAAGATACCCCAACACTAGGTATCAATGTTGCCGAGGAAAAGTAACACAATACCACAGTAATGGCTGCTATGTAACACAATGGAAATTAAAGCTTTCTGCGGCGGAAATTTCAAACAAGAAAACTGCAGTACTGGAAACTGTGTTCCCCACCAGGTCAAAATTTCTGGAAAAAATGACATTAAACAGCAAGAAAATGCTGCTAAATTTGTCTACCATGTGAACAGATACCTTGGTTGGACACAAGACCAACCAAGATATGTCAACATAGTATTATGAAACAAAACTGTCACATACGCTTAAATTTTGAAAAACAAACAAAGTCAATGGCCGTGAAAAGTAAGAAAAACGGTGGAAAAACGGCAATTAGCTGGTCTTCTTGACTTAGCAAAATCATAGCATCGAGCAGGCAATTACCGGACCAAATTGTATGTGAATTTTGAAATATTAGACTCCAAATGGGCAGTCACACCGTCAAAACAAAAGACCCAAACAGTGCACGGCCACCGGCAGCCAACAACACTTCAACCTGGCGTCCAAACTGTCTTAATTTAGAGATATCCACGTAATCTACAGTCCACAGGGATGACCTGGTTCTGGTAAGAATTGTTGTATGGGTGTGTTGGCACAAGAAAGTCTATTTGCTTTTGCTACAGTTGCTTTTCAATCGGGTCATTGAGAAAAGACAAGTACCAAAGGAATGGAATAGACTTAAGATTTCATATATCCTAAAGAAGGGCCTAGGAGGCCAATTGGGCCAGTGTAAGGCATTGCGATTTCATCAAATGTGGGCAAAATATTCAGTAGGATAATGTACCAGAGACTAAGTAGAATAGTTAAAAGGCTCGGTCTTCTAAGGGAAATTCAGAATGGATTCAAACCAGGTAGAAGGGTAGGTGACCGCATCTTCACATTGACTCAGGTGTTAGAACTGGCAATTCAAAAGTGGAAGAAAATCTTCATGGGTTTCTTAGATGCAAGGAAAGCTTATGACAGGGTATAGAGAGATGCTTTATGGGAAAAACTAAATGGACTAGGATTTGGTGGAAATTTTCTAGAAATTTTAAAAGCGTTCCATAAAGATATAGACTGTACACTTTCAGTAGGAAAGTAAGTAGAACTAGAGAATGCACGTCTGGATATAGGCCTAAAGCAGATATGTGTGCTGTTCCCAATTTTGTTCACTTTGAATGGAGTTGGGGGATCAGTTGATGGAGTTTTATAAGGGAATAAGGGTAGGTGATCTAAAAATTCCAGGTCTATTTTTTGCAAATGACATTGTACTCATGGCAGAGTCCCAGAAAGAACTACAAAAATGCTGAACATACCAGGGGAATACGGGAATAAATGGAGGTTAGAATTTAGTAAGGATAAGAGTAAAGTGATGACTCTTGGGAAGAAACCAGATGGGAATAAAAAAAATGGAGAATTGGGCAGTTCCAAAGTCCAGAAGGTAGGAAACAGTTAATTGAAATTGGGGAGGTTGATGAGTATGAATACCTAGGTGTCAAGAGAAAAGCAACAGGTAAAGGCATGTTCAGATATCAGGTGGAGAAGATTAAGCAGAAAGTGAATCGGACAAAAGGAGTGATTAAAGATACTGCACTGAGCAGTTTCAACAGAGCCTACACAGCAAGAGTATTATGGGATTCAGTTGCAATACCAGGAATGACATATGGAGAGACATAGGGAGACCTCCAGCTGGTTACCCCAGGATGTCACTCAGCTCCCTGCTTGGCCCATACAACAGTATAATAATTTCCCCACTGCCAATTTTTGTCACTAGGGGCACTGCACATTTAACCCGGTCTTGCCCAATAGGCCTAATTTATGTCATGTAAATGATTGTTGATTAATGAAAATGGAATGAAAATGACGTGATATTTGTTCATTTATTGTTCTTCGGTATCACTCCGGGTTGACAGTCCCTTAGGTTTACAGTTCTTCCTGTCCCACTCAGGCAAGGGCACGCTTTCATTACTGTTCTCATTTTGAAGGCACCCAGACAGATTTGCTGTGAAGCAAATCTTCTTTTCCAGTTTGTTATTGTACCTTTGTATACATAAATATTTATATTTTTATTTGTAATTGTAACTTAATTGAAAGACCACTTTATTTAGATACTCCATTTTGACTTCCTCTTAGGGTTACAGTATATGTCTCAAAATATTTTGCTTTCGGTAGCTTTCCTGTCACTTGTGCTTTTAGTCGCGAGCGCCTGTCTTTGATCATTTTTTGAAATTCTGTTGCTTTCTGTTATCAAACATACCCGTCATGATCAGGCAACGCCCATTTTGCTGCCAGAACATGTCGCCCTCTCGTGTGTGAGCGCAGAAATAAGATGGCTGGGAAAATATTTAATGTGACACCAGATCCTGCGATGTCATGTTCTGAAAATTGCTGTTTAATTTTACATTGACATTTTAGTTTGTGCAAACTGTGCTTACAAGACATCCAGTTCATTTGAAATGATATCAAAAGTTTAAGTGTACTCTGCCTTCATAAACTTTGATGTTCTGTTTTTTCTTTTTGGCTGCCTTGATTAAAACGCTGTGACGTCACGCACTTTGTTGCAAACATGGCTGTGACTGACTGCAGGTGAACAATGATGAATGTTTACCAAGATTTCTATGAACGTGAAATCCACAAACTGCTATACTGCCTTTGTGTTTTCATTCGAGGCAACTTCAGTCGTTGATCTTCAAGACAGACGGTAAGTTAATTATAGCAGAACAAAGACTTATAAGAGCCACAGACAGAATCCTGAATTTTGTTGGTCACTTTCCCTCACTCACGACCACGGAATCCTATCAGCTGGCATTAAGTTCAGTTGATGAAATGTTCACGTAAGTATAGCGTAAGGCATCGCATGCACAGAGAGAGCGAGGAAAAAAACCCCAGCAGGTTCATAGCAGCAGTACCCAGTAACCTGCCTCCTATAAAATGTAATGAAACACAATGGAAGCAGATAATAAGTACTGGTGATGAAAGTCCTGCAAATGACGTGCACTGACACTACAGCAAATAATAATCCATTGTTTAATTAATATCAGTATATCAGAACAGAGATACCCATAATATCAAGATTTCAAGGCATCCTCCAGAAATTTTAGTTTGGAGCCAAAATTGTGAATATTTGGGTAAATTTTGATACGACTAATTTGTCTGGTACGTACTATATTTTAAGAAATTTATTAAATAAAAACGAAGACGAACTGTCTACAGAACCAGGTTCAGCTCCAGATAGTTTTTCTGCTAAAGAACTGGGAGGCCTGTGATTGGCTACCTTCCAACGGTTAGGGTTAGTGGGAATGGTGTAGAATGCAACTTGCAAGCTCAAATCTCCGACAGAATGGAATAACTCTAATTGTTATGCTTTATTCTGTATACACAAACGACTTTGCGCTCATTATATTCTACACCATGCCTGGGTTAGGGTTAGTGCTGGAGACCTAGACTGTTTTATAGGACATGTATTTCCTTGCAGCAAGGGTGGCTCCCGGGTCCCGTTTTCTACATGTACAGAGCCTGGCACTCCAGAACTTTCTTACAGTATTAGTTACAGTACCAGACCCGGCTATCCTACTGTAGTTGGCTGCGATACTGGACCTGGCACTCGAGTGATTTCTCATGTATGTAGTATTAGATTGGCTACCAGATCTGGCTCCCTGTGTATATTGTCTGTGATACTGGGTCCAGCTCAGTAGTCACTTACAACAACTGAAACCAGACCCGGTTCAGTAGCCACATCCTTAATAAAGAGACAAGGCAAATGTTGATGAAAGTACTATGAAATGTGCAGAAACGCCTCACCAGTTTTGTCTGTAACTGGACTTGTCAGGGGCAAGTGAGTTCTGTTCGATCCCAAGTTTGAAAAAATGTTTATGTCCACTAGTTGCCATGATTGGCTCGTTCTAACTCGGCTCTGTGATTTAACAGAAGCTGAATGCTGCATTAGATATGTTGACTTTTTAAGGACAGGTAAGACACCAAAAATAAATCGCACTTTAATTGATCCTAGCTCAAAATGTGTTTGTGTTAGGATACCAAATCATATGTGTGCAATCGTCATAGTCCAAAGAATTTGAATGTCCTGTATTTGGGTGTCTTGGATGCTAATTGTTGAATTTACAGTTGAAAGTTGACCGCAAAGCATCCACCTCATAAAAGTTGATACAAGTCAATAATTATTTATGATAAAATCATAATTGCACTTGCTTCTTAATTCTGATATATTGGCAACAAATAACAATCCTGCAATTTATTCATGTTTAGCTTAGTTTTTCTGTTATCCATCCTCAAAGTTTGACATTTCAATTTCCTTACTCATATCCAGGATGTTCATATTCATCATTATATACAAAAAGAACGAAGCTAAATTTTGAAAATTGCAGGATCCTTTTTGCATTTCAGACATTACAGACTCAAAAGCCATTAACCGGATTAAATTTTGTGCAGCCGTTTTCTTGGAATAACCATTCCTAGGGCGGGTTCTCGCCCTATTATACTTTCTGAGAAAACGAGCTTTAAAGGCCTTTGATGTTGATTGTTTGCCTCTGAAGCAATAACATCTGCTCAAATTGAGCTGATATTTGTACATAATAGAGTAAACATCCTCCCATAACATTTGTTGAGGTTGTCAATCAACTATTTGCCAATCACATGAATAAAAGAGCCTCTGAGGTACCAAAAATATTATTTAGTGATCTGTCAAACGGCGACAGCGCCAATCTCTATCTGGTTACAAAGTGTGATGTCATGGAGGTGGCCCTTCGGTCCCGTGACTTCAAGCCTGGCAACGACAGCTGTGTTGCCTTGCTTCGATGGGTCAGATTGTGGGTGCTCGTGGTCAGTGGACGGGTGGCAGGTTTGGTCTTCCGCCCCTTACCTTTTCATCCCGTTTTTAGGGATAATGTTTTATTGTTTTTACACCTATCTGCATACTTTATGTAGTTAGCTTGTTAGACTTGTCTGTACTCTTTGCTTATCTTGTCATTATGTTTTAGTTGTTTTCTCATTGAGGTTCATTTCTCTTTCCAACCTGAGTTTTGTATCACTATTTTGTATATTTTCTCTTGTGTCTATGTTTATGCTTATTTCGATGTATTTATTTGTTCTTTTTTTTCCTTATCCTTGGGTTTCGATGAAATATTATGTACATGGGTATTGTTGATTAAAGTGCCATTTTTTTTCACCCCTGTCTGTGGTGTACAGGGCCACCAGGGTAATCGATCGCGGCACGGCCTTTGAAGAGGTATCGTCTGATGATTCCTGCTGCTTCTGAACGTCTAAAGTCTTTCTTCCTTTGAATGCAAAACAAGCAAGATAACTATAAACTAAACCACTAAGACTGTGATATGTTCACATGTTTGCATCATTTCCCTGTCCCAAAACACACTTTCGGGTTGCTGTCTGATTTCGTGGCACCGTGGTGATACCACTCTCATTTTGCTATGGGCCATTGCTACCTGTGGCCATGTGACAGACTGTTAAGTATGATTGACGGGTGGCACTGTTCTGCTAGGCAGCTGAAATGCAAGAGTGACACATGGACGTTCAGATGTCCACATGCCTCTGTGTTTTTTTTTTCTTTTTTCTCATGTTTCTACTTTAGCCCTTGAAGGGTGAGGTTATTTTTTTGTCCCAGTGAAAATAGAAGTAACAATATTCATTGGACATAGTGCAGTGTTAACAGTTTTCTTCGAAGGATACCAAAAGTATATATCGTTGTGAAGG
>OZ026623.1:44670698-44724885 GCA_964020975.1 Hermodice carunculata | reverse complement strand
CTGGAATGCTAAGTTTCATTATGTGCAACAAATTGCTAATAGTCACGTGACTGGTTGCCATGGCAACCACTTTAATCACTGATAATTGGCAAAAAATCATTAAAAATCTGCTAAATAAGAGAACAAAGTAGCTCCTCATTTTATGTGAAGCACCCTTTTCTCAACATGTGCATGGTATTTAGATACCTGGAGAAATAATCTTTCAGTAAACTTTTTGAAAATAAAACATAGATCACATGACCTGTTTCCATAGCAACTGTTTAAATATTGCTTGTATTTGGCTAAAAACTGGAAAAATTGCATTTTTACAGTGGTCTGTAGAACCGATAAGAGGCAGCTACTTTGCATTACAAATAGTCACCATAAGTATTCATAGATGTCCCAGGTTAAATATCATGCAAGAAAATGACAGAAATAAAACAACACTGCAATATCTTTATGGAAAATTTGTGTTTTTCCACCTATTTTAATATGTTGCCATGGAAACAAAGTGTGCTTGGATCCACAATCATATATGCAAGGCCTTATACTGATATGTATAAATTTTGCAAATGTGGATGACCTGCATGCATACAGTGTACATGTATACATACAATTAGAGAGTCATTAATTCCAGTGCAAAATGCAAAGTAGGCTGTCCCTATTGGCTGCCTATCACAATCTTTGAGACAGACAACAATATTTCAGGGCTCGACAATTTTTTAAAAAATCACTTGTCCGCAGGGCAAGTAAATTTCAAAATCCACTTGTCCGCATACAAAATCCACTTGTCCTGATAAAACTTCTATAAACATCATTTTTTTCAAACACAATGCTAAGGCCTACACAAACCATTTACCCTAAAATATATTTGCCGCGTATTGTCGCTTGCAAACTCGCACAAAAATGTCAAATTTTACAACGATTCAAGCTGCAACTGTTCGACAGTGAAACTGGCAAAACATTAAAAATACAAATTAAAAAAGTAAGCTATTTGCATGGGGTGACTAACGATGAAAAATACATTGTAATTTCTGGGACGATAGGAGGCCGTATCCCGGTTAAACTTAAATAACGATTAAAATAGTTGCATTGGTTTCAGGATCCTTTCTCACGCCTCTGATGCCGTGATGGGATGCATATCGTTTGCGTACCTACCATGAACACTATCGGTACATCGTGGTAAATTTGCGTATACAGTATTGGCAAGTTCCTCGCAATAAACGGTGTTCTTAAATCATATTCAAACGAAAATTTTAATATTTCAAATAAGAAATCGAGCGTGCGCACCGTCAACATCTTTCCTGCAACTGTACACAAACAGCTGCTTTGGCCATGTGGCCTGTCGCACAACACATCACCCGATTGGTCAACTGAGTCACATGCAAAAATGAGCCAATCGCGGCTCGTGCTGCAGTGTTTTCATCATGGCTTCCGCCCAGTGAACATTTGTGACTATGCCGTAATTTACGGAGGGAACACACAAACGGGAAGCTTTTTTTTTTTTTTAATTGCAGCATGCGAAAATAAAGATTCCAGTGTTTATAGCAACAATTATTTGGAGTCACAGGCAAATACGCAAAGGTAGGGGGATAGAGAAAAATGCCGAATGTGTGACAGATCAGTCAGCATGATGCTCCGTTCACCGTAGATTACTCCACGCGGTCACTTGCGTGTGACTTGCAGATGTGTGTTTTGTTTGGCCGGGAAGTCAACTTGCGGCACCATTACATGATCTCTCCAACACTTTCAGAGCCCACCGATAAATTGTCTTTGATGCTAATTTGCTCAAGAATTCGCCATGCAAGTTTTAAAGTTTTTTGATGTTCCTTTGTCGTCGTTCGGGCAGATAAGACTGACGGTGAGGTGCTGTGACCTTGCCCCGATACGGGCGAAAGCCAATACGCCCCAATGCATGACTGCTGGTACCTTTGATCTTGTCGTCGTATGCACGCAACGGTCAAAATACCTGCTTGTTTTGACAGAAATCAAGTAGGTAGTCAAGTCCTGTTGAATACACCTGCTGACCATGTAATTGTTTAAACCTGGATTGTTTACTTTAGGCCAGGGGATTATCATCACCTATTGCGCATTGGCGTCCCCACGCACATGCTTGCATTGGTGTTTATGTTCTGTTCACACGGACCACAGTAATCGCCAACAAACACAGAGTCGCGAAGGCTCTGACTGCTCATCATTATGTTGCCGTGCATGCAAACAGACGTAATTTCAGTCCAGTAAAAAAAAAGAAAAAATTAGCTTGTCCGCAGGACAAAACAACAGTGATGGCAACGTTAGCTGGAAGAAATGTGCGACCTCCGAATTTTTTAATATCTGTTTACGAAGCTGGAGTGTGTATGTATGGGAGAGGAGACTGATGAAATGATTTACTGTGAAAATTCCAATTGTTCAGTGGAGACTGGAGTGGTTCCACTATCAATGCGTGGAATTGACCAAAAATACCCTTCCAAGTTCCATATTATCGCCCTCTATCTTGTTTGATATTGACCAGAACCTGGTGGTTTTTCATCCTAAATTTTAACGTCCGACACACTCCGACATTTATTCCACTCATTTTGTTGTTTAAAATAGGTGTTTCCACGATCAGTGAACATGGTTTGCATGTCAGCAAGAGAGCGGAAAGCATACTTTTTATCATTGAAATGTAACAAAGTTTGCTGACCTTTGTTGGCCATTTTAATGTTGTTTATTTGCTCAACCTGCGATAACTTTGTTGGGTTTCATCCGATTTCAATAATTCAAACACCATTCGAAAGCATGTGCCACGAACAGGAAGAAGAAACGACTCAGATTTGCAAAGATATATACTATTCAACCCTCCCACACACGAGAGCGGGAAAGGGTGTGCTTTCAACGCGCCATCTGACGGCAAATCAGTGCCGGTCACAGGGCTGCACATCAGAGACGGCTTGGCGACCGGCCAATACACAGCCTCCCTTTGAAGTTCAAAGCCGAGCACCGCGGTAGCTGGCAGTTGGATTTCTGTGTATTCGTAAGCTGTACCTCCATCTATAGTAGCTCCATGGGGGGCCTAAGCGGACCCCAAATTTGATTCTCCATGCTGTATTTGCCTTTTCTCCAGTGAATGATACAGTACATAATATATACTGAATGTAAAAAAAAATTTGGTTTCAAGAATGACAGTTCCTCATGAAGGCACAAGTGCAATGGTCTGTGTCTTGAGGCTTTGGTAGGGCTTCAAATTGTTGGGTGCATCAGAAAATGGCCTTGTGAGAGGTGTGGTAAACTAATCAATTGGAGAACACTTGGAACTGGCCACATGTGGCAGGTCTGGGGGGGGCACACCACATTTTTTAGATTCATCAGCATTTTGTAAAAGATCAGACTTGCACAATACAGATATTGAATAGTATTTTAAATGTATTTTATGTAGGGAATTGTCCATTTTGCGTGCAGCAAATTGCAAAACCAACCCAGTTAATTCGAGTGCTGCATGTAAATGCAAATTTACTGAACATTGGTATTGTGGGTCGACAGTGTTGGGACAGCTGATTCTTTTATCACAGGCAGCATGTACCAAGGTGAAAGCCATTCATATTGCACCACAATATGTGCTAGAAGATGTGATGAGAGCATATAATATAATGTGCTTGTGGAGCAGAGGATTGGGATAAGTGACCTATGCTTACCGTCATCACTACTGATGATATAATGAGTTGTCACTTGTCCCCTGCCAGTGAAGGAACTATATGTACGCATCTAAAAACACTGGCAACCCAAGACAGTAGAACTTGCTATTTTAAGACCACCCCGACTGGACCTGCAAAAAGTGGTTCATACTGTAGGTGGTTTTAAAATACAAATAAATTTATTGAAGAAATTGACTGTAGTGTTAGCAAAGGTGGTCTTAACCCTTAAAATGCTAATCACGGCTATACTGGTAGTTGTTTTCTCATTACCATTCAACATATGTGGTTGAAGATTCAAACTCCACATCACGATACCTTTCATTCGAATACCAGCAAGCCTAGTTTAAAGCAAAAAGTACTCTTAGTCTTGGTCTATGTACAGCTTTCCTGAGGACACTCTGCATGCAAAGTGTCTGCAGAAAAGCTGTTGACTCAGTCTTAAATCAGAGGTTTAAGGGTTAAAAAGAAACAGTCTAACAAGAGGTGGTCTTCGGATAAAAT
Source organism: Hermodice carunculata (assembly GCA_964020975.1). Taxonomy (NCBI): domain Eukaryota; kingdom Metazoa; phylum Annelida; class Polychaeta; order Eunicida; family Amphinomidae; genus Hermodice; species Hermodice carunculata. Next base: position 44,720,734 of record OZ026623.1, on the reverse strand, counting down.
GCAGGCCAATTTATTAAAGAAATGGACTGTAGTGTCATCAAAAGTGGTCCTAAAAAGAAACAGTCTAACAAGAGGTGGTTTTTAGAGCAGGTACCACTGTACACAAGGGTGTAATGGGCTGAAAATGTGTAATTTACTGTTGGATTAGGCCTAATATTTTGGTCATTTATGCTGCTAATACACATGTAGAATAACCCTTTCCCCCTTAACCTGGCTAAGAAAAGCTCACGTTTTGCAATTTTTTTATTTATTTATTTTTTTTGCATATCAGTCATTTTACTGAAATTGGCTAAAATTTCAAAAGCCCCTATACCTTACTGTGTAAGTAATATGCATATTCTGTCAGTCCAAAAACATTTTTATCAGAATAAACCGGTGTCAGATGAGTTTCTTGCCAATTCTGAAAGCTGTTGACTCATCATAATTGACTCAAGATGGATGGGAGTTACGGTCAAAAATTTGGTATAAATTCTGTATGTGACAATTTTTAGATTATATGAACTGGACCAGCCAAAGGTCACAATTTTCAGCGATGTGGTTCGACCAGTTTCATCTTTTTTCAAGACTCGCTAGGAAATGTGGGGGACACGGCATGCAACCTTTTTATATACCGGAGAGTGATGATTCTGTTGCTATGTAAAACACATTATTATGATTACATAACATGGAGGTCCAGGCTCTCTGTGATGGTGGTCGTCAGAGGTCAAAAAAAAGATTTGAGATTACTGTGAATTTGTTTATTTTCACTTATTTTGCTGATGCTTCAAAACCATGAAAATAAATACCCAGTGAAATATGTTTTTAACATGGCATTGATAGGAACTATAACAAAAGTAGTGAATTTAAAGTTTCAGTGAAAGGTCCAAAATGCTAAAACCGTGAAAATTAATGCCCGTGAAAATAAACGTTTTCACAGTATATTATATGCATGTTATTGCTTGCTGCAATTCAATAAATTCACTGCCATGGGGATTTTATTTGCTGGTTTTACAAAAACCAGCAAATCCCAATGAATGGATTTGTCTGTTGAGAAACTCAAAATTTATTCTCCTGAGCTGGCATACAGAGGTGTTAATCATTATAGTTTTGTCTGGTTGCCTAGGAATTTCACTAACTTCGTGAAAACTTGTCTACAGTGGTACCTACTATTTAAGACCATCCTTAAAGCCAGATAAAAGTGGTCACATATGGCAGGTGGTCTTTCACTGCAGGTGAGCTTACAAAGAAATTGAAGGCCATTGCCTTGAAATGGCGGTTTGAAAAACTAGTGCGGTCTTTCACGAGAGGTGGTCTTTAGAGCAGGTACCACTGTACTATGTTGGATATGTGACAGGCCATATATAATGAGTTTTCACTGTTAGCAACTGGCTAAAAGATATGATAAGGCAAATCATGTTTCAAGGTTTATTGAACTATGTAAGCACAAAGATTCATGGTATCTGAACTGTGACTATTTGTAAATATAGGAAAGAAAAGAGAAGGAATTTTACTACAAAAAAGTACTTGCTTACAGATCTCAGAAATGCTTTGGCCAAATTTGTAGTACATTTACATATAACTATGCAATTCCCAGCTCTAGCCTTGAGAAGGTCTGAAGGGTTAAAAAATTTTGCTGATTACGTAATAAAGGAGAGTAATTACATGTAGGTGAATGAAAGAACATAAAATCTGCAAGTCTGCCATTTAGGGTATTGGGGTCATCGACAGTAAAATTTCCAGATTGCTTCTACAGTTTTCACCTGGAAAAATCACAAAGTGTCTGAGGAGGATTGTGAACTTTGGTAATTGGGCATGCCAGATACAGTATTCTGCATGGTGGCAGCACCTGCTTCCTGTGTCACATGACACTTTCAACCAATATACGAAGGGGTTTTGTTTATCCTGAAGTTTCTCTACCTGCAACAGGTGGATACCACAGTGTAGTTAACTATAGTGCCACATACAGGTAGCATGCTTCATTAATTAATGCAAAGGATGTAATAAGCCAAATTCTACAATGTTGATGTAAACCTGTCGTGCAATTGGTATATCTGCCATAAGAATTTCATGCGGTTATGCCTTGGTTATTTATTTTTTTGTTTTTTGTTTTGGAAACCATCCAGAAAATAACAAAATCATTTTGGATGGAAGGAAAAATAGAGAGATGAAGCCTGTCAACACACATGGTCAAGTACTACATCCCCGTGACCCACTCCCACCTTGAAGGAATCGTGTGATGTCTTCTTGGACATGTGCAACTTTTCAGATAGAACTATAAAAACATCAAATGTATTCAACTCCTTACACCATCTTACATTTATAAAACCTTAATGATAAAGTACTAATATTGTAACCTGGTGCAATGGTTCTGTCTTCAACGACCTCCCGTACGGGACACTACAGTGACGTGTCTTAAAAGACCACCTTTTTCAGACACTCTGCATCACGAATGGTACTTTTCATTTTATTTATACCTCCAGGGAATGACCACTTGTTTTAACTCGTTCAGTGCCAATCACGTCTAAAGTCAATCCACTTTTAAAAATTTATCAGACAAGTGTGAATTATCATTAAGATCACAGATTCGTAAATCCTCATAAAAAGACCTTTCATTCAATTACCAGTATGCCTATATATGTAGTTCCAGAGAGAAAAGCCTTTGACTCAGTCCAAAATTTGGCACTAAAAGGGTTAAAAGTGTAGCACTTGATGTTCAAAAAGAACTAATTTGATCAGTTTGTTACTGCCTGAAAAAAATACAGAATTTAACTTCAAAGTAGGGCTCAGAATTCCTTATGTCGGCTATCAGTATACAGTTAACTCATTCAAACCCAAGTTGTTAAATGTTGTGCATTGGTCCATGAAATTGCATCAGATGATCATGAAAACTGGAAAAAAGCACTGAACATAAAACTAATCAAGTTACAGTACATAAACGAAACATATTCTTGGAGAATTACATGTGCAATCATCATCATAGAAAGATCCACATGTATGGATGATTGACTGGTGGGGAGCGAGTCTATTAGGAATTGCCATATGCAGTAATTCACATGATTTTCTGATAATATGTCTGAACATCAGCACTTATGTTCAAGGCATTGAGAACAATCAAGATAAATAAAAGGAATTAAAATATTGATTAAAAGCATCCTGGTTTTTGTGTTGTTGCCATACCATGTATAGATTGCCTACTCATTGTTGGTATCAATGCAACAAAAGTAATATGATACGCTATGTCTATAACTTCTTAAATTTCCGACATCAGCACAGGTGATATCCTTTCATGAGGAATTGTAAGCAAATCTTTATTGACGACACCACAAGTCTGCAAAGTACAGGTTTGTACAAGTTTACAATTGCTGACATATCAGTCTAGACTACAAAGGTTGATGCCAGCCTAATTAGCATACATGCTCATGTATTTGTTTTCCAGTCAGTAGAGTCTGCAGAAGTATCTACTTCATGCTGTGCTGGCCACAGGTTCATATATGTCCCCCAAGGTTCAGACAAGATTTGGAGCTGGCCTCCAGGCTAGACAACCTGTTATCTTGACTCAGTCTGAAGGTAGCTGCTTAATAAGAGTTAACTGTTTGATGGCCAATTACGGCAATGATGATTCCAGAGACAAAATCCTAGAAAGAAAAGACTTTTCTTTCAAGGACCAACATGCTTAATTCATTTATTCACTCGCATCACCAAAAGTAAGATAAATTTTTGAAAAAATTTTTTGTCTGGTCAACAGCTTTCTGTGATGTCCTGTTGCATTCAAAGTGTATGGATGCAAGCTGTGGCCCAGTGTATAGTCTGCTACTGAAGGGGTTAAGGGTTTAATCCTGGCATGTTATTTCCATTCTCTGGTTCACTGTTCGGACTTTTTTTCTGTGACAGCTGCACATTACATAACAGTGTTGCAGTGAATTTTGATTGTCCGTGTGCTGTGACTTCAGCAGCACAGGACAGTTTTCTGACCACAACACAATGAGGGAGGTATTGTAAGAAACTAAAGTTCTATACCGTTGAGCCTCCCGTTTGACCATGTGCATCCAGTTCGGGAAGGCATCTTGTTCATAATGGCACATTTATTGTTCTTAGGTGTTAATGTCACATACTTCAGGACTATCAAAGTATGGTAGAGGTTCACCTGTAAAAACTCCAAAAGTGCAACCTCTGCACAAAAAGGCCATTAATTTTTTCCTCCTTTTGGGGGTTGGGGGAGCTAGTGATTTACATTTGTTTGAATGTGATTGAGCACAGGGACCACTCTGACCATTAGCCAATTAGCCAAATGCTCGTGTTTCTTGAATTTGACTAAAGAAATGTGCAAATGGCTAAAGTACTTTTATAAATGAAGTAATAAATCTTAAGTACTGCATGTAATCTTTGAAATGTTTGCTTTTATTGTCCAATTTTACCACACACATTTAAAGTCTAAATCAGTCCCAAGAACAGTTTGAGAAATAAGATCCCATCTTGAGGAAAATTAAAACAAAAACAAAAAATATATGCAACTTAGGTGGTCTCAATTGCAAGGCCCTGTAGACTGCATATGAAGATTGTCTGGGTGCGTGTGTACTAAACCATGGACCACTGAAATGTAAATATTTATGTTTCTGTGTGTGGCATTTTGTCTCCATAGTAGGACATTTTTGGCGCACACTGGACTATTTGTGTGGATGCCAGAGGGTAACTCTGGCCAAGAATGTCGTTGAGCAGGCAATTCTTATGTAACTGAACCAAGTTGTCTGCAGGTGTGTTAATCAAAATCGTTTTGACCAGTCATTAGATCTGTGTATCCTTGAAGTCGAATGTAAAACCTAGGTTTTGTCTCAATAATTGGTAATTGTTCATTACACCTCTGGCAGCTCATTCAATACCAGGGTCAGAGTGCATATTCCAGCAGTATAGTCAATGTACTTATTTTCAAGTGAATAAGTTTTTGTGGTTTTTACATTTCATTTTACCACTAAAGCTTTAATTTCAATGTTTGAGACACAGTTCCTATTTTAAATCCAATGCAAAAATACTGTTTCATTGTGTTTATATTTCCATGGCTGTGTGCTGGAAGTGAAATAGCAAATATAAAAAGACTGGGACATCAACTTAATTTACTGGGACATCAACTTAATTTACAGTATTTTCAGCTTGAACGAAATGATGGTTGCACGCATGGCTTTCTTCGTAAAAGAATTAAATGTGAGGTGTTATTTAATACTTTCCAGTCATGGTCACATGTGCAGACTGACCCAAATATATATGCATGTATATATACAAGGCACATTTTTAGCAGTTTCGCATCGCATTTTGCAAGTCAAATTTGACCCATTGGCCACTTGAATTTGAATAGCAAAATCACGACACGCGTCTTTTTCATGACACCTGTTTATTTATCACTTCTAGCTGCCCACAGCTTGCAGTGCCCCAGGCCCTCAATTATTATTTCAAGTTGCTCCTCATTCCTCAAATTGATTAGCACTTTTGCTCCTCAAAAAAACAATGTAAAATGTGCCTTGATATATATGCTTTTTGCTAGGGTCAGCATATAAATGAACGTAAACTCAATCAATACATTAAGTTGCCAGGAGACACAAAAAATTATTGTGCATAAAAAGGTCAAGAAATGTTTGTCTAATTCGAAAAAATCTGTAGATAGAAATGTTAACTGTTTAACTGTTTCAGTGTCAAGTTTTGACTAAGACTGAATCAGAAACTTTTCTGGGCGCACTTGGGTGTCAAGCCCAAAGCCCACCAAAGAAAGCTGTTGACCTGAGTCATTGTTGTGCCCTTTTGTGGTCCCTTCAACTGTAAACATGCTGCTCATAAAATCAAAGGTCAATTTTCAAGCAGTATGATTCTGGTAACTTTATGTCAATTCAGAGTATTTTGACTTTTGTCTAAATTGACAATGAAAGAGTTAAAATGTATACATTTGATACCACAAAAACTGTAGAATAGATGTAAAAATAATATATATGTACAACTTGCCAATAAACAGATTTATGAGAAAACTGATTTTTTTTTTTTTTTTTTTGTTGTTGTTGCAAATTTCACGTCAGATTATCGTTTGAAAACAAATAAGTGAAAATACTTCTGATGAAACTTCCAGTTTCAGTTGTTTGAACAAATTTTTGATGCTTTGAATTTTACCATTTGCACTGAATATCACCAGGCACCAGCTGCAGTGGTCTTTTTGGTTATCTTGAATACCATTTCAAGACCTGAGATACCTTTGGAAAAAAATCCTTAAAGGTCACAAGGCCTATTTGTTTATAAATGTGTAAAATTGGTGAAAATGTGGTTATCATCCCTGAATTTCCCTTCGTGAGACCCCCTAGAAAAATTCCTAATGAAAACACTGGATGCTCTTCCAAATTGTTAGAGGTGCACCCTGGTTAGGTAAGTGGAGTGTAGGCTTTCCTCAGAGCCTTCTTGTTTCGGGTGATTTTACACATTGTACTGCTTTGTCCTTATGAAATTTGAGAAGATGCAACTATCTGTTTGAACTTTTACATCCTGTTGATAATGTGTCATAGAGGGGCATGTGTTGGTGTTTCTTACAATTTGACCCTGTGAAAGAGCCAAATGTTTGCAAGTTGGTAAAATAAAGGTCAGGGAAGCAAAGATGAGATCCTATGCAGATGATTTGGATCATGGGTGTGTGCTGGGCTCATGACACTGTAAATTGCTTTATTTTCACGTGTATGAATCGTTGCAGTTTTTACCTCAGCTGACTTGTCAGTCAGCTGAGGTTTTTTGAGGGTCTGTCGTCCGTCCGTCCGTCCGTCCGTCGTCCACAATTCACATTTTCGACTTCTTCTCAAAAACCATCAGCCAGATTCACTTCAAACTTGGTGGAGATGTGCCTTGGGTGGGTCTTTACCAAGTTTGTTCAAATGGTCACAGTCCAGTGATTTTTGGATTTTTAATGAATTTTTTTGTTCTTTTTGGGGTAAATCTTAAAAAATCTTCTTCTCCGAAACCACTCACCCAATTGCTTTGATATCACACAGGAACACTTCCTTGGACTCTTAGTTCTTAAGTTGTTCACCAGGTGGCGCTGCAATTTTTTCCTCATTTTTTATGAATTTTTGTGTGTTATAGCTATTTTCGACTTCTTCTCCAGAACCATCACTGAGATTAAGCTGAAACATGGTGGATATGTTCCTTGTAGAAGGGTCAAACAAAGTTGTTCACTATGTGGGAATGCTGCTGATTCCTGATTTTTAACGATTTTTTCAATTCAGGTACTTGTCGGTCAATGCAGCTTTCCTATTGATTACTATGGAAGTCAATGGGCATTCTAATGCTAATTCACATTTTTGACTTCTTCTCCAAAACCGTCATCCAGATTAACTTCAAACTTGGTGTCAATGTACCTTGGGTGGGTTTCTACCAATTTTGTTCACATGGTCATGCTCCAGTGATTTTTGGATTTTTAATGATTTTTTTTGTTCTTTTTTTTGGACAAATCTTAAAAAATCTTCTTCTCCGAAATTGCTTACCCAAATGCTTTGATATCACACAGGAAGACATCTAGGGACTCCTTGTTGTTAATTTGTTCACCAGGTGGCGCTGCAGTTTTCTAATTTTTTATGAATTTTTGTGTGTTATAGCTATTTTCGACATCTGCTCCAGAACCGTCACTCAGATTAAGCGTACATGTGGTGGACATGTTCCTAATGGAAGGGCCAAACAAAGTTGTTCACTACGTGGGAATGCTGTGGATTCCTGATTTTTACCTCAGCTGACTTGTCAGTCAGCTGAGGTTTTTTGAGGGTCTGTTGTCCGTCGTCCGTCCGTCCGTCGTCCACAATTCACATTTTCGACTTCTTCTCAAAAACTGTCAGCCAGATTCACTTCAAACTTGGTGGAGATGTGCCTTGGGTGGGTCTCTACCAAGTTTGTTCAAATGGTCACGGTCCAGTGATTTTTGGGTTTTTAATGAATTTTTTTGTTCTTTTTTTTTGGGTAAATCTTAAAAAATCTTCTTCTCCGAAACCACTCACCCAATTGCTTTGATATCACACAGGAACACTCCCTTGGACTCCTAGTTCTTAAATTGTTCACCAGGTGGCGCTGCAATTTTTTCCTAATTTTTTATGAATTTTTGTGTGTTATAGATATTTTCGACTTCTTCTCCAGAACCATCTCTCAGATTAAGCTGAAACATGGTGGAAATGTTCCTTGTAGAAGGGTCAAAAAAAGTTGTTCACTATGTGGGAATGCTGCTGATTCCTGATTTTCAACGATTTTTTCAATTCGGGTACCTGTCCGTCAATGCAGCTTTCCTATTGATTACTATGGAAGTCAATGGGCATTCTAATGCTTATTCACATTTTTGACTTCTTCTCCAAAACCGTCATCCAGATTAACTTCAAACTTGGTGTCAATGTACCTTGGGTGGGTTTCTACCAATTTGTTCACATGGTCATGCTCCAGTGATTTTTTTTTTTTTTTTTTTTTTTTTTTTTTTGACAAATCTTAAAAAATCTTCTTCCCCGAAACTGCTAACCTAAATGCTTTGATATCACACAGGAAGACATCTAGGGACTCCTTGTTGTTAATTTGTTCACCAGGTGGCGCTGCAGTTTTTTTTTCTAATTTTTTTTGTGAATTTTTGTGTGTTATAGATATTTTCAACTTCTTCTCCAGAACCGTCACTCAGATTAAGCTTACACTTGGTGGATATGTTCCTAATGGAAGGGCCAAACAAAGTTGTTCACTATGTGGGAATTCTGTGGATTCCTGATTTTTAATGATTTTTTCAAGTCGGCTCCTTTGGGGTAAATGCACCTTTCCTATTGATTACCATGTAAGTCAATGGGCATTCTAGTGCTAATTTACATTTTTGTCTTTTTCTCCAAATCCATCATCCAGATTTACTTCAAACTTGGTGGCAATGTGCCTTGGGTGGGTGTCTACCAGGTTTGTTCCAATGGTCATGTTCCAATGAATTTGGATTTTTTTATGATTTTTCTTCAAAAATCTCTACAAAAGTTTTAATAGGAAAACTGAACAAGGGAATTTCTTGTAATGGTCATAACTTTAATAATATTGACCAGATTTGCTTCAAACTTGGTGGGGATGTGCCTTAGGTGGATCTCTACCAAGTGTGTTCAAGTGGTCATGCTCTATTGATTTTTGGATTTTTTATGAATTTTTTTGTTTTTTGGGGGGGGGGGCAAACCTTCAAAATTCTTCTCCTCTGAAACCGCTCACCCAATTGCTTTGATATCGTACATAGACACTCCCGGGGACACCTTGTTCCCAATTTGTTCACCAGGTGGCGCTGCAATTTTTTTTATGAATTTTTTGTATGGTTTTGCTATTTTTTTACTTGTTCTCAGAACCATCCCTCAGATTAAGCTGAAATATGATGGATATATTGTTGTGGAAGGGTCAAACAGTTGTTTACTAGGTGGCACTGCTTTGGATTCCTGATTTTTAAGGATTTACAATTCGGGTACTTATCGTTCAATGCAGCTTTCCTATTGATTACTATGTAAGTCAATGGGCATTCTAATGCTAATTCACAGGACAACTGACACGAAATTTACTGTTTACTTGATAACTTGAGATCTGTTTTGAGTTAGCTACACAAGTTAATTATTCTGAAGGTCATGCTGAGACAGTACATGAATGACTTTGACCTCGTTTGTGGGGTCACAGTGCAACATACATGAAGTTTACTCTTCATTATAACTTGAGAATTACTTGAACTTTGATGTTGCACATGTAGGTGTTCTTCTATAAAGGTCAGACTTACTCAGAACATGGTGTCCTTGATCCTTTCCCAAGTTCATAGAGCTGCAAGTGTGATGAATGTCAAGATCAGCTGAGGCACGGGCTGTTCACACAGCCCTCTTGTTATAAACTTTGACATTTCACTTAAGTTTTAATTTCACTGTTTTGGACATAATTCCCATTCAAACAATGTTGGAATACTATTTCACTGTGTTTTTATTTTCACGGTTTTGTTTAATACAAAGAGAAACTTAACAAACCTAATCCTGTAAGCCCATGTACTGTTTGAACACTATCAAGTCTGATATTCTAAGAGCAATTAGGCTGAATTTCAACAAAGTAAGCAAAAACAAGAATACAGTGAAATTAAAGCAATTTACAGTAACTGGTTTTTGTGATGCTGTATACGAGGAAAAGTTGATGTATTGCTGACCACCTTTTTGCAGAGTGCAAGTCAATAGACTGTTTTAGGATCCAGAGGGCAGTACTTTAGCAAGATAATTTCCATATATTTTACTAATTTTCTTATTTAACTATCTTTATATCAGGACCACTGTGTTGTTCTTCTTCACTCACTTAATTTTCATTGTAAGGAGCCCCTTAAATGAGGCTTTTGTAAAGCAAATAGCCAAATTAATGCAAAATGTGCTTTTTAGTGCTGCCATCTGGGGCCTATGGTGCTATCCAAGTTCAAAATTGTCTAAATATTGAGCCACACATTGATATGGTGTAAAGTCAAGAAGGGACATAGTTAAAAGACCCGTGCAAAACAAAGCTCTGGTTGTGATTTTGCATGGGTTGATCGATCTTTGTGCCAGTATACAAAGATGATACATGTAGCAACACAGTGTAGATACAGATTTACATAGTGGTCCGTCAAGACAGTTGGTCACACATGGGTGGTATTTATTAAAAGAAAGACGAAAGGTACAGAGCAGTTTGATGGCAAGGCAGAAAAACAAGACTGACAGTCTATAATTGGCATGGTCTGTCCAGACAGCCATCAGTGTACATGTACTGGTACTGATAAATAGTTTGTTTGTGTATATGTTATAGTGTGTGGAATAATTATAGTAATTATGAATTATGATGCAAATTGAACAATTTTTCTACTGAGCATCATGCCTTTCATGGATATTGCATTGCATGAAATTAAGAGCAATTATGAAGAAAAAACTTGCCTACTCACGTTCCTGTACATGCAAGAGTGATGGTTCTTATTTGTGGTGAAACTACTGTCCTGGTAAAGATCAAATGCCATATATAGACAATCAGCCTAGGATATGTGTATGTACAACACAGCATATCCAATCAAGAATTCTGTGCATTGAAATTTACATGTATCATGTAGTCTACTCACAAATTTGACTGTGCACTGTGGTAGATAAAAATGAAACTCGCGCATACTGTGGCATGTTTTCAGTAAAGGCACACTTGTGGGACAGTTTTACCCTCTCCTAGCAACCAATGTGTACTGCCAACATCACGTAAAATTTACACATGTATCCAAACAAACAAACTGACATTTTAATTTTGTCAGTTAATTCAAAGGATGTGAAATCCCATCTTGACCGTCAAGTTTCTGATGTGATACTCCTCACCAAGACTGCGTTTGCCTTTTAAAAGTGTATGCTGTAAATTTGCTTAATTTCATTGTTTTTTGTTTTTTGGGGCGGTTTTTTGTTTTTTGTTTTTTGTTTTTTTCACTTATTTTGCTGATGGCACAGAGTTCTGTGAAAAAAAAAGTGTGACAAAATAGTGTTTTATCATAGTTTTAATAGGAGAGCTCTATACATGCTGAAACTAAATCTTCTGCTGGTTGGCCGAAAGGCAAAAACTGTGAACATACATATACATGTGAAAATAGGTATGCATATTTACAGCACAGTAGTCCCTGCTTTAAAAGACCTCTTGGGAGACCACCTGCCTTTTGTGACCACTTTTCAGTGAGCAAAAGCACCTTAGTGATAGGCTAATTTACCCCTGGTGGCAGATGGCAGAACTTGACCAGTGACCACCCAGAATGTTACCTGAAAGACCACTTGTACATCAGGAAATTTCTTATTTTAAATTTATAAGTAAGACCCACCTATTTCTTGCAAGAGTGTACCTAATATAAGTGTCAAAGCCAGTTTACAAATTTTAGAATATACTTTTATATCAGTGAATCAATAAACACGACATCAGGAAGGGGTCTAACAAGTGTATATACAGTCATGTTTGAATCTAAAATATAGATGGGAATTCAAAGTGGTGGTAAGTTGTTGGGCAGGGGGCGCCAGAGTCAAACCTTCTTTGGGAGACACCCGCTTTGTGTGACCACTTCTGGGATGCCATGCACTAAGGGTGGTCCCTCAAGTGTAGCACTTTAAGATGACACATAATCTGTGTTTCCTTACCGACACATGAGTCCAGTTAAGGATGGAATTTGGCCATTCAGGTGGTGCCTATGAGCAAGCAGACAACTTTTGTGGGTAGAGAGTTATCTGGCTTTCTTTATGTTCTCAGTAACGCCATTATCATAATCATGGTATACATGTAGATACATTTGTGCAGGTTTGTCATGCAACTTTACAAACTTGCATATAATCCTTTAATTCAAGATGGGCAGAATTTTGCTGTGTGTTTACATGATAACAAGTGTTTTCGGCTGTGCCCAGGCAACGAATTAAACTGACGTCAAAGGAGGTAATGTGCAAAGGGGAAGGAACATCCATTTTTACCCTTCGGCCTTATGAGGCCGACAGGTTTTGTCGTACCCGGCGCCATCCGTCTGTCCGTCCGTCCGTCCCGTGGTTTTACCAACATAACTTCACAAATTTTTGAGACAGGACTTTCAAATTGCACATCATATTACACTTCTATATGTCCTACTTTGTGTGCAAGCATAGTTGACCTTGATGTAATTCTCAAGGTCACACAGTGGTCATATGTGCTAAGCGACGTTACAGCTCTAACTATTGAAAGTCTGCATCTAGTTATCTAATTCTTACACACAAATAGCTTCATAGAGTGATCTAGAAGCCTATTGAAAATCGAGGTCATAGCTGTATATTTGACCTACTTTTTGAGGTCAAAGGTCTAGTGCACAATGGTGGTATTGGTATAAGTAAAGAAGTTTTTAAGTCAGTTACATGAAATTTTATACACACATGTATCACAACCAAAGAATGTGTCATGAATCGAAAGTAGGTCACTAGGTCAAGTAAATGGGTCACAGTGACCTATTCATTGAAATTTTGTTGACCACTACAACTTCAGAAATTTTTGAGACAGGACTTTCAAATTGCACATCATATTACACTTCTATATGGCCTACTTTGTGTGCAAGTATAGTTGATCTTGACTTAATTCTCAAGGTCACACAATGGTCACATGTGCTAAGCACGTTACCGCTCTAACTATTGAAAGCCTGCATCTAGCAATCTAAAGCTTACACACAAATAGCTTCATAGAGTGATCTAGAAGCCTATTGAAAATCGAGGTCATAGCTGTATATTTGACCTACTTTTTGAGGTCAAAGGTCTAGTGCACAATGGTGGTATTGGTATACGTAAGGAAGTTTTTAAGTCAGTTACATGAAATTTTATACACACATGTATCATAACCAAAAAATGTGTCATGAATCGAAAGTAGGTCACTAGGTCAAGTAATTGGGTCACAGTGACCTGTTAATTGAAATTTTGTTTACCCACTATAACTTCAGAAGCTTTTGAGACAGGACTTTCAAATTGCATATGATGGTACACCACTACAAGCATAATTGACCTTGACCAAATTTTCAAGGTCACACACGGGTCACAAGTTTGCTGAGTGATGTGCATCTATAAATGTAAATCTTAAAACAAAAGAAGCAACACAGGGTGATCTAGAAGGCTATTGAAAGTCAAGGTTATACCTCTATATTTGACCTAATGTTTTTGAGGTCAAAGGTCAAGTGTACAATAGTAGTATTTGTGTAGGTAACTATACCTGATACTATGGGACACTATTCCTATTCACTTACAGCAAAAGAGATTGAAGGCAGCCGGAGGGTACTGCGTTCTTTGAACGGTATTTTTAAAATTTTTCAAGAAATGTCCAAGTTACCAAAGGCCTTACAAAAATATATATGTGGTTCTGATAACCAGACCAACCCCATAAAAAGGCCAGAGGCCCGGCCCTATATCATTTTTTATGAAACAAAAATTTTTAAAAAATATGAAAGTTTCAAGCCACTCTATACCCTAATAAAAATTGATCAACCGTGGCTGAAAGATTTTATGGAGAAAGTGGCTGTCATGTGCCATTATTTTTCAGTCAAGTCAACTCAAACACAGTATTTTATTTCAGCTTGTCTGCAGTGGAGGTAGCTCCAGTATTCTGAGGCTTCGAGCTGCTAGATGTTGGGATGGACGGCTTCTGGTGCCCATTAAACAACACAGTCGATGCCTCAGAAAAGGGGCTAAAGTGGAGGGTTAACTTGGGCTGGGGAAAGAGCATAGCTGCATAGCCATGGTTGTACGGTGAAACAGCCTAGCCATAGCCCTGTTTGAAAGATTTTATTGAGAAAGTGGCCGTCATAAAATTGCAACAAAGTCAACTCAAAGACATGATTTTATTTCAACTTGTCTGGAGGGTTAACTTGGGTTGGGGAAACAGCATATCAACACAAAGTTCAAGAAGGCATAGCTATAGTTGTTCGGTGAAACAGCATCTAGCCCCAGTTGTGTGGTGATCATTACCGTAATATTTCGCTAGGTTCCAGGTGTCCCTTCTCCAAGCCACCAGGGCAAATGGTCATTAAAGTACTTTTAGAACATGATTTACTATCTTAATCTGCCCCCTTGGTCGTGTCTGAAGCAGTTATTATCATGAGTTACAAATCCAAATGCAACACAATACCTCAAGCGGGCGAATCATGTACCATTTTTAACATGGTGCAATGCATTGCAGGACTGTCACACAAAAATACAGTTGATTTGGATATCAAAGTGAATCCCAGCCACAGCACACCTATCATATTATTGATGCTCTGAAATAGTTACAAAATATATACTTTGGTCCCCCCCCCCCCATTGTGTGAATACTACTATCCTAATTAACAAACCATTGGGTGTGGAATCCACCATTTTCAAAATGGCAGACTAGTTTGTGGGTTAATTCCGATTAGATATATTTTGAAGAAGTAATAGCCAAAATATATGTGTGATTAGTGTTAACTGAAGGTTACTTTGTCGAATGAATGTAATGTAAAATATATAATGGGACTTTTGCAGTGTGAGCATTACCTGAAACATGTAAAAATGTAAACACAACGGCTGGAAATTACCAGATGTCGGTGGCAGTGGGGCCCAGAATAGGAGTATTGTATCAGACACTGAAGTCGCCCTTGGGCTATGAATTAAGTAGCAGCACTAGTCGGACCTGCCAAGCACCTCTAATGAGCAAGAGATGGAGCTGAGGGGAGAAGGTTGCCCAGATAGTGCATACAGGTCCAAAAGTACCAGCAGTATTTATAGTGGTAATAAACATAAACTCTATGGTGTGTATTTCGTACTGTCAGCTATTCTTGCCAAGGTGCAAGCATTTCTTTCTAGTCTCTGATGACAGGCACACAGCAGCAAAGTTGGTCAACCGATGCTCAGCAGACATGTTAGAAATTCATTATGAAGTTTGAGAATGAGCTTCACGTAACTATCAAAGGGAGTATCCATAGGTAACAAGTTAACATATTTGGCCTAGGGGAGTATCTTTCATGCATCGTATGTAAGCTGGTACTTACACTATGAGACCCACATGGACCAGGCATTTTGTATTAATATGACCCGCACTGTAGAACCTGTCTGGGCGATGCATGATATGTACATGTATTTGTCTGACCCACACTGTGGAACCCAAGGAGAGTTTGGGTGTATGGTGCATTGTCCCAGTGTTCAAAGGCTACCCCTGTAGCAGGTCCAAAGGTGGTCCATGAAAACGGATGATCTGTCATCAGAGGTGCAACAGGGTGAATTAAATGGTACTAGTACTAGATCGAGATCTGACAGATGTGGTCTTTCAGGCCAGGTGGTCTCTTATTGGATTGGTCTCTGAAGACAGACGACTACTGTACAGTTAACAGTCTACTGTCCATTTCTGCACTCTGGATCATTGACTAAAACCTTCGCATTCATGAAAGGATAGGTCTTGTTCAAAGAGAATAATGTCTTTGGCGCTCTATCTCGGTCTGTATGCCTCTGTGTGTGTGTCTGTGTGTGTGTGTGTGTGTGAGAGAGAGAGAGGTATTGGTTGGGCCGTAATAGACTTGGCATTGATTTGCCCTTAAGTGCCCAGCCAGTGCCAAGGAAAGCTGTTGACTCAGCCTTAATTCAGACTAGAAAGGGTTGAGATGGTGTAGTACAGTGGTCCCCGTCTTGTAAGGTAACCTCAAGTGCAGCAGAAATGTGGCCTCTCTTAATGAGGGGGGAAATAAACTGAAAATACCATACTTGATGCATGGCAAGGTGGCCCCTGTAAGGGGGGGGGGGGAACCTCTCGTCAGGGAGCCTTATAAGAAGAGGACCACTGCAGTCTCGATGTGAAGCGACAGGACCTACTCCAGTAGGAGGCTTTTGTGTGTCCAGATCAGTCAACGGCATGTTTTCCTGCAAAAGGATAGATTCCACAATGCATTGTTCCAGTGTTCAAAGGCCCCTTGTTAACACATAAAACATTTTAAATGTGAGACTAGACACTGCCAGACAGTTGTGGCTGTGTTTACAGAGAGGAATCTCTCATCAAAT
Source organism: Hermodice carunculata (assembly GCA_964020975.1). NCBI lineage: Eukaryota > Metazoa > Annelida > Polychaeta > Eunicida > Amphinomidae > Hermodice > Hermodice carunculata. The sequence continues at coordinate 44,704,247 of OZ026623.1, read as the reverse complement.
ACGTATTTCCTTTCCCTCCTTCTGTCTGTGTTTTATTGTCTTTGATGTCTGTATTGGAAGTTGTTTTCAGTCGAGACTATTCCGCCAATTGATATTTATCAATCAATGTTGATATTACCAGTTTGAAGGGGGCTGAGTGGGATATACAAGTGGCAGTCTTTACAGTGATGATGAATCTTTTAAGTTAAAGGGAAAGGCCTAGCAGACAGCTTTCTGCATTATATTAGTTTGTTGGTTTCTTTTAAATCCACAATTTCAGTAAAAATGAAATTGCAAAAAAAGTAATCTCTGGAAATTGTTTTCATGCAGGTGAAGAGTGGAGGGAGGTGGGGGAAACATTAGACATTTGATGGCCGTGAAAAAATGTGAAGAACTTACTCCAAAGGTTTGGCACCTCTCCAGCATATTTGCATAATGTACATGTATTGCAGAGTCTGGCTTGGGCGAAAGATATGTGGAGCAATATTATTAACAGTTGACACTCATGATTTTTCCATGCAGACATCAGTGATGCTGGCATGACATTCGTTTAACCCACTCTGGCTCTGAAGCAGCCAAAAGTACTTTGATGTCAGACATTGTCTTTTCTTTGTTTTGTTTTGCTTGTTTTGTTTGTTTGTTTGTTTGTTTGTTTGTTTTTTTTTGTTTGTTTGTTTGTTTGGTTTTTTTTTTGTTAATTTTAAAATGTCAAATTGAAAAGAAATAATGAGAATTGTGGACAAGGCATTCCAAGGCTCTGTGGCTCTCCTTGATGCCAGATGGGGACTTGGTGCCCATCCCATATTAAGCACGTCTGCTCACTAGCTGTTTTTATAAACCAGGAATGGATTAATGTTAAGTAACTGTACACAACGGTTGGCATCAGAATGGCATAACTTCAATCCTCACCATTAAAAAACTTTCAAACTTATACCAAAAAAAATGACATACATGTATATAAATGTATGGACAATTTTGGTAAGCTGTGGTCAACATGGATAAGAAACGTCTATAGGCAAAAACCTATGCATGTAAACCTAGAGATATCTGTCAAAGGTGAGATATTGCTACCAGGTGTACATAAAAGAAATACAGAAATAATGTACTAGACACATAGGTGTCATTTATTTTGTCACTTAGATTGGTTGGTTGAGGCTGCAGGGTTATGATGTATTCTGTGAACATTGGCCCAGTCTGAGTTCTGAGCTGCAAATGCTCTACATTCTGAAGCTTTCTGGAGGTAGAATCCTGGCTTCAGTGAGTGTAAGAACTACATGATTTAGAGTCTGCTTTATGGACAGACTCTACTAGGATGATTTATTATGACATGCAATGCTTCTCTGCTTTGATACAATTTTTCATTGTTTTTTTTTTCTGTAATTGTGCCTGATGTCTCTCCCACTGTGGAAATACACATGCTGTTAAGGATTATATTCTATTTATGATTTTTTTTGTATGATTTAAAAGAAACTGTTGCTCTGCACAAATGTTATCCCCCAACTCCATTAATGCCAATCTACCGGATCACATTAAAAGCGCAGATTCCTAGATGAAGCAAGTTCTGAAACCAGAAAAAATGCTCCTTTCCACCCCTACCAAGTTCTATAGTAATAATAGTAATACTAATGAGCAAATTATGTATCCTAGCTATGTAAACATAATTTTGAATACTCATACAGTTGACTGGCATTGAAGTCAGTTTTCCTCTGAGGCTGTCTTCTAAAATTTCATATTTACATTGAATTTGCCTAATTGTCCCAGTTCACTGGCTGTGAGCACCTCCACGGGATCTTATTTATTCAACAGTTGCTTCGTCAAGATGTTTAGTCTCATGTGTGAATCATATGTGATTTATGTAGGAGACAAACGAAGCCTGCCTGATTGCGATGCATATCTGTCATTCGTACAAGTCTGTGGTGTATGACGTGCTCTCTGGCAGATTCTTGTGATTATATAATATATCATCTGGAGAACTGCTTGAGGGATTACCCAGCCAGGTTATTCTTATCATAACATCTTGACCTGAAATATGTTTTTTGCTTCACTGCTTGGTACAATAATGCTTCTATCAACAACAAAAAAATGACATGTCTAAATATTGATACTTGTAGTTAGTTGATCAGCATCTGGCCAGTGCATGTAATTCCGTCTAAATCTTTTCATGTGACATACTCAGAAGAACCTGTTTTTATTTATTTTAGGCCCAGACCTTGCATTTGCACCAAGAATCTCAGTGTCTCCTGCCTATCAGTATGTGATGAAAAAAACTGCAACCATAGGACGCACGAGAGCTTTAAGAACATCTTCACAGGTCATGCCACAAATTTAAGGGTGTGATGGCTTCACTGATGAACAGATATAGGATGCGATCTTAATCGGAGGCAGCTGAATCCTGGGCCAAGGTTGGGTGGAGGCAGCAGAGTTCACACTTGCCTGCTCAACCTGACATGGAAAGGCTGAACGATGCTGTGGCCTGGTATCAACAGAAGGTAAGTACATGATAAAGTGCACCATACCCTGAGAGACAGTCCCAATGGTACAAGTTTTACCATCTGAAGTGTCAGCACTTTGACAGAAGTTTGACATGAATTAACTCTTTCAGTGCCAATCACAAGTAAAGTTGATGAACTTAAGTAGAACTAGACTGAACTATCATTAGGATCCCAGATTCGTATTCCTCGTTAAAAGACCTTTCATTCAAGTACCAGTATGCCTATAGTTCCAGAGAGAATATCCCAGGTCAACAGCTTTTCTTGGGGTGCTTTGCGCCTAATGCACGCTGAGAAAAGCTGTTGACTCAGTCCAAAATTTGGTACTGAAAGAGTTAATGTGTAGAGAAAGTGGTGAAATGCATAGGCCTCATTCTCTCAAGCCGGGCCTTTTTACGTTTGCAAATTAGACCTAAGTGCAGCTGGTCTTTTTTTTTTCCCTGTCCATGGAGCCAAATACAGGAACCACTATGATGTAGGAAGTACACGTATGTGTCCCAGAATACTGCAATTTACTAACCAAAATTCTGTTCAGGTGCATGGCTCTTGGTCCCTTTATCATCGCTTCTCCTGTGTGGCACTCACCCGGAAAATTTCCCAAGCTGATTGTTCCCAAATCTTTTTGTAAAAAGGTGCCACCTTGAAATACATAGATGTATCCCTGCTTGTTCAGTACAGTTTGGGCAGAGTCTCATGATCAAGGTGGTGCGTCTGTTTTCATGCCTTTCTTTTCCTCATGGCATGAAGGGAGGGATGTGACAAGGTGGAGTCGCTTCAAAGTTCACCGTTTACAAGTTAAGTTTTGTGAGCATGGCCTTACACAAAGCACACCAAATATTCAAGGATAATGAATATACAAACATGTACACAGAAACTGAGAAATAACTAAACACACCACTTGTAAAATGTATCAATTTGAAGCATCTCTCCGAAGTATGGTTGTGGAACAGAAGCATCAACCTGCATAGAGCCTGACAGCAGAGCCAGAGAGCTTGATATTTATTGAATTGGAAGACCAGACCTAAGAAAGATGCTTCAATGCCTAGGCTTTCACTAGGGATTTTATTTTATTAGCCAGCTTGGCTAATATCACTTAAATCTTTTAGCCAAACTTAAATTTTATAAGCCAAAGTCAGCTCACATTTTTAAACCTTTTACATCTACGAGGTGGCAGTTCAATGATAGAATAGTAAAACTGATTTTGAAACTGCAGGGTATCAACATTTTCTTGAGCCAATTTGGCTAAAATATTGTGAATCATTTAAGCCAAATTCCACATTCATTAACCAATGGCTAATTGGCTAATGCCAGACCAGAATGCTTATATTAATGTGAACAAACACTTGCACAAGGGTAGTTAAAAACATATATATGCATATCATATTTGAATTTTTTTCTTTTTGTTTTGTGCAGAGTATAAACTTTCATTCACAGCTGCTTTCTGAGTTTTGCTTGCGAAGCAAAGTATCCCAAAACTTTGTCTTTGAACATGTTGCAGGAATTGGATCCATCGTTGGCCAGTGTTGGTAGTGGTCTTTTAAGACAGGGGTTATAGTATTGATACCTTGTCTGTTTCATATATTTGGAAAGTCAATACTACACTTAGTTATTTTATCCTGTCAACTTTTATTCTAGTTATAGTATTTAGAAAAAAAGTATACCCTGGAAAGAATGTGTTAGTGTATCCATGTTGTCATGATAATTATCAGTACAAGTGCCAATGCAAGTGTGATAATAGGAGCCCAGGCCAGGTTTGAGTTTTGACGCATTTTTGTCATAACAGGTGCCTGCTTCATACTTATTCCTTGTTACTTTTTAACTTCTCTTTTCCAGTCCAGAAATGTCCATTTTTGTTTACTTTTCGAAAATTGTTGACAGTGTTTATGATCCTTGTAATAACAACCTGCATAGGCAAGAAATAAAAAAATATACAAACAAATTATTAATAAATGAAATAAATTGAAATGAGAAGTGTATGTTTTCTGTTTATTGCCTGAAATTCCTGGTAAGAAGGGTGGCACTTTCTTTTTCTTTTTTTTCTTTTTGCTCAGTTTTGTTGGACTATTACTGTAATATCACTGGCATTTCACGGTAAATTGTCCCTTTTCCATGTGCTTAGCAGCTTAGGTGTTAAATAGACCCAATAAACTTGCCTTTTTGCTAAGCAGGGCCAGAATTTCAGCGAGAATCCGAGAATCCATTCTCATAAAGCTTCTCCTAAACTTGTCTTTCTTTAAAAAGAAAACTAATTGACAAAAATCCAAATAGATTCTCACAAAATTTTGCGAAATTCTGGCCCTACTAAGAAATGGCATTTGCCATTAACTACATGTGAGCGAAACCTAGTGCCCACTGATTGACAAAATAAAGGAACTTTCAAATTTTTATCGTAACAAACGGGATATAAATGAACCACTTTGCAGACATTGTGGCAGCCAGGATCACTGTGGCTTGGATATGAAACCCCAACTCCTAGAACATATCTCAATTCTCCCCAACTCACCGAACTCCCTCAAGCGGAAAGAGACTGAATCAGTCAGACTCAGAAAGGAGCATTTTTGGATGCACAGATATGTGTACAATAGAACCTATTGGTTTGAATGTCATGGTAAAATATGCTTATGATGCTAACTTTTTCATTCTCAAGTCTATCTCCCATTTACATGGTTTCTTCTAGTGATAACAAAAATTAGTCATTGTTCATTAATGAAATGCTCTTTTATTGAACGAAATAATGTTATTCTCCTGAGGTGTAGAGTACACAACTCTGTGAGCTGATATCTGCATATATATGTCTATATCAATCAGTCATCACATAGTCCATCAAATAATGTTGGTACTATCTAACAGAATTTCCCTTGTTGAAACCACACACAAACTTAAGCATGCCTTTGTGATGAATTTTGGCGCTCAGATCATGTGACTTACACTTTTGCTTAGTGTACAAAATGGGTAGTTTAAAATCACTTTAAATGTCATTTGAAATTTAAATCTCACGACATGATCCCACATTTATATAATATAGGTTACTTGGGCCCTGTTACCAGGTACAGTAGATATAGAATGGTAAAAATGACACAATGGTAATAGCACTCCAAGTGCGACCGGTTTCGCCCCTGTGTGGGGCTCGTCAGGCACTGAAAATTTGATGGCTGCTAATGCTGTATTAATAGTAACGTAAACAGGGGTTGCTACGTTCTTTTTTGCAGTGAGAGACGCCACGTAGCTCCAACTGAGTTTTATGACATCATATAGTATACATTGTGACCACTCATCTGTACTTGGCCATCTCAGTGGGTTCTAGTAATGGTCTATATCCAGTACATTGATGAATAAAGCTGGGGTAGGAAGTGGGCGGCTCTGTACCTTCCTCTGTGAAGATACTTGGGAATTCATCTATTATTATTTTGTCAATGTATGATCCAGGGTATTTGTGCAGTACAGTAGGTCTGGTCATCTTATCTATTTTGTTGCATATATTCTTGTACAATTTATTATCTATATGTCAAATAAAATGATTCTGATTCTGATTCTGGTGATTTGAAGGAAAGTGTATGTTTTTGCCTTCATTTTATGTGTGCAGCTGTTAAAATGGGGAATTTATTGTGTTTCCTTCATGAGCATTGACATTGGATGGGAAAATGAGTAGATATAAAACACTGACAGCATCCATGAATTCAGTCTCTGAGGAGCCTGCCAAGACATGTCACACTTCTCCCTGTAACAAACCAGCACATTTACCTGGTCAAACAATGTAAACTATACTGCTGGGGGGAATAATGCCACCACCCCTCTTGCTGAACATTATGCATGTCATTAAGATGTGTGTGTGGGGGGGGTTGTTTACTGTATTATACCATTGCTTTTCACATCTCGTTTGGCAGGAAATAATGGTCCTTAAGAAGGACCTTTAAAGGACCTTTGTGGTTGGTGTTGTTGTTGGGATGCTGCATTTATCAATAGTGGGTGTGACCATCATGCTTCTGTCAAGCAAGCTCGGATCTGCCTTGGCAGGCTGTGTGTCAGCCTGGTGAATTTTGATTCCACTGGTCTGTGAGCCTCTGTGCCAGTTGGTCCGGGCTGGCTGTGGGTTCTTGTTAATCTTCCCTGATTCAATGGCCAAACACATTCCACAAATTTTCAATGGGGGACAGGTCAGGACAATGGGCTGGCCACAGCAACAATTGGATATGGTGTTGCTGTACCGCATGCTGACTGGGGCAGTGTGTGGTCCTGTACTATCTTGTTGAAACAGTAGCCCTGGATATTGTTGGATCCATTTGTCAACTGTGGACAGGATTTCATGTCCGTAGTGCTGGCCTGTTAGTGTCCCATTCACCCTGATGGGAGCTGTTCTCCCTGTTGCTTTAATTATGTCTCTTAGTGGAAGCCAGGGGGCAATTTGGTTAAGTGCCCGTTTCTTCCGCTTGTTGATGTTGTTGTTGTTGTTGTTCAGGTTCTTCAACACTTGGTTTCCGTGCGATAAGTCTTGAAAGACTTGACAGAATTTGATGAAACCTGGTAGGATTATGTATCTAGGCAAGACCTAGGTTGGGATTGTATTTGGATGACCTTGAGCGAATTCTCAAGGTCACAGGGTCACTTATGTGAAATTGGTTTCCGTTTGATAAGTCATGAAGAACTTGATGGAATTTGATGAAACTTGGTAGGATTATGTATCTTGGCAAGACATAGCTTGGAATTGTATTTGGATGACCTTGAGCGAATTCACAAGGTCACTTATGTGAAATTGGTTTCCGTGTGATAAGTCATGAAGAACTTGATGGAATTTGATGAAACTTGGTAGGATTATGTATCTTGGCAAGACCTAGGTTGGGATTGTATTTGGGTGACCTTGACCTAATTTTCAAGGTCACAGGGTCACTTATGTGAAATTGGTTTCTGTTTGATAAGTCATGAAGAACTTGATGGAATTTGATGACACTTGTCAGGATTATGTATCTAGGCAAGACCTAGGTTGGGATTGTATTTGGATGACCTTGAGCGAATTCTCAAGGTCACAGGGTCACTTATATGAAATTCGTTTCCGTGCGATATGTCTTGAAGAACTTGATGGAATTTGATGAAACTTGGTAGGATTATGTATAAAGGTAAGATGAAGGTTGGGATTGTATTTGGGTGACCTTGACCTTATTTTCAAGGTCACAGGGTCATTTATGGGAAATTGGTTTCTCTGCAGTAAGTCTTGGAAGAACTTGATGAAAATTGCTAGAGTAATGTATCTAGGTGAGAGCTAAAATAGGATTGTAATTTTCAAGCAAACTTGGTCATTTGTAATTTGTTATCACCTGTAGCTTATTCAGAGACGTAAGTGTTCCACCGGGAGACATTTGATTTTCTGTTGGAAAATCAGTCTGTTCTAGTTGCCTGTTGCTCTAATTGCCCCCGCTCCCACCCCCCCTCCCACACACACGTCATGACACTGCCTCCTCCATAGCTGTCACGTTCAACAATACATCCTTCTACGAACCTCACGGAAGGCATTCATCGAACCCTCATTCTACCGTTGTGGAAATCCAAGCAGAATGGGGATTCATCTGACCACATCACGCTGCTGCATTGACTTCTGGTCCAGGCTGCATGTTCCTCAAACCACTATACCCCTTCATTTCTTGGGTGCAGGACTGAGAGGGATGCGAATGGCTGGGTGATATTCCCTCAGTTTGGCCGACACCAGTCTTTTCGTAATGGTAGACTGTGATGCTGTGATGTTGCAGACCTGGCACCACTGCTGACGATACCTTTCGGTGGAAAGAAGCCCATGCCTCTTCACATGCTGAATCAAGTAACGGTCATCCATCCCTTCTGACAGTCTTGGTCGCCCAGATCCAGCCTTCCTGTTGCATCCCCTGGTTTCCTTGGAAACAGTCCCACTACCATTTTACCATAGCCTGGAACAACCCATTATCCGGGCAACCTCCCGATGGGAAAGGCCAGCCTCCAATATCCCAATAATTCTGCCCTTGTCAAATTCAGACAATTGTGAGTGACCCATACGCCATAGCATTGTGGATTCACATAGATCCAGTAGTGCCATGTCCCCTTATAAAGCCCATAGGCACCCCAATACCAGACACACTTTTCACACCTCTCTGGCTGTTGCTTTGTTTTCATGACATTTTGTGTGTGTGTGACTGCTCAAGCATACCTTAAGCTATCCTGTTAAAGTTACATAATATTCCATGTGACATCCATATTTTCCATATAAGGCATATTTGGAGTGGCCCATGTTAAACTAATGGGGTGGCATCTTTTTTCCCCAGCAGTATAAGACAATTTTAGATATATTACTTTTCTACAGGAATTAGAAAAATTGAGTTAATATGTGGGTGGGGCAACTGCAAACAGAGGTATCATTTTGTTTGGCCCTGGTAATTTTCATGGTTTTTTTTTTAAGACACCAAGTGTAAGAATCTATCCATTGAGGGGAGAATCATCAGCTTTTCATATTACGTTCACTTTTGTATGGTACATGTATTTCAACAATGTCGTGACAAATGTTCTGAACTAGCTCAAAGCTGCAACCGTAGATTCACTTGGGGGGTCACTATGACCTCCCTAAGACATTGGATAAAGGGATTGATTAGTATGCCAGTTGACATAACTGGAGATAACCTACATTGTCAACCGTAATCAACAGGTTTGGCTGGCATAGCACCCAAGGCAAAAGTAAACTGAACTTCAGATGACATAACTTTGTGAATTCATTAAGACAAGTTTCTTGATTTGTGGGGGGTCCCAGTCTTTGCTTTTGCTATGGCCACCATGGTGTCTGGTTCCTTCAAAATTATTACATAAGTATGATAATTTTGTTTCATGTTCACAACCATGTACAAATTAAGACAATAAATATAAACATATTTGCTGAACCACCTATGAATGTGACAGTGCATGGCCCGAGCAGCCAAGTTAATTTGCAAACTTCAGAATTCCGTATGTTCATGTCAGAATAAATTTGAGCATGAATGTTACCAAGTATATGCGCCCCTCAACCCTGCATGATATAGGAATATATATCGTGTATAATACTCCAAACAAATTTAATGAAAATCGTCATAAAAATATATATTGTATTCATTTGGGCTAAACATGTTTGATTACTTTGATTATGTATCAAGTCAGTAGCAACTGAGTCTTTAGATATGTGACAGTTACATAGAGACTGTCCTTTTAACTCTTTTAATGCCAAATTTTGGACCAAGTCAACAGTATTTCTCTGTGCATTGGGTGCAATGTGCCCAATCCGCACTGAGAAAACTGTTGACTTGGGGTATTTTCTCGGGCACTATAGGCATACTGGTACTTGAACGAAACGTCTTTTTACGAGGAATGCAAATTTGGGATCCTTATGATAATTCAGACTAGTCTGATTTAAGTAGATAGACTTAATATGTGATTGGCACTGACAGAGTTCATTACCAGAAGGTTCATCTTCCAGCAGTATGTTGAAGTTATTCCACAAAGTTGAATATCCTGCAATGCCTTTATTTTGCTGATACCAAAAAGATCCATGTTTTTTCTGTGTGTCCATTCCAGTCGCTGCTTATAACTGAGTGACACATGGAAAAATTTTGAAGACAAGTTGTATCAGCCTAAATTGAAACTTGTTACCAGAATGCATTTTGGAGCCGCCCCCAGATTGGGGAATGGGGATCAGATAGGGGTGGAGGTTAGTCACCTGCCACTCAACCAGAGCTTGTTTGAGAGGTTTATAATAGCCACATTTGCTGAAAACAATGCTGTTGCAAGAATGGGGGACAAGGTGCAGGTTACAACTCTGCAGAATTTAGAAATGTTCGCTCTCTGAGTGAAAGTGTAGGTTATCTTTGACAGCAGAACCACTCTGAAGGTCAAGCATGATGTGTCTGTGACAGAGGTTTTCATGTCACAGCACGCAGTGAACACAATCCCTCTCCTGGCTGTCAGCCGGTGTTATATCAGACAGCCAGAGTCAAAGACCTCCCGTGATCAGATCATACAATCATTGCTGTTGGCAACCCTGCTGTGCATAATTTTCACATGTCATTTTGTCATTGTCTGAAACCATATCCATTTGTAAACTCAGATGACCGGGTCAATTTGATTATAACAGAATAGATAGTCCTGGTTCAGTGCACCTGGCACGCACATGTATGGCTTTTGTGTTTAAAGCACGTTGCTTTGTTGACATTTCAGGTGCCATTTGACAGAACTATGTGGTTGACAAAGTTGTGTTACAAAATAGTTTATGCGTATTAGGTGAACAATGTAGGGAAAGGGAATGGCAATTAATTACGGAAGAAGGCATGATTGTATGCTTATTTATGTTGTGTGTACCAGGAGGTAGTGGCATCTGGTGACAGAAAATGGCACTGTGCCAAACGTCATTTGCTCCACATTTTGAAACACTTAAATCAAATATTCACACTGCGTTTCTGTTTAAGCATGGGGAGGGGGGGGGGGTAAAGCTTACATTTTAAGACTTCATGTAATAAAAATGAACATGCTGATCAGTGGCTTAGAAGACTTCCCCCCACCCCCGCCAAAAGACAAAAAAATAGTCACAAAAAAGTGGCGACACATGAAGAATGGTAGTGGAAATGTAGTCATTGAAAATGAACTTCTCAAAGCAAATTGCTATTCATTCATGTCATTGGACCTAGTAGCCAGAGTACTTTAACTGTTTCAGTACCACATTATTAACCAAGTCAACAGCTTTCCTTGGTGCACTTTGGACACATTGCACCCAAAGCGTGCCAAGGAAGACTACAATGTAAGTATATAGGCATGCTAGAACTTGAATGTCTTTTTACAGGGAACATGAATTTAGCATCCTTAAATTATGTAATTTGACCAGTTCCTTTTGGTAGTTCAACTTAAGTTGCAGTAGCACTGAAAGAGTTAATGTGCTTTATGGGCTACTGCCTGGTTCCAACTACCCTGTCACCAGCCACTACACTACAGGTAAAACACAAACAACAATATTGTGTGGGAGATGGAGTCCATTTTTTATGAATTTGGAACATACATCAAGAAAAAGAATGAAATTTACATTGACCTTGATCCTTTACAGTAAACATTCAGACAGGATAAGTACATGGCACTGAGCCTACAGCGTACTCATGAGACCTTGTGGGTCCAGTAAGTGCCAAAGTTCAACCCAGTGTTTTTACACTGGATGGTCACCCTACCAAGGCTCAAAATTCCTTCTGTGCTTCAATTTGTCTTGAATTTATTTTTTAAATGCGTTAGACTTCCATCTCTCCAGTTGACGGATGGCTACATCTGACATGTCCATCTGGGCATTGCAAGTGGCTCCCCCTATCCTGAAACTGTGAGCCTTATAGCTTTGGGGATCTTGTCCAAATTTGGTAGGTTTAGTCCCAGTACAATCTGAAGAAATAAAGAAGATACTTTTAATGGTAACATGGTAGTCAATGGACCGTTTTAAAGGCATTACTGATTACTTATTGCCATCTGGTGGTGAAACTAGCTAAACATGTCTGTAATTATATCCAAGGCCACTTTTATTAAATCCATGATTGACATGTAGCCTACCATTGTGCTAAGTACTGGAGTTTTCCACTGAGATAATTGTCTTAAGCTTATCAACAACACAAACACCAAAGGCAAGAGAAAGGACTTCAAAGGGGCTCCCTGACTTAGCAATTTGATTTGACAGGACATGGCCATGACATCACAAGCTTTAAGGAGTGGTGTCACAGCCTTTAAGAATGCTGCTGCTGCACCCCTTTCTTGACAAGTGGTCCACTTTTATCAATCTGTTTTTGGTGATCTGCTTTGCCTTTAACCTTTGTATCTTGGTTTAACAACAAAAGGTATTTGCACCAAAATGTCCAGTTCATGTGGATATTTCTCTAAAATTAATCATCTGATTTTGATCAAATAAAAACTTATATTCACTCAAAAATTCTTAAGCGCAAAATCATATCTGGGATTTTCTAAGAAATGAACAGTCGTTTTTTAAATTTCTGTCCAAAATTAAGAGTCCACCAACTTGATCTGGCAATATCAGCCTTATTTTAAATCCTGTAGCACCATTGTTAAAAAGCAGATGCAGTTATGAAAAATCCCTGATATGTTTTTGTAGGTACATGTATTGAGATCATAATACAACTTATTTGACCATTTTGTCCTGAATATCTTTCAAAAAATATCAAAAATTTCACACACAAAAAAAGACATTTTTGTGCAAAAGGATTGTGTTTATACAACAACTTTGAATGTAGAGTTCCATCTTTAGTGCACACAGATTCTGCAAAGCCTTGTGGTCAATTAACTACTAGGTTTATTATACATGTATGAGGATGGGTAAGGGGTTTCCCGTACTGGCGTACTGGGGCTTTTTATTTACCATACTGGAAGCCCTCTTATTTCAGTACTTCGTACTATTCAAAATTTTGAAAGATATTTATTTTCCGTACTACGTACTCTAGAAAAATAATTACCTGTACCAGCGTACTGAACCCCCCACCCCCACCCCCTTTCATGTAAACATGTAGGAATGCATATTTCTGTGATATTTGACCCAAAAGTGAAGTCGCTTTGCCAGGTTGGACATTACCTTTAAAATTCATTCAAGCACCATGCATACAACTACATAGAATATACTTGTGCAGGTCAAGAGCTTTTCTTGGCTTGCTTTGGGCATATGGCACCCAAAGCTTGATGAGGAAAGCAGTTTACTCAACCTAAAATGTGGCACTGAAAGAGTTAAGTATTAAAGTGGGATGCTGATTGTGTTGGCCAAAACTATGAGAAAAATTTAAATTTCTGAATTATGCTCAATCAATTTAAATAATTGATTGAATATACTATGAATATGAATGCGCCAAACATTTAATATAATATGAAGTATCCTTAGCCAGTTTGGATAAAGCTTACAAAATGGTGTTGGCCAAATCACACCTTTTTTAGTCACAGGCTATTTGGCTAAAGGATAGCACTGGCCTTGTCAGGACAGTAAATCAGTCCATGATGAAGTTATGTATTAAAAGTTTCAAAACTGAAAATTACATAATCTAACTTGTGTTTTATCATAGGGTTATACTAACCTGAAAAGGGAATATACCTGCCTGAAAATAATAAACAGTCACATGTACATGTAACGTGTACCACTCATTCTGGAAGCAATTTTCACATCACTATTATATTCTGGCAGACTTCAGTAAAACCATCACATCTCCAGCAATGGTTAAAAATATGGTGTGCAAGGTTTTGGCTTTGCATGAGATTGCAGTGTCAGGAGGCTCCACTTATCACCCATGTGTATCCTATGTAATCTTTGGCACATGGGTCATGCTTGCAGCCAGCCCAAGCAAGATGTGCCTGCAGGTGCTGACACCTATTGGCAGAACAGTACACTGCACCTGACTATGGCTGATGGGCACACACAGTGAGGTTGAACAATTGAATTAGGCACTTGGTTTATTTCAGACCCCTAGTCCAAAAATATCGTCAGACCTGCAGTGAAGTAGGGACAATGACATACATATAAACAATGAATTTATGTAAATTTTTTGCTGCATTTTATATTATACTGGTGTGGCAAGATTGTGATCGTAAAGAAGCACACACTTGGCTATCCTAGTCAACATGGTAAACAAATGTAAAACTTAAGCACAGTGCTTAACATGCAGAAAACAATACTGCACTCTCCTTCAGTGTGTCCAACAGTTTTGGTAGAGGGTGAAATTTAGAAGGTAAATCAGTTAGAGGTAGCAGGGATGCACAAAGTGGGGGGGGGGGGGGGGGGGCAGCAAATGCAGGTGATGTTTTGCCATACATGAATTTTTGCTTGGCTTACTTAATGTTGTCTAACCATATCACAGGTTCAACTGTTGTTTTGGTTGCTTCTTCTGTGAAAAGTGATATGTTAGGATTTGTGATTCATCACTTAGTTGATCAAGAACTGTTAATTCAGGATGCAGTGATGTGAAGTTGAGTGTGGGCAGTACTGTATCAGCTAGCAGTGCCACCTGGTGCCAGAAAATAACAATATCTGCAGATTGTGATAGGAGAGAAGTTTAGCAAAACCCGTTTTGTATGTGTAGAGCTGAAAAACTGTGTTTACGTTACAGGATCCAGTGCGCCATGTGACACCCAGAAGTACAGCGGCATTCTAACCGCACAGACATAACATCTAGAGATAGGTCTAGCCATAGTGCTATTTCTATTTTTTATTTCTTCAGTTTTATTGGTTAAGTAGGTGTTTCCATACTGTGAAGTGAATATTTCAGATGTCTTCTACCAAACTTCAAATATGAAAGTCTTTGTGGTACATCTGTTGTGTGACATGTTGTGATCATGTAAATTCCGCCTTCGCTTCATGTTTCTGGAGTTGACAGTTGCTTTGTTCAGTCTAAATGTATATTGTGTACATAATATAGTCTTCAGATGTTTAAACCAGGAGACTCTGCACTAAGACCCCAGTGAGTGGAGGACGGGAGCGTCTAGTAATGAAAATACATATTGGTCTATATGTGCCTATAGCCCCCCCCCCCTTACCGTTGATAAAACTTTGTGTGGACTTAGGGTCTGGACATATTTTTAATAATCATGTCAGCTAAGCCATCTATTTGCAACAGTGAGTTCAGCATGGGCTATTTCAGGTAACAGGAATATAGGCCTACAGGCCTAGGCCTGTTTATAGCGATTACTGTCCCAGTTAGCACACGGCATAGGTATGGTCTATTGATCAGCACCATGGAAAGATTTTGATATGCCCAGACAAAAATATATAATAAAATTTACCATTGCCTTTTAAATGATTAGGCCTACTGTAATGTCTTTGCTGTATGTTAAGAATATTCCTAAATCTGGGGGTTTTACCCCTCGGCCCATAATGCCGGAGGGGCATGGTCGTCACCTACGCGTCCGTCCGTCCATGCCTTGTTAACGCCATATCTCCAAAAATACTCACTTTACAGAGACCAAATTGTTATCACAGGGGGTTATTGAGGTGCTTTAGGTGCCTATTGAAAAGTAGGTCACTAGGTCTCATTTTTAGGACACATTGCTACATTGCAAAAAAAAGCATCATTAAACACAATATCTAAAAAAAAAATTGAATGTAGCTTCATCAATTATTTATGACAGTTTGACCTAAGGATGCCCCAGAAGCCTATTGAAAACTAGGTCACAGTGCTGCATTGAAGAAAAATGGCCTTGCCATGAAATCTCTGCTCATTGCATTTGCACCAAATCTTTGTCATTAGGTTAAACAGAAGTAACCTAACCTACTGGAGGGGTATTGTCATCACTTATGCATCCGTCTGTCCGTCCCTCTGATCTGGCCGAGGGGTTTTGTGGTCACTTATCAGCTTCTAGTTAGATCTATTAGTATTACATGTATTCTAAAATTATAAAGAGCACTTAAATTGCAATTGGGCATATGAAACAAAAATATGTGGATGTTCAGCCTTCAGGGTTAATTGCTAAATTAAAATCGGTTGGAATGACATTTTATCTGTAATATAGTTTGCTAAAAACTAAATTATGCCAATATTTAGAAAGCAGAAGAGCGATTTTATATCAAAATTAAGGTAAACAAATAAATATATGCATATTAATATATAAATAAATATAAGCACCAAAGGCTCTAAACTCCAGGGACATGCTATATATATAAATTGCAGGTCCCTGATAACACTAAGGTATAACATATTTAGGACACATCGTCAAACCCACATAGCCGAAACCAACTTTGTTGATATGTCATTGAAGGCGAAAAACATCATAGTCAAATTTACATATGGTCGAATGATATTTAGCCGAAGAGTTACATTAATCGAATGCAAATCTGGTGGAAAACTTGGTAGAAATATGGTTGGAATTTGTACAAAGTGTATGAAAACACTTGACCATCATGATCGCTGTCATTCATGCACCTGTCACGTGCACGGAACCTCTTTAGTGACGCCATCATCATTGGTGACAGTATGGCATTTGCAATCATGGTCTTCACATCTCCAGTACCATTTTATGTCTTTTTGCGTGTCAAGAGTATATTGGAAACCTTTGTATGCCATTTTGGGCTTTCCGTTTGTGAAGAAATAGTAGCGGATGGTATCCAATTGAGACACACCACCCAGCTCCAGCCATGATGGAAAAATGGTTAGGCCCAGTGAATTAAGATTATTTCTGAAGAAGGAAGAAGGTGGTTTACCCTGATCGATGTGATTAGTTACTTTTTGACCACAATTGTGTTCGACATTGTTGATCATTAGACAGTCCTATTCTTTGACCATTTTCATTCTTGACAAAATTTCAAGCTGACAAAACTGACCATTGAAGAAATTGTCATTCAGGAAATGGAATTCGACAATGTGTCTGTCAGCAACTAAAACTACATATAGAAAGCGGTCCCTGTCCAGTACTCCCATCTCATGCATCAAGAATGATTTCACCTTACTTTTGAAAATGATCTTACATTCACTCTCTTTGATATACCATGGCAGGTTCTGCATGGGAACAGGTATAATCATGGTACAGTAGTACCTGCAATTACCAACCCCAGTCCCCACCTGGTCAAAACGACCAGATTTCCTTGGCACGGGCGCTTTTGCAATGTTAAATGACCTGACGCGCAAGACCACTGTGCTGTCCAATTGCAGCAGCAAATTTAGATTCCCTGGATCATTTTCTCAATAAACTTCACATGAGAAACACTTATTTTGGCATAATTCTGTAGCATTTTTCAAGAACTGTGAAGCAAAATTTTGTTACAATGCTCTAGTTGGACAACCTTAGACCAGCTGCAACGCGCGATCGACCAGCAATATCACCCCACAAACAACCACCCGTAAAAAAAAAAATTAAATAAATGGTCATTCAAATCAACTTAAACCAAGTTGTAAGACATAGTTAACAGAAAAGCTGGCCAACGTGTGCCGTTATTTTGCGGTAAAGTCAACTCAAACACAGCATTTTATTTCAACTTGTCTGGACGGTCAATTTGGGCCGAGGAAAAAGGATAACTGCCGCCATGAAGGGAGCGGTATCAGTGTCTAGTATCGTTTGGTTTCAGGTGTCTGTTCTCCGAGTTACAAGAGCAAAAAGTCATCAATATATTTTCAAAACATGACTTACAATCTTAACATCAATCTACCTGCTCGATTGTGTCTGAAGCAGTTATCATCATTAGTTATAAATCCAAATGCAACATGAAGGCATGCACACACACCCTGAGCGTCTGTTTAAACATGCCGCAATGCACTGTGGGAAAGGACAATCACAGTGAATCGTTGCCACGTGTTTCAGCACGGTTCCAGGTATCTGTTCTCCAAGTTACCAGGGCACACAGTCGTTAAAGTACTTTTAAAACATGACTTACTTCTTAACTTAAATCTGCCCGCTCGGTTGTGTCTGAAGCAGTTATCATCGTTAGTTACAAATCCAAATTCAACACAGCACGCTCGAGCGCCACTTTGAACATTGCGCAACTGATGCATTGATTGCGGACAGTTTCACAAAAGTACACTTGATTTGGATATAAAAGTGAATCGCGGTCACAGCATATATATCATTTTTGATGCTCTGAAATAATTGCAAAATTTATATTTTTGGTTTCATATATTATAACCCTCTTCCCACGCCCACTCAGCAAGATTGTCCCAATGCTCATTTACAAACCATTGGCATTGGGTGTGGAACTGACTGTTTTCACAATGGCAGCCAAGTCGATTGGATATTTTAAAAAGCTTATGCAACTGCTCATGTGTGTCCTTCCGCAAACTTTTGCTGTTAGCGTGATACCATCCACAGTTTTCAAGTTAGCCTAGTATAACTTTCAGGACTTATAGGGTGTATGAAAGTCCAGGCAGAGTTTGATATTGGTGGCGCCACCTACATTATTATGCAATATAGGGGTCAAAATGTGAAGATCTTGTGAACACTCAAGCATCTTTAATTTTTGGCGGATCTTCACCAAATTTGGTGGGATTGTGGGGGAGGTCAAAGTCGAAGTTGCGAATGGTGTTAGTGGAGCCACCTATAATTTGACTGAAATTCAAAATGTGTTTTAAGATGTAAAATTCTATATTTGGAAAAGTAATTGGATTAGACTTGCCAAATTTATGTGATATAGAGAATAGCCAAAGGTAGAATGTCATGTAATATCAGTGACCTTGACGTATTTGTGTGAGGTCACCATGCCTGTAAAGTTCAAAATGTGATTTTGTAATGTCAGAGTGCAGCTTGGACATCAATGGCAAAGAGAATTGAGCCTCCAGACCAAAATTGCACTTGAATACATAAAACTGTACTTGGTGACCTGCTTTTTGGGTCACTGTGACCCAGTAATTGTGGAGTTTGGCGCTTGTCCAAGTCTATTGTTTTTCCTCAATAACTCAAAAAGTTATGACCCAATTTGAACAAACAGACTATATTTGGAAAAAGCTGGATGTTGGGTGCATATTTTGAGCACTAACAATTTTTTAATCTGAGTTGAAGGTCAAGGCCAAATGGCCAGTTTGAATATTGGGGTCATCTCATGAATGCTCTGCACCCCACAATTCTTGCGATAGGCCCATGTAATGTTTGCCAGTTATAAATTGTATAAAAATCTTTGTTGACATCAATGTTGGTGGTGCCACCTATAGTATTATGTAATATACAGATCAAAATGTGAAAATCTTGTGACTGCAGAACTGTCCACAGTTTTCAAGTTAGCCCAATATAACTTTCAGGACTTATAGGGGTTATGAAAATTGCAGTTCTTTTCGATATTGGTGGTGCCACCTACAACATTATACAATATCGGGGTCAAAATATGAAAATCTTGTGAACATTCCAGCATCTTTAATCTGTGGCATATCTTCACCAAATTTGGTGGGATTGTGGGGGAGGTATAAGTCCAAGTTAGTAATGATACTAGTGGCGCCACCTGTGATTTGACTGAAATTATGAGCCAAAATGTGTTTTAAGAAATAAAATTCTATGTCTCGAAAAAGTAATTGGATTAGACTTGGCAAATTTATATGATATATAGACAATGTCCAAAGCTAGAATCATATATATCAGTGACGTTGATGTATTTTTGTGAGGTCACCATGCCCCTAAAGTTGAAAGAGGTGATTTTGTAATGGCAGGGTGTAGCTTGGACTTCAATGGCAATGTCAGCACAGCACCAGGCAGGCCTATGGGCCTCTTGTATCACATAATCTGGGTGTCCTTGATCTTCTGTCCCAAGGTCAGAGGACATAAAAGTTAAAGTCTTGGCACATGCAACAATATTCATCACAGGAGTTGCACAAATAAGCTGTGATTACATGTGGAGTGAAGTGTCATCTGGTGGAAATTTTTTACATTACGCTTTATATGTTCAGAAGCCACTTGAGGACTCACAGCTTTGAAATGAACAGGTGCAATTAGCCATGATGCCAGCAGAGCATTAGGACCATGGGCCTCTTATTTAAAATAATATCACGGATACTATTTGACCTGACAGTTGGGTTAAGGTAACCTTCTAGTGTGAGGAACACCACATGTCTTGTGACAAGCACTGGCCATATGGTCATACTGGGGCATCAAATTTGGTAAACCCCAAATTGCCAAATATGGCAATTTTGAAATTTACCCACATCTTCAACTTTGAGGGTGAATATAAGATAAGTATGCAGTGCTAGAAATAAGGAAAAATTTTCACTTGTCCGCCAACCAAGTGGAGTCTTAAATTCTAATTGAACTGTATGTAAATTTTGGACAAGTGCATTGGCAATTTTACTTGTCCGTCACAAGTTTCACTTAGTACGGACAAGCGGATAAGCCCTGAGTATGGTATATAGTACAGATGCATACATGTACTTGTAATTTTTACTAGTTTGGGAAATTGAAGCAGAATTTAACAGAATAAAGGGGTGTGTCACACTTACCCTGCTGTCACACTTACCCCGGGTGACCCTAACCCAGGAGCCTACAAATTGTGGTAGTTAGGCTACTAAATTACATGTACAGCAACCTAAAGAAAATTAGTGGCCCTGACAAATGTATTTGTTCCCTTCATATATATTGTATTGTGTTACAGTCTAAAGTAAAGCTATAGGCCTAGGCCCCTGAGTTATACCAGAAGAAACTACACAGAATGTTTGTCTTAGAGTTTTTGCTGGCCTTTTCACCTGTTTCAATACACATGTAGATCTCTGAACAATTAGAAGTCCGTTTTCTTCCTTCAGATGTCATGGTTGTAAAATAATTGAATCAGTTTAACAGTGATCTGAAGTTAAGAATGCGGCCTGGGCATATAAACTTTCCAGACCAATTTATCCTATATGCAAGACAAAACATTTCTATACTTCATCGCAAAGAAATATATATCATATCATAACATTCAATTAATTAGCAACGGTTCTTAAGAATAATTAAGCATTTTACATTTATAAATCTGCTTAGTCAAGGTATACTCTATGATAGCATTAGCAATGACGAAAATACAGAATCATCCTGCCCTCATCCACTCACTGATGTCAGGGTGTAGAACAGTAATATATGGGTAGATTCTGGAACAGCGTTTAGATAAAAAGCTTGGAGATAAAATGATCAGTTAATACTATTACCTCTTATGTTGCAAACAGTTGCAAAGTAACCACAAATGTATTAATTCAATCTGATACCCTGTTATCGCCAGTGCTCAAACAGAAGTTCTAGTCCACGAAGCTTCATGCGTACAGCGTGGGATTTGCTAAAGCAAATTTGTGGCATCAGAAATGTGTATGTCAAGGCTAGCTGTACACTTTCAATTCACATTTTGCTAAACCTCTCTCAGTGTGGAAGTGTACTTGTGTATCAGCTAGCAGTGCCACCTGGTATCAGAAAATAACAATATCTACAGATTGTGGTAGTGTGTGTGGATGGGCTATTTGCCTGAGGCCCCCATGCTATTAATTAAACTATAGATCTACACTCCAGCATGATATGCTCTGAATACCATAAACAGGAAGTCAGATAGGATGGATACATGTAGGTACATGCACAGTACAAGGCCCAAAAACACTTTGCAAATTGACAGACTTCCCATCAAACTTACATCCTACACTCAAGCGATTTAATGGCATAAACAAGTAAATCAGGATGACCTGGCCAGCGAGTGACAGACTTCCAATCAAACTTACTTCCTATAGTGAAGCATGTTATTAACATTTATACATACAGTGGAACCTCACTTGATGACCACCCTGTGAACGGAGCTAACCCATGATTATGGATACTTTGAAGCATAACTCAAATGAAATAAATGCAACTTGTGCACATGCATGTACATAGATACTATTCACTCTTAAAACCATCCTCCAGTTCAGGAGAACAAGCAGTTAAAATGCAGCCAAACGCAATTTAACCACTGCATCGTGGACAAAAATGTGAGAAAGATAGAACTGGCAGCAAACTCCTGCTGCTGTTCATTCAGCGGCCACTTATTTTTCGATCAATCATGACTAATCTGGTCATATGTTAAATCCAACAAGCATACAGGACATAGATAGAGTATAACACATCAACAGGACATAGATAGAGTATAACACATCAACAGGACATAGATAGAGTATAACACATCAACAGGACATCGATAGAGTATAACACATCAACAGGACATAGATAGAGTATAACACATCAACAGGACATAGATAGAGTATAACACATCAACAGGACATAGATAGAGTATAACACATCAACAGGACATAGATAGAGTATAACACATCAACATGACATAGATAGAGTATAACACATCAACAGGACATCGATAAAGTATAACACATCAACAGGACATCGATAGAGTATAACACATCAACAGGAGGTAGACTACAGCACATCAATCGGCCGTTGTAACTGGAGTTGATTTTATTGAACGCAACAAATTGCACTTTGACTTGAAGCTTGCCCTTGATATATACATGTAGCAGAAAAGTACCATTTCACAACAGGATTTTTCGTCAGCTGTCTGTTTGGCACACATCTATTGATATAAAAATACTGCAGATGACCATGAGGAAGCAAAAATGAGCTTAGTATTGGTGTCACGGGTACTAAAATTCCTAAGACTATCATTGCCAGTACAGGGGTTAATCTAGGATTTGGGGAAAGTGGCCCTTTTAGATAAAAATTGCGAAGAAATTCTGTACGTTTTTGTGAATCCTGCATACAGTTAGATAATTTCAGAGGGTTGGAAACAAACTTGGGGCTTTTTCTTCAAATTGGGAAAAATAAAAAGGCCCCAGAAACTATGGTAGAATAATCCCTGATTGCTTTGCAATTTTTTTTAGGCTTGCTGACCATAGGTTGCAGAGCTCATGGCATAACTCGTGTCTGTCCGTCTGTAAACTTTTGCTTGTGAGGGCAAAAGAGTCAGACACAGTTTTCAAGATTGCCCCGTATAACTTTCAGGACTTATGAAGTGTATAAAATGTAGGTCGAGTTTGATTTTGGTGGCTCCACCTATGGCATTGTGTTACATATGGGTCAAAATGTGAAAATCTTGTGACCACGCTAACATGCTTTATGTATAATATCTCTTTATGACATGTGGATTTGTGGAGGTCAAAATCTCAGTTGTTTATGATACTAGTGGTGCCACCTATATTTTGATGGAAATTAGGAGCCATTATGTGTTGAAAGATATAAAATTTAGTATCTCGAAAAGGAATCAGATTAGACATGCCAAATTTATAGGAGACATGGATCATGTCCAGTGTAAGTTTGCTACATATAATGTCAGTGACATTGACCTATTGTTGTAAGGTCACCAGGCCTGTAAAACTGAAAGAGATGATTTTGTAATGGCAGGGTGTAGCTTGCACATCACTAGCAAAGAGAATTGAGCCTCCAGATTGAAATTGCACTTGAGTACACTGTACATAAATCAGTAGTTGGTGACCTACTTTTTGGGTCACAGCTACCCAATGATAATGGACTTTGGCATTTGTCCACGTTTATTGTTTTTCTTCCATAACTTGAAATGTTGTTATCTGATAAAAGAAACAGGCCATCTATGGACAAGCCGGATGTGGGGAGCACATTTTGAACATAACAATTTTTTAATCTGAGTTGAAGGTCAAGGTCAAATGGCCAGTTGGAATATTTGGGGTCATCTTGTGAATGCTCTGCACCCCACAGCTTGTTACTTAGGCCCATATCAATTTTAGGACTTATTAAGTGTATGCAAATCTATATCAAGGTTGATGTTGATGGTGCCTCCTATGGTATTATGTGATATAGAGGTCAAATTGTGAAAATCGTATGACCAGTCCAGCGTCCTTAATTATGTGTGGATCTTCATGAAATTTGGTGGGATTGTGGAACAGGTAAAATTTTCAATTGCTTATGATACTAGTGGCACCACCTATACTTTGACAGAAATTATGAGTCAGAAAATAAATGAATGGGACATTTCAAATTTACAGGATATACTGATCATGTCCAATTCTAATAATGTTATATAAGATCAGTGATGGGTGCACGATTAGCGGAGCTGCAACACGCTCGCCTTCCACCTCTGCAGCCCGGGTTCGATTCATGGCCAGGGAAGCATGTGGAAAGAGTTCCTACCCCTCTGACTGTGCACGGTGGTTTTCTCTGAGTCCTTCGGTTTGCTCCACCAAATATGTTGGGAGGAAAGTATACGCCACCATCTGTGCCATGGAGAGTGATTAATATAGGCTTGGCCTGCTTTTTATTAGGTCACAGGACCTGTTAAGTTCAAAGAGTTGATTTTGTAATGGCAAGATGTAGCTTGGACATCAATGGCAAGAAGTGAGCCTCCATATATCAAAATTGCACAAGTTTGAGTACATTGCACATAAAATTCTAGGTGCTTGGTGACCTATTTTTCAAGATCATTAAGTCATTTTGGGTGGTCAGTTTCTGCAGGTAGTCCCCCAAAAGATGTAAATTATCATTCTAAGAAAGTGCTTTTGCTCAGTGAAAATGGTCACGTAAAGGAGGTAGTCTCCCAAAACAGGTAAATCAGGTAGTCTCCCAAAATACGTAAAACAGGTAGTCTCCCAAAAGAGGGGTCTTTCAAAAGAAGGACCTAGCTTGTACAATCATGTACAACTTTACATGTGATGAGTTGCAAAAGTGCAAAGCAATATAGTGATAAGTATTGGAGGCAGCAAGTGAGTAAAACGTGCAACTCACACCACCAGTTGAGGAGGGTGGTGGAGGGGGCAGTTGTGATTGTTTGATCAATTCTGCTTTAATCACACTTTTCTACACATTGTATGGTCAAAGCCCTAAATAAAGTACCATATTATCTCTGTTAAGCACCCCCTTCCCCTTGCGACCAGAAAAATGTCCATAACTATGCAATACTTTACTCTAATTTTATTGATATTATGCGAAAATTATACTTATTAGATCCATGTGAAGAAATTAATTGAATGCATGTTGACTTTGGTCTAAATGGGAAATACAGGAGTCAAACACAGGGCCAGAATTTCAGCCAGAATCCGAGAATCAATTCTCGTAAAGATTCTCCTAAACTTGTCTTTCTTTAAAAAGAAAACTAATTGACAAAAATCCAAATAGATTCTCGCAAAATTTTGCAAAATTCTGGCCTAAAACACAAAGTTGTAAGTAGACTTTAAAGCTGTGTGTGATGCAGGAAAGCTGTTTAAGATAATATTGTGTACCACTTGAAGTGAAAGAAAACTGTTGCTGGCATTGTATCGTATCCAGATGGTTCATGTGCATATTGGAATTGTGCTCATGGAACGGAAACCTCAGAATTTTCCCTGTTTTGATGGTGGAGTGGCAGAGGACATGAACAGGCCTGTAACAAACTCTTTGAATTAAAATAAGTGTGTATGTGGATTGGAATCCTTCAAATTCCAGCTTTAAGACCACAGTAGTCCTTCCTTTGAGAGACCACCTCGAGGGCAGACCTAATACAGTGAAACCTGACTTGAAAGACCACCTCTTTTGATGGCCAAATTGTGGTTTCTTGTAGGACCTGTACAAATAACAAGAAAAATACTAAGCAAAGTATGCTGAAAAGGTGGTCTACCAAGGCAGATAGTCTCTGATTGGAGTGGTCTCTCAAGACAGGGACCACTGTACTAGTCACATAAAGCAGGTGGTCTGTCATTGGAGGTAAATTACGTGGAAAAGACAGACTTAAGGGTGTGTTGAATATGGTCTGACAAGGCAGATGGTCTCTGAATGGACTGCTCTCTTAACACGGAAAGTGATTATCACTGTTACAGTTGTTTTCTCATTACCGGTAAACATATAATGGATAAAAGATTCAAATTCCCCATGAAGAGAAGATACCTTTCATCCAAATACCAGCAAGCCTAGTCTAAAGCAAAAAGTAGTCTTAGTCAACAGCTTTCCTCAGGACACTTTGCGCCCAATGCGTGAAAAGTATCCCAAGGAAGCTGTTGACTCAATCTTAAATCAGCGCTTTAAGGGTCAAGAGAAGGCCTGCTGTGCTTGAACTTGTGACCACGAATGGTCTTCATCATGCTCATATGAGGGTTTTGATGTCCATGCACGTGTATGCTGATTCTTTCCAAAACTGTCAGGTAATTTGAAATTGATTGATTTAATACAGTGAAACCTGTTTTGAAAGACCGTTTGTCAGATGATCAAGTTGTGTTCTCAAGATAGGTGATGTTACTATTAGCTCTCACAGGAAGTGTAACTAACACGAAAAGCATTGAGTGCAGATCTTGAAAAGTGGTCTTTAAACTTTAAAGACCACCTTTCAAGATTTTTTTTTTAAGATTTTAAAAAGGCAGGTGGTCTCTCACTAGAGCAATGTCAATATTCAGCACTCAGTGGAAGCACTTTATGAGAAATTGATGTCTATACCTAGGAATTCAGTACTGATAGGGATTTCCCGTAACATTAGTATAAGGTCCAGTATTAGGTCTAAGCCAAAGATGCAGTAAGTTGGGTTGCAGTTTTTGTCACAAATCAGGCACCCAGGCATATAGTGGTGAATGTGACAAAAAAAAGCAGCAAAATGTAAATACAGCTGAGGTTACTCTGGAAGAGGGGGTCAGGAGTATAACCTTGGAAACCCCAATTCTCACATCATACAAACTGGGATTTTGTACTGTCACAGTCATACAAAATTAGAAACCCTTATTATCAGATTATGCATGACAGCTGTCAATCATATGTAACATATCAACTAAATAGGCTGATCATGCAGTATATGAAATACCTCCCTCCCCCCCCCCCACACACAGATAAATTAATAAAGGAAGCCTTGAATTTTGTTTGTTTTGTTTTTTTTTTTGTTCTTTTTTTTGTGTGTGTGTGTGGTTTTTTTTTTTTCTTTTTTTTTTCTTTTTTTATGTTTTGTTTTGTTTGTTTGTGTGTTTGTGTGTTTTTAGCTCAGCTGACTTGTCAGTCAGCTGAGCTTATCTTATGGTCCTCCGTCCGTCGTCCGTCGTCCGTCCGTCCGTCCGTCAACAATTTACATTTTCGACTTCTTCTCCCAAACCATCAGCCAGATCCACTTCAAACTTGGTGGGGATGTGCCTTGGGTGGGTCTCTACCAAGTTTGTTCAAATGGTCACGGTCCATTGATTTCAGGATTTTTAATGATTTTTTTTGTTCTTTTTTGGGCAAATCTTAAAAAATCTTCTTCTCTGAAACCATTCACCCAATTACTTTGATATCAAACAGAAACACTTCCTGGGACACCTAGTTCTTAATTTGTTCACCAGGTGGCGCTGCAATTTTTTTCTATTTTTTTTATGAATTTTTGTGTGTTATAGCTATTTTCGACTTCTTCTCCAGAACCGTCACTCAGATTAAGCTGAAACATGGTGGATATGTTCCTTGTAGAAGGGTCAAACAAAGTTGTTCACTATGTGAGAATGCTGCAGATTCCTGATTTTCAACGATTTTTTCCATTCGGGTACTTATCGGTCAATGCAGCTTTCCTATTGATTACTATGGAAGTCAATGAGCATTCTAATGCTAATTCACATTTTCAACTTCTTCTCCAAAACCGTCATCCAGATTAACTTCAAACTTGGTGGGGATGTACCTTGGGTGGGTGTCTACCAGGTTTGTTCAAATGGTCATGCTCCAGTGATTTTTGGATTTTTAATGAATTTTTTTGTTCTTTTTTTGGACAAATCTTAAAAAATCTTTTTCTCCAAAACCGCGTGCTCAATCACTCTGATATCACACGAGAAGACACCTAGGGACTCTGTGTTCTTAAGTTGCTGACCAGGTGGCGCTGCAATTTTTTACTAATTTTTTATGAATTTTTGTCTGTTCTAGCTATTTGCGACTTCTTCTCTAGAACTGTTACTCAGATTAAGCTGAAATGTGATGGATATGTTCGTCGTAGAAGGGTCAAACAAAGTTGTTCACTATGTGGGAATGCTGCAGATTCCTGATTTTTAACGATTTTTTCCATTCGGGTACTTATCGGTTAATGCAGCTTTCCTATTGATTACTATGAAAGTCAATGAGTATTCTAATGCTAATTCACATTTGCGACTTCTTCTCCAAAACCGTCATCCAGATTAACTTCAAAGTTGGTGGGGATGTACCTTGGGTGGATGTCTACCAAGTTTGTTCGAGTGGTCATGTTCCAATGAATTTTGTTTTTTTTTATGATTTTTTTTTCAAAAATCTTTACAAAAGTTTTAACATGGGAATTTCTTGTAATGATTATAACTTAAATAATTTTGGCCAGATTTACTTCAAACTAGGTGGGGATGTGCCTTGGGTGGATCTCTACCAAGCTTTTTCAAATGGTCACGCTCTATTGATTTTTGGAATTTTTATGATTTTTTTTCGTTTTTTGGGGCAAACCTTAAAAACTCTTCACCTGTGAAACTGCTCACCCAGTTGTTTTGATATCGTTCATAGACACTCCCAGGGACACATAGTTCCCAATTTGTTCACCAGGTGGCACTGCAATTTTTTAAATTTTTTTTAATGAATTTTTTATATGGTTTTGTTAACTTTCACTTGTTCTCAGAACTGTCACTCAGATTAAAGTGAAATGTGATGGATATGTTCTTGTGGAAGGGTCAAACAAAGTTGTTTACTAGGTGGCACTGCTTTAGATTCCTGATTTTTAAGTATTTTCAACTCGGGTACTTATCGATCAATGCAGCTTTCCTATTGATTACTATGGAAGTCAATGGGTATTCTAGTGCTAATTCACAGGACAACTGACACAAAATTTACTGTTTACTTGATAACTTGAGATCTGTTTTGAGTTAGTACTGTGATGTTGCACATGTTAATGTTTTTGTATGAAGGTCATGCTCAGACAGTACATGAATGACCTTGACCTCATTTCTGGGGTCACAGTGCAACACACATGAATTTTACTCTTCATTATAACTTGAGAACTACTTGAACCTTGATGTTGCACATGTAAGTGTTCTTTTATAATGGTCAGACTTACTCAGAAAATGGGTGACCTTGATCCTTTCCCAAGTTCATAGATCTGCAAGTGTGATGAATGTCAAGATCAGCTGAGCATGGGCTGTTCACACAGCCCTCTTGTTTTGTTTTTTCTTTTCTTTTTTTTTTTGTGTTAATATCAGGTACACCTGACATTAGATTTGTGAATTCCATGTATTCAAGAAAGAGTATAATATAATAACTCTTCTTTCAAAACAAAATGTTTGCAGGCTTGTTGTATGTGTACATGTTGATGTGTTGAAAAATATATCTTCATTTGAATTTGAGTCTAGAGTTATTAAGTTGGCACAGTTAGTGACTGCATCATGACTCATATCCCAATATGCACCAGGTGTTCATGGTTACCATGGTGATCAATCGTCCTGATGGGCTGTTTTTTACGAGTAAGCTAGCACTTGGGCAAATTTAGGACAAAAGCAGTGTATATCTCAATATTTGTGTGACATATTTGGTTTGTAACTGTTGAAATGCATGCATGTCCACATAACTTACATCAAGGGTAGTGAGCAGGCCTAGTGTTTTCTGAGTGTGTAAGGTGCATATACAGTGGTCCCTGTCTCCAGAAACTACATGCTAGTCGGACCACCTTTTGAAGAGGCTTTACTTTTTTACTTTTCATGTTATTCATACCAGCCCTGGGAGACCACCTGTTTCAAGAGACCACAATGTGGTCATCCCCTAAGGGTGGTCTTTCAACACAGGGTTCACCGGTACCAACAAAACTGACTTCTTTTCAGTAAAAAAGTAGTATCATTATAGTTGTAAAGGTGCCAAAAGCTGCAACTGTTCAATTTCCATGCACCTGAGTACCTTATAACTTGCCCAATGGGGGCTTATGTAGTTTTGTAAACTTCATTGACCAAGGCATTACTGCACATGTACATGTATGCATCATAAATTTTACATTATATTAAATTCCTGGCAACTGGATTAAAATCTATATTCAGCCCCCTAGAGTTAGAGTGGAGAATTAAAGCTTTATGTTATTTTGTGATAAGGCCACATCTTCAGCAATTGATCAATATTGGCAAGTGACCTGCACGACTGAGTGCATTGTAAGACGCTGTAACAGGAATGTTTAGATGCCTGCAGGCAAACATTGTACCAGCTTTGTGGCACTTAATTGAGCCACCAATCGTATGTATATAATGTATAGATTTGTACTCCCTGATCCTGTACAACCGATTGTATAGTCTCTGCAACGGTATACCATGGGTAGATACTTGCCTGCCACATGCCCTCAACGGCATTGCCCACTTTCACCACCGAACACGGGAGGTTGATTGATCCAGAACTGTGAGCAGAGGACCATATGTGCTCTCAAGCGAGGCCTAATTATTTGTATAAAGTCAGCATGTATGGTAGCAGGTCAACACAAGCCAGCTCTGTTGGCTGTTAATCGTGCAGGCACATTCATGCATGCAGGGGATTGTGCGTCAAGTTAAGTACATTACCACAAGTTGTGGAATTGGATGGATATGTCAAGGAATTATTATGGACAACCGGGAGAGACTCTGATTTGATAAGAACTTGAGGTCATCGACCATGACAGCTGGACAGACAGTTGATGCGACACATATTATGTCTGGCCTCAATGTATCTACGGCAATCCATTTCTGAACTTTATTCATGTTGTTCAAATGGATCAAGTTTATTGGCACATTCCCAGAGCGGGTAAGGCCTATCAATTACCTCAATTTTTATACGGAAGTTATAAAAGGTTCAGGTCCAGCCGCAGTGGGAGTTGTTTACCTTTGCCTACATTGATGGGGGGGTGAGAGAGGGTTCCTGGCTTTGTTTACTAACAGCGATGTGTACACAGTATAAGCAGATAATGTATGTCAAGTGGAGCAGTTCCTGGATGGAAGAGACACGTTTATCAGCACAGTCACAATGAACGATAACAAGTCAAGCTTGGAAAACTATATAGCCACAAGATTTGTAGAAAAACTTTGAAGCTTCCAGTGTTCAAAACAGGGCCTTATCATAGGTCCAAGACAGGTCATTTCTCTGACAGACAAGTCAATTTGGCACCTCACTTGTCTCAATATGACGTAACACAGTCAGGGATGCAAAACTTATTTATAACTTGCACCTTTTACAAGGTTGTCTGTTTGTGGACAAGTGAAATGTTCTCCTTGTTTCAAATATCAGGTTGGTTTGTCTCTGAGACGACTACACAGTTTGTATAATATCCCATTGGGGTCCTCTTGTCCTAATTAAGTTTACAACATAAATCACTCTGTGTTTTAGTGTCAGCCTGGGCTGGAAGGCCACGAGGGCAAAATTGAGACGTACTTTTCAAACAACATTGTATGTAGCATATTTGTCCCAATAAGAGTCCTTGCTCTAAAGAGACTTCCCCCACGTCAGAATCTGCATGTCCAAAAATTCAACCAACAAGTTGTACATTTAATGATATTTTCACAATATTTTACCTACTGTAAATTGCTTTAATTTTGCTGGACTCTTATTTTTGCTTATTTTACTGATGGCACAAAACCGTGAAAATAAAAACACAGTGAGATAGTATTTTAACATTGTCTGAATAGGAACTATGTCTAAAACAGTGAAATTGAAACTACAATGAAAATATCAAACATTCAAAAAACATTAAAGTTTATAGAGGTGAAAATAAAGCAGTGTTCAGTTTTATGTTCAAAGTAGTGTTCTGAACTGAAGGCTGATTAGGCTGTAATTTTGCAATTGCCTCAGGTGTTCATAACATTGTGTTCAGGGAAAGATACAGTATTTTGTCTGGAGCAGTTTTCACAACAAGCCTACGGGAGACTTAGCTCCCATTGACAAGCTGTCCGCTTTCCTCATTATGACTGTATGATGGGTATCACATGGCGTATTTAAATAGATGGTCTGTTAGGGCACATGATGTTCATTTATTTGCTCATTGTGTTTGATTCAAAGAAGTCGTACAAAGCAAACTCTCAGAAAAGCATCTTAACTGGCAATATTGCCTTGTTACGTGTGTATTGTAATGGGTTGTGTATTGTTTAGGTTAATGAGGATTGTATACAATCACAGGGCCACTTCTTTTCCAAGTGTATCCTGCCCCTTGTCCAATCTCATTTGTCCATCCATTCAGACTATTATGTAGAAGCAATGATTTTTGTAACCTTGTGGGCAACTTTGTTGACAGCACAGTTGCCTCTGGAGAATTTCACTCATTCAGGGCTGGTGGATGTTGAAATTGGTAGGACTGAGGGAAAGGCAAATTTAAAGAGATCACTTTAACAAGAAAATTAAAGACCACGTTGGCTGGGAGAAGCGGTGGTCTTAAATAACAGATACATGTTGCCACTGTCTACAATTGTTCCGTATGAAAAGAGCTTTCATTCCAGGACGAGCATTCATATGTACATAAATTATGGTATACATGTATTGTGTCTACATTGAGTCACAATGGTAAAAACCACTCAATAAGGCTTTTGTGACCACCACATGCTGATTGTGTACAATATGGTTTGAGGTCTTATCTGCAAACATCCGTGAGATAATACATACAACATATGCTTGTAAACCTTTGTTTGCTGCCGGCATGATGTTTTCGGCATTGTTAGCTGTTGATTGTAACAGACAGTAGACTTTTTTTTTTTTTTAATATCCTTTGGCAAATCTTTGACAACCCAATATGTTGTATTTTATACAAGAGCTCAGTTTTGGGACTTAACCCATTCCATACTATGGTGACAGGCCTTGGTCAGTTGTTCTGGCACTGCGTTAAGACTATAGGCATGTTGGTACTTCAATGAAAGCTCTTTTCATGAAGAATTTAAACATGCAGTTGTCATCTTAAGTCTGGGTAAATATACGGACAAATCAGGGACTGGTATGGAATGAGTTAAGTTCAGTCACTATGATCAACACCTGAGCAGCAAAGAAATCCTGCTTTAACTCTTTCAGCGCCAAGCAGGACTTGAGTCGATCCGCTTAAGTCAAACTAGTCTGAATTATCATAAGGATCCCAGATTCACATTCTTCGTAAAAAGACCTTTAATGAGTACCAGTATTCCCATAGTTTCCAGAGAGGATATCCCAGATCAACAGCTTTTCTTAGCATGCGTTGGGCACAATGCACCCAATGCATGCCAAGAAAAGGTGTTGACTCAGTTAAAGAGTTAATGTGTGATTTTGTATTGCCTGGAAAAGTCTGTGCTTCATCTGTGTGACTTGCCAGGGAATAAGAAAAACCACAAGAAGAAGAAATTAATCCTGACTTGGCCTAGGTTTGGTGATATTTGAGCAGAAACCCTTTCTATGAAGAATGTGATCCAGGTACATGTAACTACATGCATAGGTAAATATTGTACTGAAAAGTGAGAGATTAAAAAAACAAAACAAAAACAAAAACAAAAACCACAACAACTGATAAATCTTGGGCATGTTGGTACATGAACTTGAATGAAAGCTGTTTTTATGGAAAATTTGATTGTATATCTTCATCATAAACCTGGAAAGCAACAGACTGAAATAGAAGGCGTTAACATACCAGCTGAGCGAAAACATTTGTATTTCCAAATCACGCTGGGTGTCACCCCGTAGCTTTTGTAGAAACAATTTCTTGGGCGCCAAATAACACCTAAGTGGAATGGAATGCAGCAGTGAGCACCTGTTTTAACATTGTAGGGTCAGCAGAACATGGCTT